>CP136062.1:166301210-166329869 GCA_032622095.1 Siphonodentalium dalli
CCCCTAGATAGGAAGTTTGAGCTCGATCTGACCAGCCGTTTCGATTCTATAAAGTACACACACACATATATATATATTTATATACGGAAGTCTCAAAATATATAGTAGATAGCAGAGACCCAATGTTATTAAACATAATATATGATAATTATATTTGTAGGTCCTCAAAATTTGTGATAACCATCTCTCCTTGTATCAACTCACTCTTGAGCGAGGGGACTCAGCTGTTTAAATGGGTGCATTCTGGGCAGTTGGTAAGTTATTATAAATAATAAAACCTTCTTTCAGTGAATAGCTGCTAAATAGAGGATACCTACAGCTTTTGACTGGGTGGAAAATCAATATTTGGTTGCACCCACGAATGATAATTCTCATGTTCGGTCAAAAACTGTAGGTTTCCTGTTTATTATATGCGGTTTTGTTATTTCAATACATGTATACAATTATTTCTCTCAGGCGATTGTTGTGCCAAATTAAATGTAGACGAAAACGAATCAGCTGATCGCCAACTGAATGACTCGTCTCTGGCTCATAGATAAAACACTACACGATATCGCTCTGTAACATGCATTCCTATAAGAGATAGTACGGATTATCGCCATTTTAAAAGTAGATGACGTCATTTATGTTATCGATAGCTATGTAATGAAGGCTAATATGAAAAGCAAATAACATTTAGGTATTAGCTCGCTGATACACCATTTATTTCCCAACTGTTTAGAGCTATTTCACCGTAGAGCATATAATAAATCAGATTATTAGGTTGTTGATATAGAGATGAGATGTGGTGTCACTTTGCTGTAGTAGATTGATATGAATAATTCACATTCCAAGGGCACTCCCACCCCATGTCATTAACACTTTTTTATTTATTTTTCAGAGTTTACCTGACCAAGACACAATGGCTGATATGTACATCAGTGCAGTAGATGTAGGTAGTTCAGCAAACTATTTGCTAATAACCGCTCAACTTTATATTCAGATCAGTATGCTTCATAAACTGCTAAATCCTATAAAATCTTTAAACGAACATGGCTCTTTCGAGCTTCCAAATTTTGTCGAGACGTAATTTGGAAGGAGGTATAAGATAGGTTGATAAATGGATGAAATATTGATATAAACCAGCTTCATATGCTCTGAAAAATACTTGCCATGGTCATAGCCATTTTTCCAGATGTTTTCAAATTTTCACACAGAAGTGAAACAAAAGCTCTTAATTTCTACTATATCAGGAATAGACTAACATGGAATGCTCTTTTCTGTTCATGCCATACACATGGTTGTTCTTTGTTTTGGACCCAAACACTGTGTTCAAAGTTGAATTTTTCATGACTTCAATGTGTCTTTCTGGGACATATGATTCCCGTAGAAAGGTAATTCAGGTATTTATCAACCTATTTTGATACCGAGAAAAATTCAAAAGTGACTATTATTAGGTATATTTTGGAGCGCAAACCGTCATGTGGCTTTAAGGCACAAAAATAGATTGCTCTTAACCCTTTGAACCCGAGCGGCCGGAAAAACGGCTGCAGCGTGAACCTCCAAATACCCTAGCGGCCAGGTACCGGCCGCTGAACCCGGCCATATACCGACTGCCACGTGTTTATTGTTTACAAACTTCGTAGCGGTCGTCTGCGTCTCCAATAATTATGTTTTCGATTGTTTCCTTGTTGCTATTGCGTTTAAGCCCACATCATCATGAATTATGAAGCCTAAATCATTATCGGTAGACGAGGTGGTCCGGCAAATTTTGAAAACGGACGCGGAAGATTTATATGATGATGACTACGACAGTTGTGAGTTAGAATGTGAGAATGACAGCACAGTGACACTGGGAAAGATTCAGATGCCAGTCGCTCCAGCAGCGGGTGACATTGTTTCAAGAACCGATACGACAAGAGGTCAATGTATGGGGCAGTTGAGGTGTTGTGGAAGTGGGCGGAGCTTATGTCGAGGTAGTGGGCATGGCAGGGGGCGTGGCTTCATACCTGTAATTAGTTACGGTGATCATAAATTTCCATATCTGGAAAAGGGACACAAATTTGTTTGTTAAACGTACCTTTACACAGAAAGAGAAGTCAGGACCAAAGGATGTACCAACACCAATAAGTGTGTACAGTACACACCAAGGTTGATTACTTACATTTATTTTGGAATGATGCACTCTGGCAGTTGATTGTCGACGAGACCAGCTGAAACACTTGTCACGTGATTTCTGAAAAACCTAACATGCTCCTAGGAAATGTCTAAAATGGGACATAATGCAATTGAATGCTCAGGGCAATGGTGTCATTGGTTCATTTGGGGTATTTGCTTAGCAACCATTGCCACCCATAAACAAAAGTTACAGGTTCACTCATCTGACCAGATATATATAAAATTTCACAATGGGGCATTGGCGGCATTGAAAACGCCATTTCCTAGGGCTGAAATATGTCGATAAAAGCTATAATTGCATTTTACTTTCAATTTCGGGTAGTTGCATAGCAACCGTGCCAGGGCAAGATCGTGTGGTAATGTATCCCGATCTTAAAATACTCAGTGGTCCACAGAGTTTCAGATCTGTGGCACCTCTGAAACAGAACCAACACATTGCGCCTAAACACAGTCTACAATAAATCAAAAATAACAATATGAGCTCAGGGTCATGGTGTCGATCGTTGTGGGGAGCCAGGGTTCAAAGGGTTAAGATACATACAGCAGATATTGCATGCATCATCCATGCATGCCTTGATCCCAATGATTAAGAGCATCAGGCAAATTCTCTCACAATTATATCATTCCTTATCATGGAATAGGTCAATTCAGGGAAGGATATTTTTGAAAAAATATCATGGACACTTCTACCTCATTTTTGGTTGAAAATTAAGTTGAAGTGTCCATAATATTAAGCTGATTGAAGAATATGCGACTTTAAACCTTAAGACACCTTAAGGTGATGCCAAAATTAGAACACCCAGATAACTGGTAACAGTGTTATACATTTTGTAAATAGAGTTTTCTTTTCCAACAGATCTTAGAGAAGCATGGATATGAAAGATACGAAGTGTCTAATTTTGCACGAGACGTATGTACCATAGTAATTATATCAAACTTTGCTGATATGACTTTACAACTCCTGTTTGTCTAAATGGATGC
Source organism: Siphonodentalium dalli (assembly GCA_032622095.1). Lineage (NCBI taxonomy): Eukaryota > Metazoa > Mollusca > Scaphopoda > Gadilida > Siphonodentaliidae > Siphonodentalium > Siphonodentalium dalli. The sequence continues at coordinate 166,304,349 of CP136062.1, forward strand.
TCCCATTCAGTTATAAAAGTATACACTTGAACAGTCTATTAATTAGACTATTATTCATTTACTCGGTGTTCAGGTAACAAAAGCAGACGACAGACAGAAAAACAGTTAATTCAAGAGCACAATTATTCATATTTATTAATGGGAAATATTCAGATAATAAGTTCAACAAATGACCAATTTGGAGCGAAATTTTTGTTGTTGTTGTAATAAGTTTTTAATGGTCATTAAATTTTAATTGATACAATTTTAGAGACTTCTCGACTGAAACTGATATATGAATTATCCAGGGTTTCCGTTAGAGGGGCAGTGGGTTCCTTTAAAGATGCATTATCCGAGTAACCCTCTTAAATTACTATTTCTTTGGCTTCGTGGGTAAAACATATTTGATTTCAGTTGAGGAACGCACCAAACATCAAAGCTCATAGTGATCAGATATTGATTTTTGAAGTTTGTTATTTCTCGAGATGTGCAATTATTTGTGGCCCTGAAAAACGTCGTCAAACGGACGGTCTCGGACAAAATTGTGGATGAAGATGGATAACTTTAAAATCAATTGGTAATGCGGCCAAATTTCGTGATACTCAAGTGATAATACGGCCATAATTCGTTGAATAAAATGCTGATAAATAACATGTTTTGGGAAATCTGATACCATAGTTGACAGTGGTTAGAATTATTTTGTTGCAATTAATCGATTCTGATAACTAAAGCGTATTTTGAAGAAATGTTGTTGTTGTTGTATCTTGATGATATGGGGACCGTCTGAGTACCTTTAAGGCCCCCTTTCCCAGCCTAAATTTCTCATCCCACTTGTACTCTACCCATACATGTCCCATTCCAAAGATTAATGCTTATATCGCCTGTGTATCTCCCACTAAATAAAACCAACAGGGAATGATAAACAAAGGTAATTTTATTTGCCAGCTAATACTGACCACTAGAAACCCATTTCGTGGAAGAATAAAGTTTCTCCAAGGATACATACATTGATAGTTATTACACTGAGGATTTACATGTATATTTTTGGCATAGAGTATAAATCTTACGTATTGCCAATGAAATCGCCCATGCATTACTTAACCTTTCAGAAGTTTGAGTATAAATACAACCACAATTGCAATACCTTGACATTATTTCCACTTATATTACAACAGACACTCAGTATTTAGATTTATAAAAATATGGGCTATTTACAAATACATGTTCTATATCATGGGCTGATGTACTAATACGTGTACTATATCATGGGCTGATGTAATAATGCTAGATATTCGCAGTTGGTTGTATAGACTGATATCTTCAACCCAGTTGCTATAGGTGTCCCATTCCCCCAACCCCTAACGGAAACCCTGGTTATCATGCATCAAGAATCAAGCCATGACCAGGCCTCAGGAACTTACAGAACTGGTTTGATTCCCAGATGAATTTGGATTGATGTTCCAGGCGAAGGGAAGGTGTGGTGTCCCAATTTGTGTATCTAACCCTTGCATGACTGGAACTTCCTGAAATTTTGTGAAAACCCTGTGCCAATGCATTCTCTTATATATGCGAGTCTCCCATAGTCTTCCATCGCATATATATATATGAGAATGCATTGGCCTAACAATATTTAGCCTTGTAAGCCAATGCATTCTCTTATATATGTGAGGCTCCCTTTGGGAGACTTGCATATATAAGAGAATGCACTGACATGTGGTCTTTAATGCTGTACCAGCGCAGTTCCCGTCATGAAAGGGTTAAGGTGGTTTGTCAGATACTTACCAGGATCTGTTGTTTTTATGTGCAAATGGCCAGTCTCTTTGAAAAGCTGATGAAAATCCTATATCAGAATTAAGTTATTAGGGGTTGGGGGAATGGGACACCTATACTACACCTATACTACACCAGGAATGCACTCCATATTTGGAAACGGAGTGCTATAGGTGTCCCATTCCCCCAACCCCTAATAACAGTATTAGTATTATCCATAATATTTCACTTCTACGGCGACGCCGCATTCCCAACATGACATAATAAACCGTTTCCAAATATGGAGTGCATTCCTGGTGTAGTAAATGTTTGTGAGAATCATAGTATTTAGAAATAGTCATAAATACAACTAGATGCAAAAGGATAATCAGTCATGAATATCGTTGACTGATAAAAAAAAATCGAAGATGATGTCTCCTATATTGCGATGAGTAAATTGAATTATGGAGATATTGCCTATATTCAGTTTTCCAACAATGGTTGAGTTTGACAATGCATGGGAAAATGTCAACACGTCATTGACCTCTGAACTCTGATGTGATCTTCTATGCCATATGCTATGTGGAGCTCCATGGTCCAGTGATTAGCGTGTCAGACTTATATTCGCTGTAATCACATCAATATGGGTTTGCAGTGTGTCGCCAGTCATTGAGTCTCCATACAGCAGTGGCTTGGCCCTTTGAGTGACGTGCAATTGTCAGATTGCTCGCTGTTTCAAAACCCGCGCCAAGTTGTGACCCTTGAGCAAGGTTGCTCGTACTGTGTCGGCTTCGCATCACTCATGTGTTAAACGAGTACCAGTCAGCTTGTCATACTGATGAGTATCAGAGCATGTTCTGATCAAACTAGAGCAGCGCCTGCAATGGCTGCAGCCGGTTCATTGGTTGGCTTGTACAAATGACTGGGGTAATATTGTACCAAGCGTACGTGTTGGAGCAAGTAATTGGTTAATCGCTATATAAAACTGGTCATTATCATTATTATTATTATTATAAACCAATGAAATGCAGTCTGCGCCACTCTCCAAGAAATGTACGGAAACCCTTCAACTCAGAACCTAATTTTAGTAGAGCATTCTAGAGACGTAATTCTGATATAGGATTTTCGTCGGCTTTTCAAAGAGACTGGCAAATGGCATGATTTCCTACTGAAATTAACACTATTTATTATATTTTCATCAACTATTTACGTCAAAATATAAATTGTATCCCCACTAACAGAATACTGAATGTTTTATTCCACTCTCAAGATGTTATCCTACTCTCAGACTGCGTCATACTGTCATATTTTTGCGTCATTCGGTATCCTTGCATGATAATTTAACAGAAATAGCTGGTGATGTTGTAGCTTTAAAAACATGTTAGGTGTAAGCATGTGTTTCATTGTGGTCTGGGTCGTAACAAACTGATATAGAAAATAAAATAAACACAACAGTTAACTCTTTTGAGTAGTGTACAGTTTTTCTCCTCTTGTGAGATGTGAGGATTATTTTCACTTGGCCAGCGCCTCTTAAAAATAATCCCCCACATATCACTGGAGGAGAAAAACCATACGCTACACAGAACAGTTAACTATTGTCTATGTAGGTCTCTCCTTCATGAGTCCCAATCCACTCATCATTGCTTTATTCTAGGGTGCTCGGAGTTCACACAACTGTGCTTACTGGGAAGGCGAGCAGTATATAGGAGTTGGGCCAGGTAGGATGTTCCACTTTTCAATATTTCATTGGCAGATACAATGCCTTAAATAATCGACTACTTAACCACAGCAGAATTATGTGTAACTTTTCAGGATTTAGTCGGAAATATGGCTTGTTGCCATTCATCGGAAAGCTCTCAGTATTAAGGGCATTACTGTATATGAGGCAGGAATTGTGCCCGAATTGCTTTGGGTTATATTTGCCAAGCCTTGATATAGTGTGTCTGACATTTGCAGAATGATGGTGAATTTGGTGATGCTAGCCTGCTGTGCATGGTAGCATCACTAAATTCACCCTCTGGGGACCTCATTCTGCTTAGGCCTCATCTTCTGGAATTTCTATAGTCTCAAATTAACATTGTTTTTAGTTACTTTTTCCCTTCTGTTCAGTTTCTATATCCTCTAATTTGCAGAAGATAAAATTCATAGCAATCGAGGTGACTAATGGGTGAACTGCAACAACATTAACTGGGGAACTTTAACCTGATCTAGGTCTCCCATAGCAGTTGAGGCCTAGACAAAATGAGATTTACAGAGGGTGAACTTGGTGATGCTAGCCTGCTGTGCGGGATAGCGTCACTAAATTTACCCTCTGGGGACCTCATTCTGCAAATGTCAGACACACTATTTCAAGGCTTGATATCTGCATCAATTATTTTAAATAAGACACCTTATTATTATATTATTAAACCCTTCCATGACTGAAGCTTCCGGAAATTTTGCGAAAACCCTGTGCCATTGCATTCTCTTGTATATGCTAGTCTCCCATAGAGAGACTCGCATATATAAGAGAATACATTGGCCTAACAATATTTACCTCAACCTTGCAAGCCAGTGCATTCTCTTATATATGCGAGGGAGACTCTCATATATAAGAGAATGCACTGGCATAGGATCTCCAATGCTGCACCAGAGCAGCTCCCATCTTGAAAGGGTTAAAGATGTATTCAGGGTTCCAGGCTAATTTATATGTAACCTATTTTATTTTTTATTTTGGTTCCACTTAAAAAATAACAATGTTTGGAACAAAAAGTTCAACAAGAAAGATGCCATTTTTTTTTATATTGAATTTTCTATGCATTTATTTCATATAGAGGGGCACCAAAAAATTTAATGTTAAAGGTACTCAATCCGATTCGATGGTCCCCATATAATCAGATTCAAACAAGAAAATTTTGTTTTAAAATGCCGCTTCAGCTATCGGAATCAATTAATTGCCCAAAAATAATGCTAACCACTGTCAACTATAGTATAAAATTGCCTGAAACGTGTTATTTATCAACATGTTGTTCGACAAAATTTGGCTTTATTATCAACACAAAGCCTCTTGATTTTAGAGTTATCCATCTTCATCTGGAATTTGGTCTGAGATCGTAGGCTCATCGTCTTTTTACTGGGCCACCAATAAGTCTCAATGGTGAAAAATAATAGATTTCAAAAATCGATATCTAATAACTCTGAGCTTTGATACGTGGGTTCCTCGACTGGAATAAAATATTTTTTACCCACAAATCCAAATAAATAGTAATTGAGGGGCGTTCAATCATTATTTTCTGAATTTCGTTAAAAAAACATGGTCACCAGTGGCCATCTTGGATTTTACTCTTTTCATGACCAAAATCCTTTGCACACCCTACATGCCACATCCCTCATCAAAACTTCATATGGTTCATTGGTGTGACCTCCAGATGGAAGCTGTCCAATTCTTCTGAATTTTTTTTTAAAACATGGGTACCTGGAACCATCTTTGATTTCATATTTGAATCCATCGCCACACCCTGCAGCCCACATTTAGTGGAGAAATGTTTGAAATTAAATTCATTTCATTTACACAGTACAATTTTTTACTTTCCTTCTTTATCATTCTATTGACTGCTCAGCATCAAATTGTTGAGCTACAGTGTCATTGACACTTTTATTCCTTATGTGTTCTAATTTGGTGGATTTGCACTGAAAATCTGCAAATAGTGCTTCTTTCATTTGCAGAATGAGGTCCCCAGAGGGTGAATTTAGTAATGCTGTCCTGCATGGTGGGCTAGCATCACCATATTCAACCTCTGGTAAACTCATTCTGCTTAGGCCTAAACTGCTATAGGAGACCTAGGATCAGATTGAATTTCCCCAGTTGGAGTTGATGTTCACCCATTAGTCACCTCGATTATGCATTTTATCTTCTGCAAATTACGGGATATAGAAACTGAACACTAGGAAAAAAAGTAACTAAGACTTAAAGCATGCATGGAGCTTCAGAGAACAAACTTTCTGAACTTGAAGACATTCATAAATCATGTGCTATAATGTTTCAGGTGCACATGGTAGATTCACACCTCATGGATTGGGTAGTAGTATGAAGGAAGCCCGAATCCAAACACTTGAACCTGATAACTGGATGTTTGAAGTCGAGAAATATGGCCACGCCACCAGGAAAAGTACTCCACTGTCTGCTTTTGACAGGTAAAAATATCTAAAGTGAATGAAAATAGCAAGAATATTTCACAAGATTCATTTCACTTTGCAGTGCTAGAAGCTATAATTATCCCCATGGAGTCAGGGATGTGGCTAGAGGATTTCTGTTGGGGGGTGTCCACCAGAGCTGTTAAGTTTCATGGATTGTCCGTGAGATTACTGGATTGCCATGTCAATTTCACAAATATGGATAACCCCCAATTTCTCCCTGATTCAGGAAAACCTGGCATTCAAAAAGATTTGCATGCTTTATATAGAGAGTCCTTTAGATTGCACATCAAGCTGAAAATTAAAATCACATTTGTTTACTCTTGATTGTTCTGAATTAGACACTAATTAGGTTTCTACCCACTAACAGTGATCAAAACACAGTGTATAAACAGGGCATGCAAGTTTATTAAAGTCCAATTAGAATCCAAAGACTTCATGGTGATTTAAACGTGGCATTGTAGCCAATCAGATTGCTAGTTACAACCGGATGTGGGGAGTGGGGACAATCAGTTTTATTGCACACATTCGTCTTAGAGTAAATTCTCATTGGCACTAATGACTTGGAACCCTGTGGTTCAGAATTATAAAATATACAACAGGTAATCAGATCCACTATATTATGTGGATCTGAAGTTTATAGCGCCCGCTCTCCCGCGGCGAAGCCGCAGAAGCGAAGCGACCTAGGGTATACGTATGTGGATATGAGATATACTATTCGACTTTTTCAGCCCAATCTTAAAATAGATTGAACTTACCTAAAATAGATAATTTATTCATAACTCAAAGGTCAGCCGAGTCCAAAATTATTTTAGCATTTTGCATTTTGCATTGATTAATACCACCTCGAAATGTGTAATTGGGCAAAATGCTCCAGGGCAAAAATAAAAAACTTTGTTCCGCCAATTGTTAGCTATACTTCATCATATGTAGGAACAACATGCTCCTAAAGCCAAAGATGAATGTAAATTAAACCAAACTCTGGTTAACAAAAAAGTGAAATTGCATGAAAAAGTTTTGTTTACATATTTTATAAAATTGTTAAAAATATTTGCCCGAAAGAGGAATATATGGGCCTTACTGGTCGTTTAGATATTATCTTCCATTTTCTAACGGTATTTTCGCCTAAAAGATTGATGAATTATTCTCAAAGTTCAAGGCTGACAAACGGAAACTATAAGTTCCGATTTAAAGATCGCAGAGTCCTTTTTTAAAGATAACTTTTTGGAAAACCAGTAAAGGCGTCATGACATCAAGACGTGCATCATGACGTCACAACCTATATCGGAGTGCAAAACTCCAGACACTGAGGACTGCGTCGATGGCCATACAGCTGAGACACGTATTACACGGTCAGGATAAACGACACATCTGCCAAACATTTACGTTATATGTGATTATTTACATATATAGGATTGTCTTGTGTCCCGTTACGGTTTATCATCAAATCCTTCTAAAGATAAAAATCTGATAATCATCCGATAATCCCATGAACAGTAATAAACGGGCACAAATTACGTTTACGTATGATCATATTACTGAAGACTACTCAAAAAGTCATACATGTCAAGCTATATTAATGTTATTTATAACAGTATTTTATCAAACAAATTAATTTACTACACATACAATACTTACAGAGTGGAGGAGCTGCTGGCTGTTGGGCTGCGAACAAAAGATGGTGTTCCCATTCAGGTAATTAGTATCCATGGATACAAACTCCATATTTGGTGCTGTTCCCCGTTTCCTTCTTGATTCACTATTTAATTTCTCATATTTCAACACACAAAACCTATCAACAGTCGGATGTGGTAAGATTCTCTTGTATTGTATACAAAACCCCGGAAGGAGCATGCATATTAATTGATTAATTTGTATTGTAAATATTTTGAAGGTACTCAATCCGATTCGATGGTCCCAATATCATCAGATTCCAACAACAATTTTTTTTTTTTAAATGCCGCTTCATTTATCAGAATCGAGTAATTGCCCAAAAATAATGCTAACCACGGTCAACTATAGTATAAAAATGCCCAAAACCTATTTATCAACATTTTGTTCAACAAAATTTTGCTGGTTTATCAAATCTCTGATACAAACGAGAGGCCGATCACGATCGGCAGATGTTAACCCATCCCTTGGCGATAAAAATTTAATATGATCGGATAAATGAGAGTTTTGGTGTTGAATTATAGAGTATACTGTTGTGTACTATTATAGACAAATGTACATAACACAAATTATTGGAATTTATGGGTCACTGGCATTTATATAAGAGAATGCCTGGTACAGGATCTGTAATGCTAAACCGCCACAGCCAGCAAGCCCATGGGTTAAATGTGTAGGTCTGACCTGGACATGGAATACTTGGGTTAGGAGAGTCCAATTTAAGTTTACAATAATAATGTGTCCTAGTATACAGATAAGCAACCTCACCACTGACCCATTAATATCAATTATATAGCAGAGCTGTCAAAATATCACAGGAATTGTTTATGTTGAACACTGACCTCTCTATTAAACCAATAACAATTATAATGATATCAGACCATCTGAAGATATAACTCTGCAGCAGAGATGTCTACTGTTAATATCATGTGATGTTTATTGTTGAATCTTTATTTTAAATTAGATACCATAGCCTTCTTTATCAGATTATTTGCACATTGGCATAAGAGACATCAGAAAATAATATAGCCTTATCAATAGCTAAGTAGTCCAAAGGCAATTGGTGAATTGGATTTAATGTTGCTCCAAACAGATTTACCAGTACATAACACAAGATTTTGGACCGATTTAATCAAATTTGGTGTGGTGATTCGGGGTACCCTTGGCAGAGTTATAATGGTGTTAGTTTTTCAATTTTTTTTAGCTTAAAAACTTTTTAATTATTTAACAAAATTAAAGGGACACATTGGAAATCTTTTTATCAACTTTTATCATAATCATCAATATCTAAATGAAAACAAATGACAATGTCAATGACATTTTTTTTATCATTATTATAAAAGTTAAAAGTAAAAAAAAATTTAAATCAATTTTTTTTTTCTTCTCGAAAAAGAGTCATAACTCCTTTAAAATTAATCGGATCAAACCCATATTCGAACTCGATCTGTATTTTGGGCTGTGAAACTCACATACCAAATTTGGTTCCAATCAGATAAAATAAATTTGAGTTATGGCAGAATGCGTGAATTCTAAGTTGAAAAAGGGCCATAACTCTGTAACAAAATTCGAACTCGATCTGTATTTTGGGCTGAGAAACCCATATGCAAAATTTGGTTTCGATTCGATTGAAAATGTTTGAGTTATCGCATTACTCGTAAAGTGTCTATGGACAGACAGACGGACGGACAGACAGACGAACGACGAGTGGTCAATCCGGGCAACGACACTATGTTTACCATACTATGGTATGGGTAAACATAAAAAGCCACTTGATTTTAGAGTTATCCATCTTCATCCGCAATTTGGTCCCAGACTGTCTTCTTGTCGACTGTTTACTGGGCCATTTAAAATTATCGGCGGTGAAAATTAAGATTTAAAACATTGATATCTGATCACACTGAGCTTTGGTGATCATCTGAAATCAAATATTTTTTACCCCCGAAGCCAAGGAAATAGTAATTTGCGAGCGTTAATTCGGATTATGCAGCTTTAATATCCTTGTGTAACTTTGGCTAAAATTGAGAACACGGTCGACTTCGAAACAGGAAGTTGATAGTTTTTTCGCAATGCACTGAAATATTTTGGTGGTTTTCAGTTATCCATTAGTTATATAAACACTACTCCACATGTTTGGGTTGAAATTTGCTGTAAAAACATTATACATTTATATTATGAGATTTGAAATTTTGTTTTCTTGTTTGGGAGACTCGCATATATCAGAGAATGTACTGGCACATGATCTTTAATGCTGCACCAGCGCTGCTCCCGTCATGAAAGGGTTAAGCTAAAGCAATGACACAAATTATCAAACAGAAACATTGACATCAACTCAAACACTCTTTTGTATTTGTAAAAATCATCCCTGCTGACTTCATAATTATGTCTGGATGAAAACTAGAAAGGAATTGAAAATTATGGAAAAGTATCAATTTTCGCCTAAATCACTTGGAAGGTCAATGCTGAGTTTTTGAAAAACCTGGCAGGGAAAATAATTTAAGCATTTCCACCCTTTATTTAATAATAACTGTGCACAAGAAAAATCCATGAAGTGAATTTGGTTGAATTCTCCCTTGTCCTAATTTGCTTTTGTGGTTATTTCAGAAATGCATGGACCTGTGCCCAAACTTTCCTCTAAAAGAGATCTTAGTGTCGGATGATAGATTGGGGATGTTTATCGATCAACATCTTCTCATCGTCAATGAAAGGTGAAGTGGTTGATTATTACATGTTATTGATCTAGCTCTCTATAATACTTGTGATCTGGTGACAAATTCAACCAGATTAAAGATACAGACGGCCTTCACGGTGGGTATTGCTGTTTAAATAGTCAGATCTGCTAAAATCGCCATAAACAGAAAGAATATTATATAATAGACAGATTTTGTTCTTATAGCAATCATAAATATCGCATTCATTGCATTTTATTGTCACGTTTGTATGCTTTGTTATGTAAACAAACAGAAAAAATGTTACAGTTTACAGAACCATTTGTTTATAGACAAACACTCAGAACTACTGGATCGCCTAATGAAAATATTCTGGCGAAGATTAAATTATTGGTGCCATCAACAATCGCATTAAAATCAGATCAAATTTTATTTTAATTGACTCATTCTACCCGCTGTCAGTTCAAAATGTAGCTAAATCACGTTTCTTCATGATTGGGAAATGATCAGACAGAGAGTGTGTACATATAGCAATAGAGATCATATGGGTGTTCCCATAGCTATACTCTGAACATCCCAGATTGATTGTTGTATTGTTTTATTTATACATAGTTATAAGCGATAATGAGTCTAATTAACGTTTATTTGTGATAAAATTACACAATAAATTTATGGTGTCTGTTAACAGTAACCACTATTGTTTTTTAGATCAGAAAATATTCAAAATACAATCAAAATTAATCGATATAAACATTTCTGGACAGGGGTCTTCGATTCAGATCTAATATTTGATACCCCGGTAACTATATAAAACATGTTTACAAAGAGATAGACCATCTTTAATTTATATGTTATTTATAAATGATTCTAGAAGGGGGCAGTTCAAAGTGATTGCAAACATTAGTAACTTTATGGTTAATGCTTACATGGACATGATTCTGTTTCAGTATATAAACCACTATTAATTTTGAAATTAATTTGCAGGATAAAAGCAACTAAACAAGGGCTGAATATTGTGGACAATATCCTTGCAGAAATCATGCGTCTGTTTCTCGATCAGTATATTGAAGGTGTATCATGAGAATCAAGCCTTCAAATAGTGTGTCTGTCATTCTGCTTACACCTCAGCAGAATGAGGTTCCCAGAGGGTGAATTTGGTGATTCTAGCCTGCTGTGGGGTAGCATCACTAAATTCACCCTCTGGGGACCTCATTCTGCAAATGACAGACACACTATTTCAAGGCTTGATGAGAATGAATACAAAGACTGGCGGTGCTCTTTCCATGTTGTGATTTCAAAACCTGAGGACTGGGAAACGTTCAGGCAAGGATGTGTTGGTGAAAAACATGGGATGTGTGTGATACAAGGTGAAAGGACTAGTCACATATTGGATGTTAAGCCACATTAAAATATATTTTTGATTCTGACAATTATTTGACCCCATTCAAAGTTTCCTTCATCCACTCCAGCTACTTACATTGTATATCACATGTGCTGGATGCTGGAATATTGTATCATCGCAAGATGACGTAATCAAGCATTTCCAAATATGGAGCGCATGCTTGGTGCAGTAAATGTGAGAATTGTGGTAGTTACAAAACGCAATAAAAACAAATCAGTAATGAATATAATTGGCTAATAAAAACTCAAAGATATTGTATCCAAGATTGTGACGAGAATTATGAATATATCGCCTGTATTATAAAATTTGTCATGCTTCGATATCCATGAGAAAATTGTCCACGCATCATTGACCTCCGATCTCGCCATTTAAATATAACCAATCATGGATCTATTTGTAATTATCAGCGGCTTTTTATAGACACTGGATTCCACTTGCACAGATCATGCCATGAATCTCTACTCTGGCTAACGCCAGTAGAGATCATATTCCACCAGTACAAACCCTGGGAACTTTTTGAAGTTTTGACAGGAAACCTTATAAAGTTGAAAAAATAACTAGGGGAACTCGAAATTGCATGCTTTTCTCTGATGTTTGTGAGCAGATATCGCAAGAGACATTGAATCTATTACCCAGGCGAAATTCCATTGTAAGAGACACAAAACAAAATCACTCAAAAGTCACTTAAATCTTGCAATTTCGATTTGGGACCTTTACTTCAGACTAACCCCTTAACCACATCAGAATTATGGGTAAGCTTTCCAATTAATGGCAACAAGCCATATTTCCGACTAAATCCTGAAAAGTTACCCATAATTATGCTGTGGTTAAGGGGTCGATTAATTAGGGCATTACTGTAGGTATGGTTTTGATATTCTCTGCATGGTTACTTATATATTATACGAAACCTGAAACGAACATATGCGTACACTTAGAGTAGAGAGGGCATAAGAGAACGAGCTGTAACATATGATATAGCATTTATTCAGACGTAAGTATACAACATTCTACATTGATAGGTATATAAAAGAATGATCTATTAAATGGCTTGTCTAATGAACACAGATATACACCAAAAACAGTCATGAACACATTGTATGATAGCGGAGACCAATTACTGTATACACGGAAGAATGCATCAAATTGAAGTTGCTGCTTTGTCCACTCAGTTTCATTTCTTAGGCACTCTCAAGACAGTCTTGAAACTCTCTGCATGCCGCTTTTCTCAAATGAATCAAATATCTTTTGGCTGTCGAGAATTTGGGAATGACAAACCACATTTTTGAATATATTAACATTCATGTATGTCATAATGGAAAGCAGGCGACTATGGTCACAGAAGCACAAGTTTTATGGAAAATATCAGATATCATTCCGCTGTCAAGAATTATTACTCAAGTATATAATAACTGAAAACAGGTGTCTGTGGCGGGATGACAGGAACACATTTCTGGAAGATATCAGGGACCATACAGTTAATAGTGCTTAAGGGGTCACTCTCACCTAAAAACAAAAAGAAGGTGCTGAAGAGTAAACAGGGTTTGCTACCGGCGCTGAATGTCAACTGTATTACTTAGAAGTCTGGTGCCCATCTGCAATTTGTTTTCAGTTCATTCTAATTTTCATTGCAACGTATTGGAATTATTCTAGCAGCAATCGTGACAGATGCAAACGTCATTTCGAACGAGATTTCAAAATCTGAGTACCCTTCAGCATAATTTCGAAACCTGTCCTTCAGAACTTTTTTTTTTTAGATGAGAGTGACCTCTTCAGTGTTAATGGTCCCCGAATATATGATCAAATCTACTGTGTGTATGTACTGCTACATGAGTTCATTGCAGATGTGCTCAATGAATTTTGGAAGGAACAAAATGCAAATAACCCTAGACGGGTGAATTTTTTAAGATACTGATGATCAAGTTTGTTTGTATTTTTGATATATGTGGAATGTTGCTATAATAGACGACAAGTATTATTTGAGAAATGTAGACAAAATACATGAGCACTGTGATGTCATGATTGAAAAAAAAAAGATATAAATAATTTATAAAAAGATGTTATTTACAACATTATGTTGAGAGGGTATATACAAAAGTGAAGAAGTTTTTGGGAAAAGAAATGAAATTTCTGGAACAGGAACAAGAAACTGGCCATTGTTCATATTTACTAATTATATCAAACTCTCATTTTAGATGTCATAATGAAATGATCATGACAAACCTGAAAATAGTGTGTCTGTCATTTGCAGAATGAGGTCCCCAGAGGGTGAATTTAGTGATGCTCACACACAGTGGGCTAGCATCACCAAATTCACCCTCTGGGGACCTCATTCTACTTAGGCCTAATTTTCTGGGAAGTATCTATAGTCTCAAATTAACATTGTTTTTAGTACTTTTCCCCTTCTGTTCAGTTTCTATATCCCCTCAATTTGCAGAAGATAAAATCTATAATCGAGGTGACTAATGGGTGACCATCACCAACTTTAACTTGGGGAACGTCAATCTAATCCTAGGTCTCCCATAGCAGTTGAGGCCTAATCAGTATGAGGTTCCCAGAGGGTGAATTTGGTGATGCTAGCCTATTGTGCAGGGTAGTCTCACTAAATTCACCCTCTAGAGACCTTATACTGCAAATGACAGATACACTATTTGCAGACATGGATCATGAGAAAAGAAGTCTTTAAGGGTTAAAAAAGGCATTGTTGCAATATTAGTTTTTAAGGTCCAGCTATTTAATAATATATTAAATCAAGAATATTCATTTAATCTTAAAGGTACTCAATCCGATCAGACGCTCCAAAATAACTATTTCTTTGGCTTCGGGGGTAAAAAATATTCGATTTGAGTCGAGAAAATATTTGTTACCCCGGAAGCCAAAGAAATAGTAATTTAGGAACGTCTGATCGGATTTAGTACCTTTAAATAGTTATTCATAAATTGTTGGGTCACACCAAAACCGATAGTTGAGATTATTATTATCACTTGATACCACAGGTCCCCTGGTATGATACCACCACTATGAGTTTATATAAGGATTAACTGTCATGTGGACTGTTTTTATGGAGATGTAACCGTGAGGTAAGTGGTCATAACTTGTGTAAAACCCGAAGGGTTTTACATACAAGTTATGACCACTTACCTCACGGTTACATCTCCATAAAAACAGTCCATATGACAGTTAATCCTTATATTTATATACATTTAGCGAAAAAGCCACTTTTGTAAATGAATTTAAATCGAAAAGTGTATCGTGACAAAACCAGCCCAAAATATCCCATAGCACCCTTGGCAAAAGTTAACAGGAACAATTTCTCTTTATATTGAAACCCGATGATTTATTAAGTCAATCCTGCGCGAGTCCAAAACATTACGCGTTCGTCTTTCCAAAACCAATGACGGGTCGATGTAATTATGAGGCTGCAGTTATGACCTCTTGCGCGTTCACCGAGAAATAATTGCAACTAGCCACCTGGGTGCCGACCAATCGGAATGCTGGATTTAGTGATAATCACACTTAGTATGTAAATATATACTAATACATATACTCGTAGTGGTGGTATCGCACCAGGGGACCTGTGCTTAATACTATGAGAAGTATATTCAGAGGTAATTAAACATATGATTTCCCATTCATCAACATAAGGATCAGAATAACCCATTGTGGGGTTGCTGCAGTAATTTTGATCTTGGCTTGGATATTTATTATCCATGAAAGCACCTTTTCCAACAGACAGTACTAGAAGGAACAATGATAATTAAGCATATCCATACTCACAACCCATTGCCGGGACTCTGCAAAAAAATGTGTTTTTCTTGATTTGGACACTATTGATGAAAGGACTTTTCCAGACAAACGGGACACATAACCAGACATAAGATGGGAATTTGTATGGACTAAAGAGATAAGATATCCAGTTCAATATGGCCACACAGCTTTACTTGCTGTTCATCAGAAAGCTCTCCCCGAGAGCTTTCCGATGAATGGCAACAAGACATATTTCCAACTAAATCCTGAAAAGTTACCCATAATTCTGCTGTGGTTAAGAAGTCGATTACTTAGAGCATTACTGTAGACAACTAATATACCCCATATTCAGTTTTATCTGCATTTTATTCACAAAATATCTATTTCTAGTCTTCAAATCAGGATTTATAAAAATTATGTTGTTGAAATTGCTGCTCAGTAGAGATAGACCATGTTTAATATATTGAATATTGGAGAACTTTTATAAATAATTTCAACTCATTAACAAGGCATAACATATGCACAATAATTTCATCCTACTAACATGCTTCCAATGTGTTGACCACCCAACAAAGATGATACAGATGTGATAATGTGTAAAGTATTATGAAGTTAAGTAATAACATTAGTTTGTTTTCTCTCAAAATAACAATGGTTTGTTTTCTTTCAACTACCACAAATTTCATTCAGTAATAATTATTTTTTATCAGAGTCCCTTGGAAGCCAGACAATTTGATTAACCGACCCCCACCCCCCTCAAACTCAAGATACGGTAGCTATTATAGTAGCTACTGTGGATTGAAGACTATGATACAGCATTTTTACTTTGTAGCACAGGAAGCAAGAGACAATTTCTTTAGACGTGTGTAAAATCAGATTGTCTGGCTTATAGTACAACATATCACACCTCTGACATACATGTATGTCCCACTATGCTATTCTGAGAAAGGAATATTATGATACATATAAAATGAAGGAAATGTAAGTTTCAGTGAGTGAGATGAAGAAGGTTGAAATGATAATTTGCCTAGTTGAATGTTCATCAGCTCTTTTGCGGCAACAGGTGAATGGTACTGGCATCACTAAATGGCCCAACTCTTGAATGAATGTCCAGTGCTCGGACAGCAAAATGATATTTGTTCCCATCTTGGAATTGAGTCAGTGTGCATGCCATTGGCAGAGGTAAGGCTTTCACATCTCCAACCTGCAAATATAATCAGCAAATGTTAGTCTGATACTCAATGGGCTACTGACGCTACTCTCATGTTCCCAAAAAAAAGATATGTATGTTAATTTGATTGTGACGACTATTAAAGACATATTATGGACTTGTTCTGGTCTGTGAAATTGATAAGTTAATACTTATGTGATATGGCAACTTGGGTAATGTAGCATTCAACTAATGTCGGCAAAAAAATTCAAGAAATCAACCAAACCACTCCATAAAAAACATTGTCTGAACTACGCTCAATTGTAAATATTTAAATCTCGATTCGGGATGCAACTTTTGGCGATTATTTTAAATTTCTATTTTATCACCCTACCGAGTGTTTCACATCACTTTAAATTGATGAGGCCGCTAGTATTAGTATCTGCGTTTGCCCATTCATTACTCAATGTAAAAACTTTGGGTATGTAGGTTGTCAAATATATATTTTTTTATTTTCTTCATTTGAAACCTGAATTTTGTCTTTAAGATATCCCAACTTTGTCCCCACATCCGGTTGTAACTAGCAATCTGATTGGCTACAAAGCAATGTTTAAATCACCATGTCCCCCATCACCCTTGACAGCGGGGTATAAGAGAACATGCGTGAAACATTGGGGTATATAAGCACATGAAACATCGGGGGTATATGAATGACCCTTGAACTGGCAGTTTCCACCAATTTGCTTCAGCATGCCGAGTTTAACGTCACCCGATGCCGGATCCATAGGTCGGCTACTGAATTATTCTTATTGGTGTGAATTAATCTGAGAACATACAAAAAGCAACTTAAATTAAAGTGGCATGGATATTGTTGTGGGGACAAAATCATTATCTCTGGCAACATCGGGGGTATATGGATATTTAAAACCTGGATGTCTCTTTTTGAACTCCCTTGGCCCCGCCTAGGGGTTGAAAGTCGACATCCAGGTATTAAATCTTCATATACCCCCGATGTTGCCGAAGATAACTAATAATAATCATATCAGATAAATGTATTATCTTTAAAGCCAATTAACCCTTCCATGACTGGAGCTTCCTGAAATTTTACGAAAACCCTGTGCTAATGCATTCTCTTGTATATGCCTCGCATAAGAGAGTACAATGGCCTAACAATATTTACCTTGACCTTGTAAGCCAGTTCATTCTCTTATATGTGGTGTAGGGAGCTTCACATAAATATGAGAATGCATTGGCACAGGATCTTTAATGCTGCACCAGCACAGCTCCCATCATGAAAGGGTTAAACTGAACACCTACCTTCTTCCAAAGTATTGAACTTGGTGGAGCAGCTCCTTCCTGATAGGCAAACAATTGGTATGTTGCTATATCGGCATATATGTCATGAGTGACCGTCATGTTCCAAGAAAGTACAATGCCTGAAATAAATTCGAGTAGACCGATTCATTGAATTATATAATGAAAACTTTGTTCAAGCTGTGGTTCCTTTATATATCCACATGGTTTCCACTAGGGGCTGGGGAATGGGGGAAATCTCTGTCCACCAACAAACTGCATATATCTAATAGTATCTTGTAAATCAGTCGATAAATTAAGCTCAAGTTCTGAATGTCTATGACTCTACTGTAGTATACAGTAATGCTCTAATTAATCGACCGAGAGCTTTCCGATGAATGGCAACAAGCCATATTTCCGACTAAATTCTGAAAAGTTACCCATAATTCTGCTTTGGTTAAGAGGTCGATTAATTAGAGCATTATTGTAAGTAGATAAAGTTGAAGAATCATAATTGTTTTATTTTTTAACAATTTGAAGGGTTAAGTAATGTCAGGGTGTTACATGTACATGTATTGCCATTTTTAAAAATATTTTTCAACTAGTTTTGTTCAACTATTTCTAAAATTCACACAAGATCAACCAACATGAAAACCTGTGCACCAGTAATTTTGCAGACAAGATTTTGTGTCCAGCCTTTCAATAAATACATAGATCTATTAATATATATCATACTTATATACCTTACTCGTATTTAAATTCACGCAGTACAATTTTTCGCTCAGTTTTAAATTCGCGCACTTGTCTGCGCGAATTCAAAACTTACAAAACTATTTTTGTAAAACTAAGTCTTGTATCTGATGAAAGTTTCAGTTCTTAGTCTTTTCTGAACACATGTGTATATTAAACACGATCACGGCAGATTCACATCCTGTAGACCATAATTGCATCATCATTTTGTTGCGTTGATGGGTTTGGCTCCAAATAATTATTATATTGAAATAGTAATGAACTGGACATCAATGAAATAAACTCGAAAACAGAAAACCACAACCGTGAAGGCAACTGACACTTGGTTGCGGGTTGTGATGACATAGCTATCTCAGACTGTATGGTCACAGTGTCAATCCAGGGTGGTGGATATGAGGATGTACATTCATGCACATGTAATTCTAGAATATGTGTCTTTCTTACAAGCATTTCAACATCATCGGCGGGTACCATAATTTATACGTCGCTTGTCATTTACAATGGTTTTGAATGGTGTGTATTGGTTGATCTAATGTAAATAGAGGCCTACATGTATAGGCCTAATTGTCTATTCAGTGCCCAACCTTTCGTAATGTGTGTAACTCATCAACATAACCATCGATCTTGTTTTCCCTGTAGTTAATTAGTTTAAACTCATGAGTCGTACTATTTTTCGATCAGTTTTAAATTCATGCACCGACGGGTGCGTGAAAAATAGTATTGCGCGATTTTAAATACGAGTAAGGTAGATTTTTTTTTTTATTTCACCTGTTTGACGTACATAAATTTTGAAGTACTTAAAGAACATGGTACTGCCATATGTATAATTCTGCATGACCATATCAATTTACAGTCACTCACCTTGGCTGACCCTGGATATTTTTAAACTAGGTTTTGGAGGAGCCAAGCGATTTACACTTGGAAGTTTTGGGTTGCTTGGTTGCACTGGTAGTGGAGAAGGGTGTTGTAATATGGCAACATCAGGAGATTTATGCTGAAATAAGAAGAAATATTTACATTCACTTGATAATGCTTAACAGGGGTCTATACACTAAATCCGACCATTTATGGGACCATCTCCTTTTATACTCAATGTAATATATGCAACAAGTGAATGAATTTGAGCCATGGATTAGTGCAAAAATACACTAAATACACAAAATACACTTGTTCTATTAACGATGCAAAAAACATGGTAATTATAATGAAAATGAAGTCATAAATATCATTTTCATTATAATAACCATGTTGTTTGCATCATTCATAGAGCACACGAGTGCATTTTGCACTAATTAATGGCTCAAATTAATTCATTTGTTGCATATATTCTGTTGAGTATAAAAGGAGATGGTCCCATAAATGGTCGGATTTAGTGTACAGTACTCATTTAAGCTGTTCCCATAACGTTATGATAGCCACACCTACTGAGTCAAGTGTGCTTGCAAGTTTTCTCCCAATTAGCCAGTGCTCAGATTGTATTCCCATTCATATGTAAGTGACTTTTTGGGGTACAATTCTACATTGTACAGTAATGCCCTAAGTAATCGACTCCTTAACCACAGCAGAATTATGGGTAATTTTTCAGGATTTAGTCGGAAATATGGCTGTTGCCATTCATCGGAAAGCTCTTCAATCCTATGGCAACAAGCCATATTTCCAACTAAATCCTGAAAAATTACCCATAATTCTGATGTGGTTAAGGAGTCGATTACTTAGGGCATTACTGTACATTCCCATTTTATATTGCTAACTAAATTCAAGCACAATATAACCCTTTCATGACAGGAGCTTTGCTGGAGCAGCATTAAAGACACTTTGCCATGCATTCTCTTAGATATGCAAGAATGCATGACTTACAAGGTCATGGTAAATATTGTTAGGCCAATATAGTCTCTTATATATGCAAGGCTCCCTATGGGAGACTCACATATATAAGAGAATGCATTGGCAGTGCTTTTACAAACTTTCAGGAAGCTCCTGTCATGGAAGGGTTAAGCACTTTTCACAGACTGCAGCCATAATAAATTCAAGGACTCGTATGTTTTATTTCAATCCTACAATGGATTGCAGACATTCATTCCATAGATGTGAAAATGGATTGTTATCTCATAACTTTTAAAGAAAAAAATGAAGTCAGTGTGTGCAAAGAAATATTACTAAAACAAAAACATCAGATTAAAATTTCACAATATTTGAGATATTCAAGGAAAAAATTTAATTTAATTTGACTTAATTCAAGCACTTCTCAATATTAAATATGCTTCGTTTGTTGAACTTGTAATCGGACCATTTCCCACCAATTAATTAAAATCTGTCTCTTTGTCAGATTACATTTCTTGAACACCCCTCCAGATGAATAATAGACTATTCCAATAAAACTGATGGAAGAATCCACTCAGTAAAGAAAGGGATAAGGAAGAGTCTGGTATTCAAGGACTTCTCAATGATAAAGGTAAAATCCCTGCAGCCAGGTCTGAGAATATGGTGCTGGACATTTGCAGAATGAGGTCTCCAGAGGGTGATCTTAGTGGCGCTACCCCGCACAGCGGGACAGTGTGCTAGCATCACTAAATTCACCCTCCGATGACCTCATACTGCTTAGGCCTCATCTTGCTGAAAAGTTTCTTTATTATCGAATTAACAAGTTTTTTAGTTTCTTTAGAAACTTCTTCACAAAGTAATTTTCTTTTTTAGTTTCTCTATATCCCCAATTGGCAGACGACTCATTGCATAATCGAGGTGCCAAATTGGTGCACATCACAATATTCACCACCTGGGCGCCCGCTGTGTGGGTTTGCGTTGATAAATTCAAATTTGCAAATAGCGTGTCTGTCATTTGCAGAATGAGGTCCCCGAAGGGTGAATTTAGTGACGCTATCCTGCATGGCGAGCTAGCATCACCAAATTCACCCTCTGGGACCTCATTCTGCTGGGCCTCAACTGCTTTGGGAGTCCTAGGATCAGATTGAAATTCGCCAGTTGAAGTTTGTGATGTTCACCTGTTAGTCACCTCAATTATGCATTTTATCTTCTGCAAATTAGGGGATATAGAAACTGCCCAGAAGGGAAAAAATAACTAAAAACAATGTTAATTTTAGACTAAGATACTTCCCACAGATAAGGCCTAAGCAGAATGAGGTCTGCAGAGGGTGAATTTGGTGATGCTAGCCCACTGTGCAGGATAGCATCACTAAATTCACCCTCTGGGGACCTCATTATGCAAACGTCCGGAACCATATTCTCCGGCCTGCCTGCAGCTGTTCATTGCGCAACTTACCACAGTGATCTGTGGAGGCTTGTTCATTGGATATGGAGGAGGAGGGCCTCTAACGGGTTGTTGCGCAGGTACAGCAGTGACTGTAAATTGAGCTGGGGGTCGTGGTTGCTGCTGCGGCATTCTCATTGGTGATGGGTGTGTAACCTGTGTTGGTCTCTGTTGAACCACTTGATTCTGAGTCACCTGTTGTGGCATATGTTGTAACATTGGTGCCTGAATAAAGTGCTAAACAGAAGAAAATAATTGTTAAGTGATAACTGTGTATATAGTTATATAATGGTATATATCACATGAAACCCCTACACTATCATTAAACAAGCAGTCACAGACAGCGGTATCCCCCGCCGAAATGTGCAGTTGGGGAAGTGCATTCTCAATAATGTTTGCGTTCTCAGTATACATGTGCTAAACAAGAGGTGGGATTTTATCAAAAAGCCTGGCTTGCGAACTCATTTTAGGTACTGGTCATGGGAGTGAATATACCAATAAACAAAGTCCAAAAACTGCTGAAAATATCCGACCGGACCTGGTTTGCGAACTCCTCGTTCTAGATACTGGTCAAGTGAACACATATACCAAATATCTTTGAAATCCGTTGAGATTTGTGGAAATGAGCCCTGTGACGTCGTCTATTTGCTAAATTTGACAAAAATAATAAACAAAGTCCAATAACTCTGGTAAAAATATCCGGCCGAACCTAGCTTGCGAACTCATTCTAGGTAATGGTCAGGTGAACTCATATACCAAATATCTTTGAAATCCGTTGACATTTGTGGAAATGAGCCCTGTGACGTCGTCTATTTGCTATTTGGTAAATTCGACAAAAATAATAAAACAAAGTCCAATAACTCCGGTAAAAATATCTGGCCGGACCTGGCTTGCGAACTCATTCTAGGTAATGGTCAGGTGAACTCATATACCACAAATCTTTGAAATCCATTGACATTTGTTCAAGTTATGACTCTTACAAATTCGGGAGGGATGGACGGACGAACGGACAGAACCCATTCCTATATCCCCCGCAAATATTCAATTTGGCGGGGGATAAAATGCCATTACATATTTCCTTATATCTGACTAGTGATGAATAGGCGCGTACTTCCCGGGATACTTAGCATCGCACCAACAAAATTACCATGCAGATTAATACTATTTCGAAAAGCTGCGCTTGACACCACATATTGCAAAATGATTGCTTTGTTCATTAAAGTTAAATACTTGTCCAACTTCATTGTACTAATGAAAATAGGCACAAAAACAAAGGGGCAAATTGGGGGACCATATTTTTCATCACCAGCGAGAGCACGCATTGCTGTCGATTATGGATGTGAAGCGTCTCAGCCAACACCGTGAATGTATGCATTTTTATTGCATTTTTCAGCTTCTTTTAAAGAGTTTGATTTGATAAAAAGGCATAAAGCTCTACTTTTTTCATGTGATATACAGGATCTTCAACTCGCTATGTTGGGATATAACTCTTTGGAGATCTTCTATATAATACTGGTCGCACAAACAATTCTCGTCAGAAAGAAAAGGGAGCAGTAAAAAGTAATGCTCATATCTCTGAAAACAAAATCATTCAACTGAGGCCAAAAAGTTGAAAGTGAACTGTATTTTGAGTTTAATCACTGAAATACCAAGTTCGATGCTGATCAAGCAATCCTGAAATTATCCGGATAATTTAATTTTCAAAGTTAAAATAACCACAGAATCAGCTGAGAACTCAGGCGAAAATAATCAGACCAAACCAAAATCATTGTTGGGTGTGAAAATTACTTTTATTGATCAAGTGTTAATTCAATTTCAATGTAACAGTCTGTTGTACAACCGAAGCACTTACAGCTTAAACATACCAAAAAGAAAAACATAGCTTTATCAGGCTTTATCTGGTTTTATCAGAAATAACATAGGGAAATATTAAATACAAGTTCAAATGTGTCTAGCTAAGATATATGGCCAATAGTGGACTTATCTATTGTAGACATCGCGTTGTGAAGCCGAATGGCAAGATGATTTATAAATTTTATTTTTGGTGGGCGATAAAAAGCACCCAGCTCAGGTCATATGTTTATGAGGCAGGTGGTGTCTGAGAAACAGATAATTAATTTTGTTTAGCAGACCTGCAAATTTGAGGTGAACGACCACGATTCAGTTTGCCTGGAGGTTACCTGTAATGAAAATTCTGGGAACGAAAAACAGGTCGCGTCAAAGTGTAATGTAGGTCTCACAATCACTGATTCTCACCTTAATTATTGCCTAATCAAGTCCCAAAATGCAATATTCAAAATGTATTAGTTCATTGAGTTGCCCATTATTAGTAGTTAATAATACTAGTTGTGGTGATTATAACAGTTTGTAACTCTTCTGGTAACCTATGGGCAGGGTTCGCGCTGCCACTTGCCAATTTGCCAATGGCAAAAATAATTCACATTTGGCAAAAAATATTTTCATTTAGCAAAAGTTTTGGCAAGTCCCTTTTTAATTCCTCAAAAATGTTGAAAAATATTGGTCAACAGTGTTCGCGCTGGACCGAAAAAAAGTTTAGCCAAAAGTTTAGCCAAATGAAAATTTTATTAGCCAAATGAAAAAAACTTTAGCCAAATGTTTTTTAGTCAAATTAAAAAAAACTATGGCCAAATTAAATCATCGTTTTCTGGTCGGTTCACAATTAATGACTAAAACGTCAAATCTAACAGGCACAGGTAAAATACACAATAATTTAACTAATTTTGATGAACTAGAAATATTTGTTTATCTATCATTTATTAAAAATTTATCAATCTTTATGTGAAAGAGTGATTGGGGGGGGGGGGGGGGGGGGGGGGTAATTGCAATCTGTCATAAAAGCATGCATATTATTTTGAATGTATCGGTATTGACGACAAATAGCCACAAAATATATGTCGTGATTCACATTTGGCTGATTAAGCTATTGTCTTACACTTGGTGCTCATAAACCTTGGCCGTCATAAATACAATGTCATCATAAACATGCATTGTGCAGGAGTCCCGTGAGTGACCAGACAGACAATGGGGGATTAGCGGATTAAATGTAAAATAATGATTTTTTTGCTGTTTTGTGCAGAGTGACGGGTTTCCCTTTGTACTGTCCGCGATCGGGTTTCCCTTTGTACAGTCGGCGATATATTCCCACTTACGATGTTTTCGGACTAGATCGTTCACATCACAAAATTGAAAACCCACTTGCCAAAAATTCATGCTTTCAGTCTCCATTTGGGGTCAAAAAATGTTTAGCCAAAAGTTTAGCCAAATGAAATTTTTATTAGCCAAATTCAAAAAAGATTAGCCATTGGCTAATTTGGCTACCGACAGCGCGAACACTGTTGGTCAATCAATACCATTCATTTCAGGAAACTCTCACAATATAATTATATTAGTGGTGTTTTATAAGGCCTAGGAAAAGTTAGAACCTTTATTAAGATGTGCACAGTTAATCTGATAGCATTAGTATTGATGGGTGAGGGATTACCCGTATTTAGTGTGGTGGTGGTGTTTACATACCTAATCCTCTTGGAATGTGCCCTTCTGATAAAGCAACCCTTCTGCAATTTAATTGTTCGGTGATTGGTTTATTGTTGTATGATAAACCACAAAATAAGACTCATTGTTGCGGAAAATTATACTATCAGGGATAGCATTTGGCAAATTC
>CP136062.1:166329969-166620333 GCA_032622095.1 Siphonodentalium dalli
CTTTTCATGACTATATAAAGCAAAACAAGCGATAAAACCATAAGATTATTTTTTTGTCATGTAGGTGCTGGGTGGGGGGGAGATATCCTGGCCTGGACATTTCCCCCCCCCCACCCCAAACCCTGACTCAAACAACTTGTTCTCAGAAGAAGTTAATTTATCGCTGTTTCATGACTATATAAAGCAAAACAAGCGATAAAACCATAAGATTATTTTTTTTGTCATGTAGGTGCTGGGTGGGGGGGGGGGGGGGAGATATCCTGACCTGGACATCTTCCCCCTCCCAAACCCTGACTCACACAACTTGTTCTCAGAAGAAGTTAATTTATCGCTGTTTCATGACTATATAAAGCAAAACAAGCGATAAAACCATAAGATTATTTTTTTGTCATGTAGGTGCTGGGTGGGGGGGGGGGAGATATCCTGACCTGGACATCTTCCCCCCCCCCACCCAAACCCTGACTCACACAACTTGTTCTCAGAAGAAGTTAATTTATCGCTGTTTCATGACTATATAAAGCAAAACGAGCGATAAAACCATAAGATTATTTTTTTTGTCATGTAGGTGCTGGGAGGGGGTGGGGGGGAGATATCCTGACCTGGACATCTTCCCCCCCACCCAAACCCTGACTCACACAACTTGTTCTCAGAAGAAGTTAGTTTCTCGCTGTTTCATGACTATATAAAGCAAAACAAGCGATAAAACCATAAGATTATTTTTTTTGTCATGTAGGTGCTGGGTGGGGGGGGGGGGGAGATATCCTGACCTGGACATCTTCCCCCCTCCCAAACCCTGACTCACACAACTTGTTCTCAGAAGAAGTTAATTTATCGCTGTTTCATGACTATATAAAGCAAAACAAGCGATAAAACCATAAGATTATTTTTTTGTCATGTAGGTGCTGGGTGGGGGGGGGGGAGATATCCTGACCTGGACATCTTCCCCCCCCCCACCCAAACCCTGACTCACACAACTTGTTCTCAGAAGAAGTTAATTTATCGCTGTTTCATGACTATATAAAGCAAAACAAGCGATACAACCATAAGATGATTTTTTTGTCATGTAGGTGCTGGGTGGGGGGGGGGGAAGATATCCTGACCTGGACATCTTCCCCCCACACAAACCCTGACTCAAACAACTTGTTATCAGAAGAAGTTAATTTCCCGCTGTTTCATGACTATATAAAGCAAAACGATCGATAACACCATAAGATTATTTTTTTGTCATGTAGGTGCTGGGTGGGGGGGGGGGGGGGAGATATCCTGACCTGGACATCTCCCCCCCCCCACCCCAAACCCTGACTCAAACAACTTGTTGTCAGAAGAAGTTAATTTCTCGCTGTTTCATGACTATATAAAGCAAAACGAGCGATAAAACCATAAGATTATTTTTTTGTCATGTAGGTGCTGGGTGGGGGGGGGGGGAGATATCCTGACCTGGACATCTCCCCCCCCCCCCCAACCCAAACCCTGACTCACACAACTTGTTCTCAGAAGAAGTTAATTTCTCGCTGTTTCATGACTATATAAAGCAAAACAAGCGATAAAACCATAAGATTATTTTTTTGTCATGTAGGTGCTGGGTGGGGGGGGGGGGAGATATCCTGACCTGGACATCTTCCCCCCCCCCCCACCCAAACCCTGACTCAAACAACTTGTTCTCAGAAGAAGTTAGTTTCTCGCTGTTTCATGACTATATAAAGCAAAACAAGCGATACAACCATAAGATTATTTTTTTGTCATGTAGGTGCTGGGTGGGGGGGGGAAGATATCCTGACCTGGACATCTCCCCCCCCACCCCAAACCCTGACTCAAACAACTTGTTGTCAGAAGAAGTTAATTTCTCGCTGTTTCATGACTATATAAAGCAAAACGAGCGATAAAACCATAAGATTATTTTTTTGTCATGTAGGTGCTGGGAGGGGGGGGGGAGATATCCTGACCTGGACATCTCCCCCCCACCCCAAATCCTGACTCAAACAACTTGTTGTCAGAAGAAGTTAATTTCTCGCTGTTTCATGACTATATAAAGCAAAACGAGCAATAAAACCATAAGATAATTTTTTTGTCATGTAGGTGCTGGGTGGGGGGGGGGAGATATCCTGACCTGGACATCTCCCCCCCCCACCCCAAACCCTGACTCAAACAACTTGTTCTCAGAAGAAGTTAATTTCTCGCTGTTTCATGACTATATAAAGCAAAACAAGCGATAAAACCATAAGATTATTTTTTTGTCATGTAGGTGCTGGGAGGGGGGGGGGAGATATCCTGACCTGGACATCTTCCCCCCCCCCCCCACCCAAACCCTGACTCACACAACTTGTTCTCAGAAGAAGTTAATTTCTCGCTGTTTCATGACTATATAAAGCAAAACAAGCGATAAAACCATAAGATTATTGTTTTGTCATGTAGGTGCTGGGTGAAGGGGAAGATATCCTGACCTGGACATCTTCCCCCCACCCAAACCCTGACTCAAACAACTTGTTCTCAGAAGAAGTTAATTTCTCGCTGTTTCATGACTATATAAAGCAAAACGAGCGATAACACCATAAGATTATTTTTGTGTCATGTAGGTGCTGGGGGGGGGGGGGGAGATATCCTGACCTGGACATCTTCCCCCACCCCAAACCCTGCCTGAAACAACTTGTTGTCAGAAGAAGTTAATTTCTCGCTGTTTCATGACTATATAAAGCAAAACAAGCGATAAAACCATAAGATTATTTTTTTGTCATGTAGGTGCTGGGTGGGGGGGGGGGGGAGATATCCTGACCTGGATATGGTTTATGGTTTTATCGCTCGTTTTGCTTTATATAGTCATGAAACAGCGAGAAATTAACTTCTTCTGACAAGTTGTTTGAGTCAGGGTTTGGGTGGGGGGGGGGGATGTCCAGGTCAGGATATCTCCCCCCCCCCACCCAGCACCTACATGACAAAAAAATAATCTTATGGTTTTATCGCTTGTTTTGGCTTTATATAGTCATGAAACAGCGAGAAATTAACTTCTTCTGACCCCCCCCCCCCACCCAGCACCTACATGACAAAAAAATAATCTTATGGTGGTATCGCTCGTTTTTGCTTTATATAGTCATGAAACAGCGAGAAATTAACTTCTTCTGAGAACAAGTTGTTTGAGTCAGGGTTTGGGTGGGGGGAAGATGTCCAGGTCTGGATATCTTCCCCCCCACCCAGCACCTACATGACAAAACAATAATCTTATGGTTTTATCGCTTGTTTTGCTTTATATAGTCATGAAACAGCGAGAAATTAACTTCTTCTGAGAACAAGTTGTGTGAGTCAGGGTTTGGGTGGGGGGGGGGAAGATGTCCAGGTCAGGATATCTCCCCCCCCCCCCCTCCCAGCACCTACATGACAAAAAAATAATCTTATGGTTTTTATCGCTTGTTTTGCTTTATATAGTCATGAAACAGCGAGAAATTAACTTCTTCTGAGAACAAGTTGTTTGAGTCAGGGTTTGGGGTGGGGGGGGGGGGAAGATGTCCAGGTCAGGATATCTTCCCCCCCCACCCAGCACCTACATGACAAAAAAATAATCTTATGGTTTTATTGCTCGTTTTGCTTTATATAGTCATGAAACCATAAGATTATTTTTTTGTCATGTAGGTGCTGGGTGGGGGGGGGGGAGATATCCTGACCTGGACATCTTCCCCCCCACCCAAACCCTGACTCAAACAACTTGTTGTCAGAAGAAGTTAATTTCTCGCTGTTTCATGACTATATAAAGCAAAAACGAGCGATAAAACCATAAGATTATTTTTTTTTCATGTAGGTGCTGGGTGGGGGGGGGGGGAGAGATATCCTGACCTGGACATCTTCCCCCCACCCCAAACCCTGACTCATGAATATATAAAGCAAAATAAGCGATAAAACCATAAGATGATTTTTTTGTCATGTAGGTGCTGGGTTGGTGGGGGGTGGTGGAATATCCAAGCCTGGACATTTGAAAGAAAAAAAAAAGACAATCAAATTCGTGAAAACAATAATTTTGTCACTTTTTTTTTTTAAATAAAAAAAACAATTAATATATTTTTTTTTTAATCTCAAAAAAACATCTTTCTGGCCATTTCAGAACCAAACGATATCAAATGAGTGAAATTATTTTTTACATGAAGATTTGTAGCTTCTTTGAATGTTATGTCAGTCACATGGAATTGTCCCATTACTATTTACATGTACATATACATGTACAGTATACTAAATAGAATTAAAAATAACTAATGTACCAAAAGGCTAATTACATATTAGGATATTCATCAGATTGATCAATATTAACAGATCTACTACTAAATAGTACTACAGTAGGCCTGTGAAACTCATTGTGAATCCAGTGTACCGCTATACATGTACACTTCAAACAATACATATATCGTATTGTGTCACACATGTACATGTTATAGGCCTGTAAAGACTCATCATGAATCCAGTGTACCGCTATACATGTAGATTTCAAACAATAACGGTACACGTATCGTATTGCGTCATACCGGTAAATGCACAGATAATGATGGATAATGCAGTGCTTTTTTGCAAATACAGTGTATATATACGGTACCTCACTTCAAACTCTCCCGGGAATTTTTATTTTACATTCAAAACGACGAGTTTTCCTGTGTCCGGTGTCCATTGAAAAACCAATCTGATACTGATATTAAAATAATTATAAAAGGAATAATTTTGAGTTACATATATAAACATGCACGCATAAAACACATATCTCAGTTTATGTAGGTTATATTGAGCTAGTGACATTTAAATTTACTCGTATCAATGGATGTACGGTATCGATGTTACATGTACATTATTACACCAGGACTGGGTACATGTACATCACACGAGTGGGCAGTACTTTATAAACATGGTCATACGTATGCTATATGGAGAGTCGTGCAGTGCATGATAGAAGATTAAAGCTCCTGTGGTTTCACACCAGTGATATGTCCTCAATATACCAGTATATGGCAGGGATGTAGGTGTCAACACTGCAGATTACGGTATGTCTTCAAAATACTACAAATTGGTCAGCTTATAACTACATAGTTGCATGCTTACAGCTAGTTCAATTTGTGCGATGGAATGGGCTTGTGGCCACCGGTTCGACCATATGGTTTGGGCCGGTGAATTGGATAAATATTTCAATTAAATCCTCCGTACTATCAAATGCTCGGACTACCGGTACATGTAATCATGTATATATATGTTGTATTGACTTATCCCAAAGTGTAGCAGTCTCAATTCTATTGCTACATACAGCTATGCTCTTATTAAGGGACCTGTTTAATGAGGTTATGGGCCGGTACGTACCGCGGTGATACCACCAGAATACCATGGTGATACCACCAGAATACCACGTTTATTTTGTACCGCGGTGGAGGCGGTCGATCCGCGGTACTGGGCGGTATTCTTACCTCTGGTCACCACAGGTCACCGCGTTATTGGTGCTCGTTACCACAATACACCGCGTCATCCTCCACTGCGAAGTGAAAACATGCATGAAAAAAACTAGGCGGCCTGCAGGAATCCAATTCATGATCTCGGGAAGTTAAACAAAACATTATTGTAAGGATGGTACCGCCTTCGTTCTCTCTCGGGCTACATGTACGGATACGTGATGTATAACTTCTATATCTCATGCCAAAAACCAAAAAATAGGTTTGTTTCGGGTATTTCGGTTTCTGCATGGCAACCCTAAACTTTTTTCCGACTACATATATTTTCCCCGTACCAAAATAAAAACATAAAAGTGAAAAACAAATAAAGCGACGTTTCGTATAAACAAGGTGAAGTCCCATGCGACTTGCAGTGATACCGATATAATTTAGCATTTGCTGTACTCGGCAGTTCAGGGTAAAAATTATTTTCACATATTCTTATCTAATCACAATTCGGATGAAATGCATGCGTGTTTGGCATTGGAAAGGGGAAACGTACATGTATGCCTCTATATAATAAGTAAGGTTAGCGCAAGATAAAATTTTACGTACCAATCTGATAATCTGAGTAACGACAATAACACTGACAGTGACTAACTAAATTGAAAGTTTTGATGAAAAAAAAAACATACTGAATTCCAAGATGATTTAAATTGTTTTGTATGCTCGTTCGTTTCTTTGATACACATTCGGTAAGACAATCAGCTGCACATTTTGGTATTTGGCTCACACTATTGTGTATTAGCAATACAGTTCACGGAGACTGTCGATGGCGCTACCGTTTTTCGTGGTGCATTTACTGCATTTCACCGCGGTACTAGCATTCGTTACCGTTGGTAATGCGGTGGTACGCGAACGGTCTGGTGGTACCTCAGTACCACACGGTAGTGCAAACGCGAATCGGCGGTATCACGCGTTATTACACTGCGGAATTAATGCATGTACGCCGCTGAACTAACGCATGTACACCTCGTTAAAGCAGGTCGCTTACTGTGAGCAGTGCTGTATATATAGATGGAATTTACATTTGACACCACATTTAGAATTGCTATAACTATGTTTATAAAAAAAATTCGGGTGTCTAAAACTTGGCGCAGGGCCAGATATTTTCTGACGCCCAGAAACAAACTGTCGACAGACTTAGTTTGTTCTGCATGACGAAAATAGTGCACGTCACGGGATGTTTGTTTCGCCACTACATGGATATACAACAAGCCAAAGTTGAAAAAATTGTACTTGAATCAGATTACTGTTGTATACATGTACATATGCATGTATGTTAGCAATATTAAGTGCAGAAACTTCGGGTGCTCGGAGAGAAATGGCGGCAGGACACATCCCAAAAAATTCTTGCTATGGCGAAAATAGAGGGGGCATGCACTGAGGGCGCCGGATGGTAGATCCGCCCTTGCACCGCAAGTACATGTACATGACAATTTTTTTTTATTAAAACCACTTTTAGAAATTGAATTTTTTTTTTAATTCACGGATAGCGCACATCCTTAATTATGTGTATTTGACTCATCTAACATGTACATGTACATGTAGCTAACTACGGAAAATGATTATTGATTAATTGATTATTGGCTTTATTAGCATTCATTGATTATACTGTATGATTAATCGTGGCAACCCTAGACAGATACTTGAACACAACTACTGTAATAACGTCAATTCTATTTGTGCCAAAGAATTTAGTCATGCAAAGAGTAAAATCCAAGATGGCTGCTGGCAGAGATGTTTTTTGGCCGAACGACCGCAAACTTACTCGTTCCCATCTGCATGTCAATATTAACATCCATGACAAATTTCATGATGATCAGACTAACAGTACAACCTGCAGCCCATGCTAATAGATTGAATTTTTAAATCCAAGATGGCCGCTGTCCGCCATGTTTTTGTCCGAATGACCCCAAAATGCCTCGATCCTATCTACATGTGAATGTCAACAGGGGAACAGCCATTACAAATTTCATAATGATCCGACCAAAGGTAGGACCTGCGGTACCGGTATGTACACATCTAGCCCGTGCCAAAGGATTTACCGGTATTCAAACAAAGAGTAAA
This sequence comes from Siphonodentalium dalli, assembly GCA_032622095.1. Taxonomy (NCBI): domain Eukaryota; kingdom Metazoa; phylum Mollusca; class Scaphopoda; order Gadilida; family Siphonodentaliidae; genus Siphonodentalium; species Siphonodentalium dalli. Next base: position 166,337,484 of record CP136062.1, read on the forward strand.
ATCTAAGATGACTGCTGATGGCCATGTTTTTTGGCTGAACGACCCCAAAATGACTCGTTCCCATCTACGTCATGTCAATAGCCATGACAAATCTCATAATGATCTGACCAAAGATACGACCTGTAGCCCATGCTAATGGATTGATTTTTGAAATCCAAGATGGCCGCTGGTGCCTAGTGGCCATGTTTTTTGGCCGAACGACCCCAAAATGACTCGTTCCCATCTACGTCATGTCAATAGCCATGACAAATCTCATAATGATCTGACCAAAGATACGACCTGTAGCCCATGCTAATGGATTGATTTTTGAAATCCAAGATAGCCGCTGGTGCCTGGTGCAGGGAAGGATCCAGGGCTCTTTTGATACCTGTTACAGGTTTGGGCGCCCAAACTCGGGTGGTCTAAATGTCCCCAAATTGCAAGTGGATAGTTTTAGTAAAGCTGAATTTTCTATATTTTGAAGGAAATCTTCTATATAATTCAACAACATGCAATGCATCAATATACAGTTTATATAGAGCCTTTATTTGCTTAATCAAGTGTCCAGTGAGAACTATTTTAACCCTTTCATGACTGGGGCTTCTTGAAATTTTGTAAAAATCCTGTGCCAATGCATTCTCTTATATAAATGAGAGTCTCCCATCTAAGGAGCCTCGCATATATAAGATATTACATTGGCCTTTATCTTGACCTTGTAAGCCAGTGCATTTTCTTATGCGGGATCTTTAATGCTGCACCTAAGGGATCGGGGCGACCCCCTCCCGTACCTACCCCCATCTCGGGCCTACGGCCATCGGGATATGACTTCGGCATATCATGGTCTCAAAACAGGTGTCCCCAAAAAATCCCTGGATCCATCCCTGGCCTGGTGGCCATGTTTTTTGGTCGAGCGACCCCAAAATGACTCATTCCCATCTATGACATGTCAATGTCAACAGCCATGACAAATTTCATAATGATGTGACCAAAGGTACGACCTGTAGCCTGTGCCAAAGACTTGTTCCCATTTACATGTCAATATTAACATCCATGACAAATTTTATGATGATCAGATGAATAGTACGATCTGTACTAGTAGTCAGCACCAATGGATTGAATTTTGAAATCCAAGATGGCCGCCAGTGGCCATGTTTTTTGGCCGAATGACCGAAAATGACCCGTTCCCATCTACATGTACAATTTGTACATGTCAATAGCCATGACAAATCTCATACTTGTAATGATCTGACTAAAGGTATTATGACCTGTAGCCTATGCCAATGGATTTAGTCATGCAAAGAGTAAAATCCAAGATGTCTGCTGATGGCCATAACCCGAAAAGGACTTGTTCCTAGCCGCATGTCAATATGAACATCGACAAACTTCATGATGATCCGGCAGACGAACAGTACGAGCTGCAGACCGCACCAATGGATTTAATTTTTAAATTCAAGATGGCCACCAGCGGCCATGTTTTTCGGGAGATTGACACCAAAATGACTCGTTCCCATCTGCAGGTCATTGTTAACATCCACGACAAATTTCATGAAGATCCGACCAAAGCTACGATCTGTAGCCTGCGCCAAAGGACTTAGTCATGCAAAGAGTAAAATTCAAAATGGCTGCTGACGCTGGCTGACGGCCATGTTTTTTGGTCGAACAAACCTAAAATGACTCGTTCCCACAGGGATGGATCCAGAGATTATTTGGGGACACCTGTTTTAGGTTGGGCCAGTTTTTGTCGGATACGATTTAATCGGACCGATCCAACTGAATTTGATTTCATCAGGAAAATCCGGCTCATGACGATGGCAACGCGGGTGTTTTGCTTGTCACATGACCAAAACATCATTCATAATATCGGAATAGTTAGCAGCGACCGCTATTCTAAAATTATATCAAGAATTCTGATCAATCGACAAGAAACAACGGCTGGTAGATCTATGTGCAGAAAATAGGTGCCCGTATATAATAATCGCAACAAGAGGGAGGCAGCTGTGGAAAGGTAGATTACGCCAATTTACGGCTATTGGCACTATTAACTGTATTGCCCGTGACCTCAATATATTATTATTAATATATTTATTTAGTTTATTATTAATAAATATTAGTCTTTAGAAATTCATATGAATATAAATCACCAGGACTACCGGTAGATATAGTAAATGTCTAGATAGGCTGACCACGTACACCAGTTGACTATTTACTACAGTGACATGCATAGCATGCATATGACCAGAGTGAAAATCGGACTCGTGCGCGCTGAAACCCAGATTTTATCGGGCCCGATTTATCCGGCAGCCGGATTTACCGGGCACAATCGGGGCCGTGTGCGCCGACACTTAATTTTCAACATACAGTTGCTTCGATCAATTTAGAGCTTTTAGAAGTTTAATATTAGTATCGCAATTCCCAATGCTATTTGTGCATAGATAATTTAGTTTTTATTATTATTGTCACCTAGTCGGCACAGTATGGGATTAGATACAACGGCGCCCAATGGCATACCGATCTATTTCATCTGATTTTGCTAGAATCCATACATACCTTTTCACAAGAATACAGGGTAAATTGTGAGAATATTTGCGAGAATCTAGATTTGGATTCTCGCCGAAATATAAGCACTGCGGTTTATGTTTTCAAAATGAGAGATAATTCTAAGATGCCCTTTATTTCTTTAAATATCACTTTTACGAAATAACGGCCTTGTCTAAAGAGTTACACCATAAAGACAAAAACTTTGCAAACTTATTGGACACTCAAAACTGCGATGACACATTGCTCATTTTATACGTCATACTGTACATGTATGTGCATAGAAATGGGAGCTCTTAGAAGGGGTCCGACTAGTCAAGTAGTAGTCGATTACCGTACAGGTCTCTGAATTTGCAATCGTAAGTGGAGGCATCGGGACCTGACGAAATTACGGATAGTTTATTGATAGATACCGGTAGACTGAGGGGTCGTCATACATGATTTTTTACGTACACATGTAACAGAACGAGAAAGAGAAATGCGGGAGTCGCACCGAAAGTTGGCAGCACCCAGAATCCCAAAGCCAGTCACACATCCAAGCGGCTTAGACATTGCTTAACTTCGGTGATCACACAAAGCGTCTAACGACCATGACCAAGAAATCTAGACCTCTCGAGCAGAGAAGTCATCGGCCTTCTATATTTACAATGCGACAGCTATACACACAACTGCGATTACATTGCAAGTGGAAGTATTCAAGGATAAGCCACGATTTTGAATCTAAAATCAAACAGTGCTTGATATTATTGACATTATACGCAAAAGAGGATCAAACAGTAAGATACCAAATTGCTGCCTGTGGTAATGTTTTTTAACGAAATTCGGGAAAATTAGATTACTCTCACCCTGGTTATCCAGAAGATCATTGTGGAATCTGGTGACGATCGGACAAGGGGTGTCGTCTGTAGGATCAACCAAATTATTTAGCCATAAAAATAGTAAAATTCAAGATCACCGCTGGCAGTGATGTCTTCACAAGGACAGCTTGAGAACAAAACATGGCTCACATCTAGCGGTGACCCAAACTATCCACATGAAAAAAAGTTCTCCAATAAAAGCTGGCTGCAGGGTGCGCCAATTGAATCAAATTCGAAATTTAACAGGGTGTACTGCTTGTGGCCATGTTTTCCCCGCAAATTTGATAGACTGATGGACAAAACCACTGAATCCGTTGAATCAATATACATGTATACATGGATTAATTTATATGCATTGTTATACACAGTACTGGTATATAAGGTACTGAAAATAACAATATTACTAGTATACACAAAATAAACCATATATCATGGCTATGGGTTCTAATATCCGAATATGACAGCTGATAACTTGGTGTGAATTGAAGAGTGGTGGTGTCTCAAGCATATCTAACCCTCCACGTTAGAAACATGCCATTAAATGTCATAAGTATAATCTAGCTTGAGGACAGAAGTTATCCATAAAACCCCCCTTAATTCAACCAGGTCCTCGCGCGATGTATGGTCGATCACATGATGATCTAGGGGGGATTATAATTGTTGTATATAAACAGCACTGCATGTAAATATAAAATAAAATAGTGCTACATCTTATTACAGATTATTGCCATATATAATCAGTGACTATACAGACAGTCTGACAAAATAAAGTTTCAGTGACACTCTATCCGAAGAGGGGAATAATTCCATCTGTTACAGTCAATGGAGCAATTATGAATCTGGAAAGGTGAAATTTCTAAGTAATACTAGATATCGACATGACGCGATAACATATAACGTAAATGCAATATGGCCGCTGGCGACCATTTTTTACTATAAAATTAAAAAAATATTTGATAGCTCTCATCTGATAGATCAATATCAAGATCAATATGAAGTTTGGTGATGATCGGATGAGTGAAGTGGACTGTGCTAAACGGTTTAGTAATGCTTAAAAAGATTTTTACCTTAATATTTTTATGTTCACTTTATAAACTTCACCGAGTCATCTTTGTCATGTATTGAGTTTGATATCTTTTGTTAACAGTTTATAAATCATGCATGTCTCATTTTTGTTATTTTAATTTATGTGTTTATTATCATTAAATAAAGTTGCATTCCTTAAAAAGATTCTTACCTCAATGTTTTTATGTTCACTTTATAAACTCCACTGAGTCATCTTTGTCATGTATTGAATTTGATATCTTTTGTTAACAGTTTATAAATTATGTATGTCTCGTGTTCGTTATTATATTATATACACTTTATAGTGTGTTTCAGAACGAAAAAAAAATGAATAAAATCAACAAATTTGTAAATTTAAAAACAATTCAAACGTTGTTGTATTCCATCTCTTAGCCCGGACATATACACCAAATTTCAATAATATTCATTGAGAAACAACGGACCAAACGCCATATAACACTCCGTATGCATCTTTTATTCCGAGTTGGCCTTTTATTCCGAGTTGGCACGCGTCGATTGGGGCGAGTTAGCCCTGGGGCGAGTACGCCGATTCCGACACCTTTTCTATTTGCAGCAGGTATACGTTTACGCGTAATTTAATTTACAAAGTTCCCCAATTGGTATCGTAAATAGAGCGACCTTATTTGACAGAGAATGCCCCTGTTATTGATTATAAAGTTGCTATACATTAAAAACGACAATTCACATGCTCGTTCAAGCGCAGTAGTCTATTTTCCCCATGTTAAAGGACATCCACAAATACTAAATAACGCTAACCTACTGCCGAATGTTTTACACGACAACTGTTAACATATTTGGGCTGAATTCATCTGACGCGGTATTATTCCTCAAAATAAACAACAAAACCATCGTTACTTGGAAATGTAGTTTGGGCTAACATTTACATAAATCCTCCACATCATTATTCCGACACACACGTCAGATGAAAAACACACATGAAGTAACCGGCCAAATTGGCCGAAATAAAATGGGTTTGTTGATGTCAAATGATCCAATATTCCCAAATGGTAAATTAATTGTGACCTACCGGTACAAAACTTGAATATATAAGGGTAACATAATTTGCTGAAAGCTGATATAAGCCCATGTTGCCAGGAAATGATGTGGGGGCCATTGGTTCATTTCTTTCACCTTTCATATGCTTCAGAAACAACCAGACAGCCCCCATTTTGGACTTACTGTAAAAAAGCCCCCGTACCCCTAATAGTCACAATGGAGTACCCCCCTCCTCGCAAACCCACCATCTCGGTCCCCCAATATGTCCCCAAATTAGCCTAATCTAAAAGCCTGTTTTTGGGGACACCTGTTTTTGGGAAATGATATTCCAAAGGCATAACCTGAAGGCGGAAGGTTTGGGAGGGATGACCCCCTGCTGATGGTGGGGGTTCTCCCCCTGGAATATTATTGAAAATCCATTGCATTTAGAGCTAATCTAGGGCATTTTGAGTCAGAATTTAGAATTTTACAGAGAGGTCAATTTGATCAAGTTTTCAAGCATAACTTTGGAATTTTTTTTATATGTATGGATTGGAAATGCTTATAAGTTATTATCAGATTTCTTTTGGTTTAATGGATTATGCTTATCCTGCTTGAAATGAGACTTACCATTATCACTCTAATTCATATAATAGGCTATTTTATAAAATTAAAGTGAGACACATACCGGTACATAATATACTACATGTACACGTAGTACAGAATCGTCTATAAAGTTAGTAATTATTATTTATAGTACTACTCTCTATGTTAATTTTTCATTTAGTTATGAGATCCCACCTGATAACCAGGTTGATTCGATCAAATTGTTAATGTTCCTGTACTGTATTTGATTGAAATACTGAAGTCATAACAAACCTGAACTGAAACTATTTGAAGTTTTCACAGATGAAAGCTAAATAAAGCCAAACATACTTTACAGTTAAACTTACATCTTTTTGTAAACTTAAATTTCTTATGTCAATATATATAAAGGTTTTCATCTTGTTATGATATGAATTGGGACCTAAATTGAGAAGAAAAAAAAATGAAATAAATAAAAACAGATTTTGGGTCCAATTTTTTGTGTGCAATGGCAATAAAAAGTTTAGGGTCAGGGGTTTAAAATAGGGTCGGTCGGGTTAACGGAAACAAACGTCTTTTTTATTTTTAGGCCTAAGTTGATATCGTTAATTTGTTGCATTCCATATGCGGATGCATGCATGTGGGGTGCCAGTGGAATATATAGTTTTTCTGTGAAAAAAAATTTTCCCAAGCCATAGGCTCATATACATGTAGGGCTATAGCGCCACCGAACAAATGCTCCCAAATGGAATCTATTTCAGTTAGTAAATAGAGTAATAAAATAACATGTTGATTTTGTTGCATTCCAAATCTAAATGCATGTACATGTATGTGTGGCAGGTGGGATTACACAATACAGTTTTAGTTCAATAAAGTGTTCCCACGCGCCTCCGATGAAAGAGAAGTATGAGCAATCCATTTTGACGGGCCAGTCCATTTTGACGGGCAATCCCCCAGTATGTACAGATTTTTAGTGACCATCTGTGATATACAATAAATTATATAATGAAACGTTATTATAAAAGTACTAGTAATAATGAGGTCAGTAAGAATCGTTTTCAGGTAGCTGAAGTTCATCATATACATGTACTCTTGAGTACCTAATAAAAGTACAGGGTGGAATAATAGTACAGGTTGAAAAATGTTGCGTAACTGAATAATAGTACAAGGCGGAATAAACGTACAGACTGGAAATATTAGTACCATACAACCCAACAAAACGCACCATCTGACTGATTTACTGATGCCATGAGACAGAAATACTTTTGATGGATAGCCTGGTCTGTGAATCTACATTGTGCTGATCACTGTCAACAATCAGAGTTCATTTATCTATGAATTACACAATTTAAGATTGGTGAATTATTTCTTTTGGTTAATTTAATAAACGTACAGGACCAAATAACGATCGTACAGGTGGAAATTTTACCTCAATTTTAATAATCGTACATGTATGTTTATTAGGAACTCAAGAGTACAGGTACAGCCCTTCGATTATGAGGTTTGCGATCACGCTCACGCACCATAACACGCCTAAAATTAAATCTTGGCGAGTAATTAATCACACTCCTCGGCAATATTCGGCGCACGATTGAAAATGGTTTTATGATAACGATCAACCTTGTTTGCTGGAGAAGACTGACGGACACGCCGTAAGTAATTGTTTTAAGTTTTGCGCACGCGCTAGAACATTCTTATAGTCAGGTGCGTTTAGAGATGTTGTCGCATTCGTCTGTAGGTCTGAGGGATTCTCGGCTAGATATTGTTACCAACATGACATATTTAAATTAATCATCACCAACTTGACGTAATTTTGGTACCATGTGTTGCGTTCTAAAATAAAAGCCGCCCCGATAGAAGGCGAAGATGAATAGAAATCGAAACTTGAGTTCGCGGCAAACAAACATTGTTTTAAAAAATATCGATAGCGTTCATACAACAGGAAACTCTCACGTGGTTAGTAGTTACGTGGTCTCTGGTCGCATTTCATAACAACTTACATCCAACGGAAGCATTACGATGCAATTCGAGAATGGAGTTTTAATTACTTCGATGTGAAGAATACATGTGTACAAGATGAATCACAATGGTGATAAAAATTGATTTAATTTTGAGTCTTCGTTCGTCATTTTATACCCCCCCCCCCCCAATATTCACCAAAATCACACGCCTGGGTTTCAGGTTAGGTGAGTGACCAACCACACTCCTGCATTTTACAGAATCTAAGGACTGCAGGTACCCGGTACTCAGAAAATTCCCAATGAAAGCTATTATTTGGGATATATACATGTATCACATATTCATTTCTGAAGTCTGTAATTGTCTTGAGATGTCTACTAATAATTGCCATAGAAGCTTTTATTCAAACAGACGAACATGGATAACTCTAAAATCAAGTGGTAAATAACACAATTTTGACGGAGAACATCCTTTTGATGGCATGTTTTGGGACCACAAACAATAGAAATAACACAATTTCAAACATTTATATATGATCACTCTCTGCATTGATTGGTAGGTTCCTCAACTCAAATCAATTATTTTTTAACCCCGTAGCCAAAGAAATAGTAATTTATGAGGGTCTGATCGGATTTAGTACCTTTAATTGCAAACGTCATCAATTCAAATAAAGTGCACACTGATTCTGAGACAGTTGACAACACAAGTGACAAAAGTAAAGAACCTGCATGTAGTTCATGTTGAGTCGTTGACAGTGGCCACTCATCGATCGATCGTAGGTTCCAGAACAAAAAGTTTCCGGTCATTTCCCATGTGGGATAACATTTCTTTTCGTTCGTATTCTCATTTTTGCCACAACAAGCTAGTCAATAAGTAGACGATTACTGTACAGGTATCTGAATTTGCAGTTAGGTTAGTACAAGCTTTTTTGAATTCTGTAAACTGGCTGAAACTGAATAGGTATTTCCGGGCAGGACTTCTGTGTCAACAATTTATTTCAACCAATCACAGTGAGGAGAGTGTGTGGTCATTGTTTATCAACATGAAAGTGTCAATGACACTGTAGCTCAACTTGGAAAGGGAATAATTTAATATATTACAGTCAATGGAGCGATTAGGAATGTGGAAAGTTGAATGTCTAATACTAGTTTATAGACATGAAGAGAAAAGTAAAATCCAAGATGGCTGCTGGCGGCCATGTTTTCGGCCGAATGACCCCAAAATGAGTCGTCCCATCTACATGTCATCGTTAACATCAATGACAAATGTTATGACGATCAGACTAAAGGTACGACCTGTAGCCCATGCTAAAGAATTTAGTCATACAAAGAGTAAAATCCAAGATGGCTGCTGGCGGCCATGTGTTTTGGCCGATTGACCCCAAAATGACTCGTTCCAATCTACATGTCATTGTTAACATCCATGACAAATTTTATGATGATCAGACTAAAGATACGACCTGTAGCCCGTGCTAAAGAATTTAGTCTTACAAAGAGTAAAATCCAAGATGGCTGCTGGCGGCCACGTTTTTTCGCCAAATGACCCCCAAAATTACTCGTTCCCATCTACATATCAACATTAACATCTAGGACAAATTTCATGATGATCAGACGAATAGTACGATCTGTGGCCCGTGCTAATGGATTAAATTTTGAAATCCAAGATGGCCGCTGGCGGCCATGTTTTTTGTCCGAATGACCACAAAATGACTCGTTCCCATTTACATTCCAATTTCAACAGCCATGAAAAATTTGATGATGATCAGACTAAAGGTACGACCTGTAGCCCATGCTAAAGGATTTAGTCATACAAAGAGTAAAATCCAAGATGGCTGCTGGCGACCATGCTTTTTAGCCGATTGACCCCAAAATCACTCGTTCCCATCTACATGTCATTGTTAACATCCATGACAAATTTTATGATGATCAGACTAAAGGTACGACCTGCAGCCCGTGATAAACAATTTAGTCATACAAAGAGTAAAATCTAAGATGGCTGCTGGTGGCCATGTTTTTTGTCCGAATGACTCCAAAATGACTCGTTCCCATCTACATTCCAATATCAACAGCCATGATAAATTTCATGATTATCAGACTAAAGGTACGACCTGTAGCCCGTGCTAAAGGATTTAGTCATACAAAGAGTAAAATCCAAGATGGCTGCTGACGGCCATGTTTTTTGGCCGAATAACCCCAAAATGACTCGTTCCCATCTACATGTGATTATTAACATTCATCACAAATTTTATGATGATCAGACTAAAGGTACGACCTGTAGCCCGTGCTAAAGAATTTAGTCATACAAAGAGTAAAATCCAAGATGGCTGCTGGCGGCCACGTTTTTTCGCCAAATGACCCCAAAATTACTCGTTCCCATCTAAATATCAACATTAACATCCAGGACAAATTTCATGATGATCAGACGAATAGTACGACCTGTGGCCCGTGCTAATGGATTAAATTTTGAAATCCAAGATGGCCGCTGGCGGCCATGTTTTTTGTCCGAATGACCCCAAAATGACTCGTTCCCATTTACATTCCAATTTCAACAGCCATGAAAAATTTGATGATGATCAGACTAAAGGTACGACCTGTAGCCCGTGCTAAAGGATTTAGTCATACAAAGAGTAAAATCCAAGATGGCTGCTGGCGGCCATTTTTTTTGGCCGAATGACGCCAAACTGACTCGTTCCCTTCTACATGTCATTATTAACATTCATGAAAATTTTTATGATGATCAGACTAAAGATACAACCTGCAGCCCGTGATAAAGAATTTAGTCATACAAAGAGTAAAATCTAAGATGGCTGCTGGTGGCCATGTTTTTTGGCCGAATGACCCCAAAAATACTCTTTCCCATCTACATGTAAATATTATCATCCATGACAAATTTCACGATGATCAGACAATCAGTACGACTTGAGGCCCGTGCTAATGGATTAAATTTTGAAATCCAAGATGGCCGCTGGCGGCCATGTTTTTTGTCCGAATGACCCCAAAATGACTCGTTCCCATCTACATTCCAATATCAACAGCCATGATAAATGTCATGATTATCAGACTAAAGGTACGACCTGTAGCCCGTGCTAAAGGATTTAGTCATACAAAGAGTAAAATCCAAGATGGCTGCTGACGGCCATGTTTTTTGGCCGAATGACCCCAAAATGACTCGTTCCCATCTACATGTGATTATTAACATTCTTGACATATTTTATGATGATCAGACTAAAAGTAGGACCTGTAGCCCGTGCTAAAGGATTTAGTCATGCAAAGAGTAAAATCCAAGACGGCTGCTGGCGGCCACGTTTTTTGGCCGATTGACTCCAAAATGACTCGTTCCAATCTACATGTCATTGTTAACATCTATGACAAATTGTATGATGATCAGACTAAATGTACGACCTGTAGCCCGTGCTAAAGAATTTAGTCATACAAAGAGTAAAATCCAAGATGGCTGCTGGCGGCCATGTTTTTGGGCCGAATGACCCCAAAATTACTCGTTCCCATCTACATGTCAATATTAACATCCATGACAAATTTCATGATGATCAGACGAACATTGCGACCTGTGGCCCGTGCTAATGGATTGAATTTTGAAAACAAAGATGGCCACTGGCGGCCATGTTTTTTGTCCGAATGATCCCAAAATGACTCGTTCACATCTACATTCCAATTTCAACAGCCATGATAAATTTCATGATTATCAGACTAAAGGTACGACCTGTAGCCCGTGCTAAAGGATTTAGTCATACAAAGAGTAAAATCCAAGATGGCTGCTGACGGCCATGTTTTTTGGCCGAATGACCCCAAAATGACTCGTTCCCATCTACATGTGATTATTAACATTCTTGACATATTTTATGATGATCAGACTAAAAGTAGGACCTGTAGCCCGTGCTAAAGGATTTAGTCATGCAAAGAGTAAAATCCAAGACGGCTGCTGGCGGCCATGTTTTTTGTCCGAATGACCCCAAAATGACTCGTTCCCATTTACATTCCAATTTCAACAGCCATGAAAAATTTTATGATGATCAGACTGAAGGTACGACCTGTAGCCCGTGCTAAAGGATTTAGTCATACAAAGAGTAAAATCCAAGATGGCTGCTGGCGGCCATCGTTTTTGGCCGAATGACCCCAAAATGACTCGTTCCCATCTACATGTCATTATTAACATTCATGAACAATTTTATGATGATCAGACTAAAGATACAACCTGTAGCCCGTGCTAAAGAATTTAGTCATACAAAGAGTAAAATCCAAGATGGCTGCTGGCGACCATGTTTTTTGGCCGATTGACCCCAAAATTACTCGTTCCCATCTACATGTCATTGTTAACATCCATGACAAATTTTATGATGATCAGACTAAAGGTACGACCTGCAGCCCGTGATAAAAAATTTAGTCATACAAAGAGTAAAATCTAAGATGGCTGCTGGTGGCCATGGTTTTTGTCCGAATGATCCCAAAATGACTCGTTCCCATCTACATTCCAATATCAATAGCCATGAAAAATTTCATGATTATCAGAATAAAGGTACGACCTGTAGCCCGTGCTAAAGGATTTAGTCATACAAGGAGTAAAATACAAGATGGCTGCTGACGGCCATGTTTTTTGGCCGAATGACCCCAAAATGACTCGTTCCCATCTACATGTGATTATTAACATTCTTGACATATTTTATGATGATCAGACTAAAAGTAGGACCTGTAGCCCGTGCTAAAGGATTTAGTCATGCAAAGAGTAAAATCCAAGACGGCTGCTGGCGGCCACGTTTTTTGGCCGATTGACTCCAAAATGACTCGTTCCAATCTACATGTCATTGTTAACATCTATGACAAATTGTATGATGATCAGACTAAATGTACGACCTGTAGCCCGTGCTAAAGAATTTAGTCATACAAAGAGTAAAATCCAAGATGGCTGCTGGCGGCCATGTTTTTGGGCCGAATGACCCCAAAATTACTCGTTCCCATCTACATGTCAATATTAACATCCATGACAAATTTCATGATGATCAGACGAACATTGCGACCTGTGGCCCGCGCTAATGGATTGAATTTTGAAAACAAAGATGGCCACTGGCGGCCATGTTTTTTGTCCGAATGATCCCAAAATGACTCGTTCACATCTACATTCCAATTTCAACAGCCATGATAAATTTCATGATTATCAGACTAAAGGTACGACCTGTAGCCCGTGCTAAAGGATTTAGTCATACAAAGAGTAAAATCCAAGATGGCTGCTGGCGGCCATGTTTTTTGGCCGATTGACCCCAAAATGACTCGTTCCAATCTGCATGTCATAGTTAACATCCATCACAAATTTTATGATGATCAGACTAAAGGTACGACCTGTAGCCCGTGCTAAAGAATTTAGTCATACAAAGAGTAAAATCCAAGATGGCTGCTGGCGCCCACGTTTTTTCGCCAAATGACCCCAAAATTACTCGTTCCCATCTACATATCAACATTAACATCCAGGACAAATTTCATGATGATCAGACGAATAGTACGACCTGTGGCCCGTGCTAATGGATTAAATTTTGAAATCCAAGATGGCCGCTGGCGGCCATGTTTTTTGTCCGAATGACCCCAAAATGACTCGTTCCCATTTACATTCCAATTTCAACAGCCATGAAAATTTTGATGATGATCAGACTAAAGGTACGACCTGTAGCCCGTGCTAAAGGATTTAGTCATACAAAGAGTAAAATCCAAGATGGCTGCTGGCGGCCATCTTTTTTGGCCGAATGACCCCAAAATGACTCGTTCCCATCTGCATGTCATTATTAACATTCATGAAAAATTTTATGATGATCAGACTAAAGATACAACCTTTAGCCCGTGCTAAAGGATTTAGTCATACAAAGAGTAAAATCCAAGATGGCTGCTGGCGACCATGTTTTTTGGCCGATTGACCCCAAAATGACTCGTTCCCATCTACATGTCATTATTAACATTCATGAAATATTTTATGATGATCAGACTAAAGATACAACCTGTAGCCCGTGATAAAGAATTTAGTCATACAAAGAGTAAAATCTAAGATGGCTGCTGGTGGTCATGTTTTTTGGCCGAATGACCCCAATAATACTCGTTCCCATCTACATGTAAATATTAGCAACCACCAAGGGTGCTTTTTACCTAAATGCGGGTGAATTATGACGTCATATATTTTTTCTATATTTCTATACCAAGAGACAAAATAGCGTGTATGCTTTTTTTTAAATTTCACACGTGACTTCCGGGAGTTTATTGCGCAGAATCCAAAACAAACTGTTCAAATATATTCTGGATTTTTTGCAGCCATTTCATCTGATAAAATTGATTCAATGGCATTACTGCGTCGTTACTTGATTGATTTTACGAAGAATTACGTTTTCTCCACTTCAACTTCAACACAATCGACTGTTAGTTACCGTACTGAGTTAGGCTACAGTTGTCAGTTGGGCGAGTTGGCCTATCGTACTGTAGTTTAAACTGTCACAGACAGCAATGAGTTCAGCTGATGAATCGATGAATGCCAAAGAATCCTTTGAAGTTTGATTAACCCGTTCAACTTCAAGTTCATGGAAATTAAAAAACAAATAATGTGTTGAGTGTAATGTATACTCCTAAATTCTACTAGTAATTACCATGATTGATCAGTCCATTAAACTTCAAGTTCAACAGTTCAACTTCAAGGGAGTGACATTCTGATGAGGATTTTGGAAATGTTGTTGTGAACACATGCATCAGTGTGCATGGTCATTCAGGCATTGTTCTCCAAATCCACGTGTTTTAAAGGTAGGTCTATTATTAAAAATTATATCATTAAATACTCCATTTAATCAGTTCTTGTCATCTTCATTATTTGTTGGTTGTCAATCGTCAGTGTGTTTGTCGTCATTTGTTTTTAGTCGTTGGTCTCAATCTGCGAAAGCGGTCATGTTGACCTAGTCTCGGTCACATTTGTCGTCATTAGTTCTTTAGTCCTTTTTTTATCCTTGGTAGTTTGTCGTCATTATTTTGTCTTCATTCTTTCAATCTTTGTTTGTTCGCCAGTATTTTTTCGTTGGTTGTTTTTCTTCGTCAGTCATTTTTCGTTGGTTGTTTTTCTTTCGTTTGTGATCATTTGTCGGTCAGCAGACCTGGAAATTTCATTCTTAAGTTTTATCAATAAATGCATGTCTCGTGATAACTAATTCTGACCTCAATTTTTGCTCAATAAAGTCCCAAAACAAGACATTCAAATTTATTATGGCAGTACATTCAATGAGTTGCCAGGGCTATCTGTAGTTGCTAGTAATATATTTAATGCTGAAGGGGTCACTCACCAAAAAAAGTTCTGAAGGTTACACAGGAATTTAAAATGTGCTGAAGGGTACACATGTATTGAAATCTCGTTTTAAATGACGTTTAGTATTGGTATTGGGGGAAGTCGGTAGCCGAGAGTTAGCGTACTAGTGCTAGCTGACCGGGAATCGCAACCTGGTCAGGGTATTCTAACAAAACTCAGGACTCGGTCAGATACCAAGTTTGTCAGGCCGAAAAGTTTCAATCGAGATCACTGAATAAAGATCTGAATGCTAAATGCCAACCCCCCCCCCCCCCCATTACAGCACTTGTCCAGGTATGTTGTCGTGGGTGCAGTATGCTGTCCGATCGGGCGCGGATATTAATGCAATAATGGCTGACCCGTGTACACACCTCGGTAAGTGCACGTTAAAGAATGCTACTGGAGTCACCACAGGGTTATAAGTTACTTGGCCATAGTACCGCTATTCTCAAAGTAATTGACCAGAAAAACGGGGTGATACCCCGGTCATGACCGCGGTGATACCGGTAATATTAAACGGTAACGGTATCGAGATGGTCACGGCGGTGGAGTTGCGGTATTGGGCGATGATACTGCAGTCTTTTAGCGGGCACCGCATTAATTTTTTTGAATACCGCGGTCTTTTAGCGGGCACTGCATTAATTTTTTTAAATACCGCGGTGATTTTCATGGAACTCTTTGAGGGGAGGTATTTACTCCCACATACTTGTTCGCATTAACAAGCGGTATCAGTACCGCGGTATTGGAGGATACCGCGGTATAGTACCGCGGTATTAACGGGGTGACACCACGTTATTGGTGGTCAATTACTTTAAGTATAGCGGTAGCACCTGGACCTGTGCGCCTACAACTAGAATTTGTTCCTGCACTGTAATATCTACAGATACAGCCATGATTTCTGTTAGAGAATGATTGTTTGTGGGCATCAGACTTTCTGAAATACAGTTTTAGACACGCTGTTAGTGATGATCACAAATAATGTGTATTCTTCAGCACATTTTCCAAACCCTGTGTACCCTTCAGCACTTTTTTTTGTGAGAGACCGCTTCAGCGTTAATAATCCCAGTTGCAGTGATTATAACAGTTTGTGTATATGAGAAATGAACGGCGGTTTCAATGTGGTTCATGCGGAGTTTGCTGATTTTTTATCGCGGTCAAAAGCCATGACCACGTTGAATCCGCCATTTATTATTTATATTTATATACTTACGCTCTTTAAAACACTTCTCCAAATATGTCCGTTATTTCATCAAAAAAACTTTTTCGCTATTTCGCTGTATTTTCCTATTTCGATATTTCGTGCTATTTCGCTGTATTTTCATATTTCGTTGTATTTCATATTTCGATAATTCGCTATATTTGACATATTATGGGATATGGTAACCAACATTCTGATAGTCAATCGAACATCTCGTACCACCCGTGCTCGCGATTAGATGCCACTAGCCATCCAATCGTGAACCTCGATTACATATTGTTTGCTATCAAATCCTTGGCGTATTGGCTCACTAGATACTCAAGCAGTCGGTAATGTCTGACAATCCCCGGTGATTTCCGGGACCAATGTGTTTATAAACCTATGAACGACATTGAAAGTGACGTCACGTTACGTTCATAGGTTTATGAACGCATTGGATAAGGGGGCGTGTCTACCGTAACGCTATGGGGAAATCGGAAGAGATGTCAGGTGTATGTAAATATACATGTATAACTCTTCTGCTAACCTACTCTCATGGGCCAAATAATCGTACATATACCATTATTAATTATCAATAAAAAATCCGCCCTGTATCATCCTTATTCGCACCTGTACGATTATTAAAAATCAATGGATCTATCCAGGAAGAACTCGGCAAACTAATCAGTTTATCGTTGTTTTTTTTCTTTCAATTGTGTATATTCGTGGGACAGTCGACCGGTTTTAAATATTTGGACACATGGAAAAACGCTTGTATCATGTCCCGACAAAACAGCGGACGAGCGAGTCTACTTTTGTTTAGCCTAAATATTATACCGGTAATCTCTGGTGACTTGGTAATGATTGTTGAATGTACTATGACGGGAACCACATGGTTCGCGACAGTCGCTAATCGGTTATCCTAATGATGCAATGGAGCATTCTGCTTTTATAGTAATAATATAAAGCATGATGTCACTGGTTCTCTATGCGGGTGCAGTTAATAATTTTTGTTTAAAGGTACTCAACCCGATAAAACTCCTCTCAATTACTATTTCAATGGCTTCGGGGGTAAAAAATATTTGATTTCGAGTCGAGGAAGTCACCCATCAAAGCTCAGATTTGTTAGATATCGATTTTAGAAATCTATTATTTTTCATTATCGGGAATTCTTTCTGGCCCAGAAGACAGTCAAAAATTCGTTATTATTACCCACTTGATTATAGAGTTATCCATCCTTGTCTGTTTGAATAGAATTTTGGCGTGAAATCTCGAGCAGGTTACCAAATTGACGGCAGTTATTAGTACTCATCTCGAGAACATAAGAATTTTCAAAAATCAATATCTAATAACTCTGAGCTTTGTTTCATGGGTTCCTCGACTCGAATCAAATATTTTTTACCCCCAAAGCCAAAGAAATAGTAATATAGGACCCTCTGATCGGATTGTTGTTGTTGGAATCTGTTGAGATGGGGACCCTCTTTACGGGTTGAGTACCTTTAACATTGGAATTACAATATGATAGCTGTTTTGAATGGCACAGAATTAAAATTAGCAATTTCCAATAAAAAGACACAACGTATTAAAAGTTGCCTCCATGACCCAATTACCACTTTGGTGATTTTACAATTTAAAACACCTCTATTACTACCGGTACATGGTCTGCAGACTGCAAACTGTTGTGTGCACTGTATACGTACATGTACATGTATGTAGTACTACTAGTATGTACCAGTATTTGCATGTATAAAGGTTAATTGAATCTATTTTGTTATCTACTCTTTGATATTTTCAGTACTGCTGTCTGATGTTAACTTGTTCAATTGCTGTCATGTGGCTGTGGTAGACCCACCGTACTGTACACTGTACAAGAAACAGCTACATCTACTAGTATCTGGAAGTTCAACTCTTTGTGGAAGATAAGTATACTGGATGATCCATTCAGGACCTCTACGTGTATTTTATTTTGCTGATAAATAGTGTATGTAATGTTAAATTTGTTAAGTTGTCCATGGGTCAGTTTTGAATATCAGTTTTGAGTGTGGTATTTGAGATTGTGCCAGGCAGGTTACCGAAAAAAACCCTACCCTAAAGTTTTATTCATGGTTTTCCAGGAGATTTCAAGAATATTTTCTGAAATGTTTTATAAATAAAAACCAAAAAATATCTTTAATGTCTCAAAATGAGTTGTTCTATTTTTGAAGCATTGTTTTGATTACTGTTTAACAGTTTATGTAAAGATAATTGAAATTACAGTTATCGAAATCTTGCACAAGATATGAAAATGTCAAAATAGAAAAAAGTTCATTATACCGTACATGTAGAATTAAAATGTCAAGCCTACCTACCGTAGTGATGCGGACCGGACCACCTTGTGCGTAAATTAATGATTTAGCTTAACCGCAAATATTTGCACTTAATCGTAAATAAATAATAATCGTAAATAAATAATAATCGTAAATAAATAATAAATGTGAAAAGGGTCTCCCATAATTCGGAACATTCATTTTTAAGCTGGATTCCAGTGGCAGTGGATGCTAGTTTCAACTAAGGGGATATATAAATAGGCCTGGCCAATAATTTGATAGATTTGTATGGCCGGGGTTGGAGGGCAGATTAATCTTTTTTTAATTTTGTTCTTCGTAACAAACTGCTACATGTATGAAGAGTTCCACATACCGATATTGAAACAGTATCCTGTCTTATATAATTGTCCAATTTCACCACAATAGACTCGTTAACGGGTGATTGAAATATAATTTGACAGTTGAGGCTGTGAGGGTGTAAAAAACATGTTTTTTGTCCCTCAGGCCACCTACCACCCTGGCATATTGGTTCCTGCAAATGTTTTACCCCCCCCCCCTCGACAACATGACCGCTTTCGCAGATTGCTGATAAGGATACGCACTACGTTCATGACTGAACTAATGTATGAGAAAACATTTACATGAGTGACCGCTCTAAAAGATATGGAAATAAATATAATATTGAGCAGGGTAGGGTCCGGACTTTGGAAGGGATGTAAATAAAGTATGTGATAATTCATTTATATATATTTTGTTTTATTCAGCAGGCTTATAAATCTGTTACACATACAGGTACATGTGCCATGGTGTAGACGTACATACCTTTGTAATATTATAAGAAAATTACTAGTACTGTTGTTATTATAAAATCAGTGCAGTTCAGTTTTCTGATTATATTGCAATATGCTCCTCATTATCCAAGTATCTACACATATGACTGACACATACATGTATTGCATGCTATTTGAAAATTGTGTTTGTTGTTAAAGTTCCAGTTACCTCATTTTATGTTGTTTTGTAAATTGTCAACTTCATGTCAATTTGGGACAGCAATACGCTAATTCTTGCAATAATATTACTGAACACGTTGGTGTAGATTTCCAAAATAAAAGTGTTTACAATCGTTAGAAATTTAGTTGGTATTTTTGTTCATGATCGATGTACATGTACATATATAGTACACGTACTTACATGTACATGTAGTGTTCTCTCTTGTCGTCAATCTGACCATAGCTTGTCTTTCGAATACGGTACCTGCATGACCTGGGGATAGAATTGATAACATACGATTTGCCCGTGGTGGCCGAATGTTTTCAGTTTTCAAAGAAATATAAATAATATTCCCGTTATTTAGTAAAATATCAGCTTTACTAACAAACTTCCGCACAAAATCTATTCGGCGGGGAAGACATCTGAGATCAGTTAGACCCACAGTTCTGATAAAACGTGCTTTAATTACAATGATTTGTATTAATTAGAGTTGTTGATATTGTATTCAAATTTATTTGAAGGACCGCCCTCTCCGTTGTGCAGCCAATCTGCTTTGTGTTCTGACGAGTTCAATGCGAATCGATGTTTCAACACTTTGACCTCTGACCCAACAGCACTTTCTGATTGGGCGATGCCATGCGCGTGATCAAATGACCTAAAAAGACGTCAACATTTGTGTACTTTGCTTTGTTGTCTTCTGCCCATGTGCTGTCTTCTGCCCATGTGCTATCTTCTGTCCATGTACTGTCTTCTGCTTTTCTTATCGAGAGATTGGCTGCTTTATTTTTATTAAGTTATAAAGTGTTTTCATCGTTGCTGGGGACATATATTTTCTAAAATGACTGAACTTTAGGAATTTATTGACGTTAGGAAGTTCAACAATTATTGAAGTAAGTTTTTGTTTGCTGTTAATGCCAATATTTTATTTGTTTTATTTTTATTAATTTAAATGGGACATGACAAGATTTTAGAAGTTGATTGAAACACA
Organism: Siphonodentalium dalli; assembly: GCA_032622095.1. Lineage (NCBI taxonomy): Eukaryota > Metazoa > Mollusca > Scaphopoda > Gadilida > Siphonodentaliidae > Siphonodentalium > Siphonodentalium dalli. The sequence continues at coordinate 166,358,238 of CP136062.1, forward strand.
GTTACTGGACATAAACTCCCAAAACTAAGGTTTTCACCTAATTTATAAATCGGTAACCCTATGCTACATGTATAAAGAAGCCTTCTTTATTATAAGTTTATAGGGATACTGATTTATAAACTCGATAAAAACTTTATTTTTGGGACTTTATCAAGTTTATGTCCAGTAACTGTGATTGAAATAACTCAATTTCAAAAGTTATAATTTTTGATCAATTAATTTTTTCACAATTTCTGAGGTACCGGTAGTCATAATTTGATTGAATAAATCTTATCTTATCTTAAATTCTTAATGTATATATACTCTTGGGTGCCAAATACACGTGCTGGCACGCTTATTAATTTTGGAAGAATATGTTGGCCATGACTATTATTTGGTCATGATATATACATGTATAGTGAAAATGCCAGCACTATTAATAATTTTAGGGGTAAATGTAAGCCAGCACGTTTATTCAGCCATCACGTTTATTTGGCACCTGAGAGTACATGTAGATACTAGATGTAATGGTGTACACATATACTTGTAACAGTTGTATTTTGTGTATCGTATAATAAATTAATATCAAAATGCAATCACATGATTTGTAATACTAGTATTCAAGTTCAATTGACTTTACCAAGAATTTCTTAATTTGTAATGCCAAAATACAACATGTACTATTAACTACATGTAGTTACAAAACAATGAATTTCCATCGGGGAAAAAAAGTTCTTAGAGGTATAATTAACCTTTTCATTTGTGATTAGGGTACCGTATGTACATGTAATAAATGTACCCAGTAGAGATGCACAGATTTTGGAAGAAATTTATTATCGCTCTGAAGCTGTTCTTAGAAAGATACCCCTTGAGCCTTCCACTTTTGAGGTATCCTGCCATGAAATGCTCTTGTGTGACAATCATGTTCACGTTCGAAAACTGTGTGGCAATGTACATGTATATCCACATTATCCAGGCCTTAACCCTTTACGCAACAAAACGACAAAAAACGCCCAAATATACATGTATGGATATTATTGGAACTGGTTCAATGACCACATTGTGATGGTTACAGTTATGCCCTGTGCCAATGCATTCTCTTAGATACTAGTATGCGAGTCGACCATATACGGTAAGAGAATGCATTAGCCTAAAAAATTCTTTCTTTTTTTTAAACACTTTTTATCATTTTTAGCTCAACTTTACTTTGTAAAGTTTGAGCTATTGCCATGGCTTTGTCGTCCGTTGTCCGTGTGTACGTGTGTGCGTGTGTACGTACATGTAAGGCGTCAACAATGCAGGCTACAGGTCGTACCTTTCGTCGGATCATTATGAAATTTGTCATACCGGTAGCTGTTGACATCAACATTTAGACCAGAATGATTAATTTTGGGGTCATTCGGAAAAAAAACATGGCCGCCAGTGGCCATATTGGATTTCAAAATTCAATCCATTAGCACGGGCTACAGGCCTTACTGTTTGTCTGATCATCATGAAATTTGTCATGGATGTCAATATTGACATGTAAATAGGAACGAGTAATTTTGGGGTCATTCGGCCCAAAAACATGGCCACCAGCAGCCATCTTGGATTTTACTCTTTGTATGACTAAATTCTTTAGCATGGGCTACAGGTCGTACCTTTATTCTGATCGTCATAAAATTTGTCATGGATGTTAACGATGACATGTAGATGGGAACGACTCATTTTGGGGTCATTCGGCCGAAAACATGGCCGCCAGCAGCAATCTTGGATTTTACTTTTCTCTTCATGTCTATAAACATGTATTAGATGTTCAACTTTCCACATTCCTAATCGCTCCATTGACTGTAATACATTAAATTATTCCCTTTCCAAGTTGAGCTACAGTGTCATTGACACTTTCATTTCTTATAGTCTTTAATAAGTTTATAATTATACCCCCACTTTCGAAGAAAATGGGGGGTATACTGGATTGACTGCGTCCGTCCATCCGTCACGCTTTCTCCGTCCATTTGTCCGTCCGTCCAAAAAAAATTTGTATGCAATCTCCTTAGGACGGTCTCTCCGCATGATGCTAATTGCGGTTCGGTCCGACTTTTTTTTTCAAGCTACGCCTCTTTTTCAACTTAATTTGACTTAGAAAAAATTCTGTCCGACTTAATAACTTTAAGTTAAACAAATATGAACCGATTTCAATAATTTTTGGTATACATGCTTCTCACAATACCCTCTCTACATGAAGCACCTACCCGGTACATGTAGGGATTGGCTCAGACTGTTTTTCGTAATATTACACCTCATTTTCGACTTATTTTGACTTAGAAAATTCTGTCTGACTTAATAACTTTAACAAATATGAACCGATTTGAATAATTTTTTCTGTACAAGCTTCTTGTGACACAATATCGATATTATTAGTCCAAATTTGTCTTTAAAATTAAAAATCTTTTTCGTTGAGTTTACGGATAATGCGGGTTGAATTTGCCACGGTGGGGGTATGCTAGCACTCGAGTGCACATCTCTTGTTTTTTCTTACATTTTTTTACAATTTTTATAATATTTTTCTACATTCTTTGACAATTTTATCATTTTTAATGTGTGTTATTAAAGCCAATGCATTCTCTTATATATGCGAGGCGACCTATGGTCGACTCTCATATATACCGTAACATAATGCATTGGCACAGGGCCGTTCTGTTGGGTAAAGGGTTAAGATTCAACAAGAATCGATTCTCGTAATGATTCTTGCAAAACGTTTCCATTTTCAGTGCTTTATGACTAACTTGATTCAGCATTTGATTCTCGCAAAATTAAACATTTGTTGACCCCTGAAATCGTACATGTACTAGTATGATGTTAGTTCAGTCATAAACGTAGTGCGTATCCTTAATCTGCGAAAGCGGTCATGTTGACCTACAATGTAGAGAGTAGAATTTACAATTTTTTTATTTGTTTTCAGAAACAAGATCGATCTTTTGGTGGCCCTGCTACTTGGTGTATCATTTCAGCCACATGTAAGTGTAGTAGATATTTTTTGGTTGACTTGAGTTTGACTCACTTCAGTAAAGACCTGTATTTACCACTTATACAGTTATCATTATTAGCTCAAGTTACTTTGTAAGTTTGAGCTATTGCCATGGGTTGGCATCTGTGTGTTCGCAGCCCTTTTAATTCAGATTGTTTGGCTTTGGCAATCTGCTACGGCAACCGTTTATTGTAGCCCAGCTTGCTTCAGCAAATGGCCTCGACATTGCCAATTGCTGTAGCCAATCATGAGGGCTGAGATCGGGTGTCTGTCAACAATTTCCTTTGGCGCGGGCTACAGGTTGTTCCTTTGGTCTGATCTTTAATATTTTATGATATTTGTCATAAATGTTGACATTGACATACAGATGGGAACGAGTCATTTTGGGGTATTTTCGGCAAAAAAAACATGACTGTCAGTGGACATCTTGGATTTCAAAATTCAATCAATTGGCGTGGGCTACAGGTCGTACTGCTTGTGTGATCATCATGAAATATGTCATGGATGTTAATATTGATATGGAAATCAGAACGAGTTATTTTGGGGTCGTTTCACCAAAAAACATGGCTGCCAGCAGCCATCTTGGATTTTACTCTTTACATGACTAAATTTTGGCGTGGGCTGCAGGTTGTAGCTTTGGTCAGATGTTCATTAAATTTATCATGGATGTTAACAATGACATGTAGATGGGAAACAGGTCATTTTGGTGTCGTTCGGTCAAAAAACATGGCCGCCAGTAGCCATCTTAGATTTTGCTCTTTGCATGACTAAATCCTTTGGCGCGGGCTACAGGTCGTACCTTTTGTGTGAAATTTATCATGATTGTTGACATGTAAATGGGAAGGAGTCATTTTGTTATTCAGCGCAAAAACATGGCCGCTGGCGGCCATCTTCGATTTCAAAATTTAATCAATTGGTGCGGGCTACAGGTCGTACTGTGCCAGGGTTTCCGTTATTACAGCTCAGCGTCCGTAGAACAGCCTGATTCCCCTCACAGATTATCTGTTTGGTTCATACATATACCAAATGTCAGTCACAATATGTCGTAAAAAAAAATTGCAACTTTTTATAAAGCACTGCCCACTCGTGTGATGTAATGTACATGTGCCCAGTACTGGTGTAATAATGTAATATCGATACATCTGAGTAAAATAATTGTCACTAGCACAATATAATGTACATAAACTGAGATTTCTGTTTTAAGCGTGCATATTTATATTTGTAACTCAACGTTATTTGTAATTATTTTAATATCAGTACATGTATATACACATATCAAAAAAATTCCAAAGTTATGTTCAGAAAATTGATCAAAGTGAACTCTCCGCAAAATTCAAAATACTGACCCCAAGAGCTCGGGATTAGCTCTCAATGCATTGGATTTTGAAAAAATTCCAGGGAAGACCCAGGGATTTTTTTAGGTGTCCTCAGGGTCCGGTAAACGGCCCCATTCCCAATGGGAAAAAGGCACCTTTATTCCCAATTTTCAACCACCAAATTCCCAATTGCAGGCAGGTATATAATACCATCGGGTTTATTGAATAATTATCAATTTTTTTCCGAGTTTTGTACACTCAGTCGATCGATAAACGACTGAAAACCCGTAGTAAATCGGCGATATCGGGAACATGCCCGCATCGTGTAATGGCGACCTAACTATTAGCTTAAAATGTGAATTACCTCGCCTCTACCAGTCAGCGCATTTATGAAAGAGGGATGATAACTCTAAATAAATTGCTGATTTAAAACACGTGTACAGTAAATATAAATATAAATGTTTCGACCAACACATCCTCGGAAAGTCTTAGTGTCCCCATTAATTAGTATTTAATATGTGTACACAGCAAGGACTTGCATAAAGTTTAAAACAACTTGTCAATTTAATTCAACCCGAACTGTATTCAGGAAACTAATTGCGTAGGTGATGTAAAAACAGCATTTCACAATGACACCGCTGCCTGGATGAACATGAAAGATGCCGCCGACGTTATTCACACTTTCCCTGAACATTGTGATTAGCAATCGCTGGGTGGCAACTAGGGACCCTGGACAGTGGGCTGGCTGCCACTCAGTGATTGCTAATCATGTTGTTTACATTGTTGTCATGTGAGAGTGGAGTGAAGTGAAAAGAACTCACACATGCTTTTTTTTTTAATATGTCTTCGATGAGCGGTAATCACCCGTGTTGTCTCTTCATTGTGGTAGTACCGTACTGGTACATGTAGCTCAATATGGGAATGATAACACGGACACATTGATTTGGTATTAATTATTTTATTTTATTTATTGAATTACAACTAGATAACTATCCATCCTTGGGGTGTTTCATTACCGTTTTTCCGTCGAAGTTTGGTGGATGGCTTGAATTCTTCCGTTGTTATCTGTGAATTTTCAACTTACCTGAGGCTGAGAAATGGACCTCAATAGGCTGGGATTTTAATCCATCTTTGAGTTACCTGTGTTTAAGTTGCGTTATACACCGACAAGTACGGTATTAGTACTATTTACTTGTGTGTAACAGTGATTAATTGAATTTTTCTAAAACATGGAAAATTCCCAATTTTGGTCTGTAAAGACACCTTTTTCCCAATTCGAACAGACCCGGACCCATTCCCAATATAGGCAGAAAAATCCCTGAGACCACCCCCCCCCCAACACAGCATCAGCAGATACTCCCTCCCGAACCTTCCTCACTCATGTTACCAGTATGCCTTTGGCATATCATTGCCCAAAAACAGGTCCCCAAAAAATCCCTGGATACTTCACTGGTCAGTGTAATTAACAGTTTTGGAATGGAGGTTGGACATTTTACTTTGAATGAGTGATAGCTAGCTAAGTATATAGAATAGCAGGGTGAATAATCAACAATAATAGAGATATACATGTATGTATTTATTATGATTGAATATTCCCTACCCAGTTGCTAACTTTAAAACTTTCAATTAACGTAAAGTACATGTACATTTGTAGTACATGTACCTCCACTACCGGTAACCGTAACAATATTGGATATGCTAATTGTTTAATGTATATATGAATGAACATGCTCCATGTGTGTTTAGCATTGACATGCGTCATTGTATCCTGATCTCTCACAATAAAACTTGTTTTGTCCAGCGGGGTACAAATGTAGCAAACAGTCGGCAATTCATTTGATGATGCGACATGGTTTCTTGTCGGGTCGTTGTATATTCTTCAAATTTGAACACATGGCGACATCATTGTATATTCATATTTGAAAGGTGGCACTACTAGTATGTCTTTGCAATGTGCTGGCTGTCACCGTGTTCAATGAACTGAATGCACTCGCCCTTGAATCTGATTGGACCAATGGGAAGTTGCTTGACATTCTCTCTAAACCATGGAACCAATGATGCAATTTTTTTTTTTCGTTTTTCTATAATATCTTGGGGTACTTCATTAAAAAGATCAAAACACACATGCACATATATTGATGTATCGGAAGCCAAATTGATATTTAATAAATATTGGAAGTTAAAGGTAATCAATCTCATTCGATCAGGCCTTTGATTATGAGGCGTGTGATTGCGCTCGCGCACCATAGCATGCCTGAAATTAAATCTTGGGCGAGTAATTAATCACACTCCTCGGCGATATTCGGCGCACGATTGAAAAAGGGTTAACTCGCAGCTGCATCGGCAGTGTTAATGCCGTGTGACTGATTTGATATCAGTTAACCTCGCCACTATGGTCGACAGTAAGCAGTTGGCACCCAGCCTTTGATGTGCCATCGGCAGTAAGGCACCCTTTGATGCCAGGTTATCATTATCTCACAGCTGCGGAGATGATTCCTGATCGGATTTGGATTCCGACTTTTTGACTGACAATGACTCATCAGATTCGAGTAGTTCCAGGTTACCGGGGTCCGGGGAGAGTACCGACAGTGACACGGAAGATGAACGTTCAGAGTGAACAATTCAGTTGATTTAACCCTCTATCGTTCCTCACCATGGATACTTCCAAATTCATAGAATTTGTTTTTAGTTTTAATTGTTCATTACTTCAATGTGAAGAATACATGTGTACAAGATGAATCACACTGGTGATAAAAATTGATTTAATTTTGAGTCTTCGTTCGACATTTTATACCCCAGAAATATCCACCAAAATCACACGCCTGGGTTTCAGGTTTAGGCGAGTGACCAATCACACTCCTGCATTTTACAGAATTTACAGGACTGTTCGATGATCGCCAAATCATCAGATTCAAACAAAAACAACAATTTTTGTTTAAATGCGGTTCGAGTTATGAGAATCGATTAATCACCCAAATAATTCTAACCACAGTCAACTCTAGAACAAAATTGCCCAAAACCTGTTATTTATTAACAATTTGTTCAAAACACTTTGTCAATTATATGGCACAAAAAAGCCACTTTATTTTAGAGTTAGACTTAGAGTTATCGATCTTCATGCACAACTTGGTCCGAGACCATCTTCTCATTGGCCTTTTACTTGGCTTCTTAAAATTATCAATGGTGAGAAACAATAGATTTAAAAAATCTTAAGTCATTCACCTCATGTACTAGTAGCTTCAAATATTAAACTCCGTAAAATGTAGATCTACTTGTATATACCGGTATACAAATGTATATGAATTGAGTTTCATAATTAAACATTTCATAATTTGTTTTCAGTGTCAAGTTCAGCATTGTTATCGGAGCTTGCTATTTCCCAGTATACTCCAGGTACAGGTAAGTGTAACTTTGGAGGTGCCACGATTATTGATTTTGATAATCGATAATCGGTCGTCAATAATCAACTACAACTTATTTGTAACTTACAAATTTCGTTCACTTGAGTCCATCAAATCTACCAGTAGTGCTAATACTAGCACATATCAAATTCATACTCACACTATTTATATAAGTGAAATGTATCTTTCCTTTTATTTTGGCTAACCTATACTTTGGTTGTGTTTTATTCGGATACAGAAGTATAAATGTACATGTACACAGTCCTTCCCATCAGGAAAACACAGCGAGAACATTTATTTGCTCCCATAATTCAGAAGACGGGTGTAATATTGCACCCATACTATAATTGCAAGTTGGGTTTTTCTCAAACAAAAATTCATTGTGAAATAGACCTACAGTGTATGTCTAGTTACACTTTAATATGCCATAGTTGAACTGAGCTGGTAAGGGATCTAAATGAACCTTCAAATAGTTCACTATGGAACGAACAATTACAGTCTCCATTAGTATTTTGAGATGAGGGATGGTTGCGAATTTTAGCAACCGTGATTTTAAAATTACGAGTGCGTACGGGTGTGAGAGCTATCACTCCCGTCTCCTGGGAAGGACTAATAGTCTATGTACACTATGCAAATAAGTGCAACATCATGCATGTAAATCATCAAAGAAATGTGTGAATATTACTTAATTCCATAGGATATTTTGTTGCCTAATTTAGCTACATGTATTGTCATGAATGTAGTCAATCCGTGGACTGTGGTCATATACCGTTATATACATGTATATTGTTCAGCTAAAACTTTATTTACAACAATTTATTGGGAAAATAACAATACCGATTACCGTACCGATACCAAGGTAAATCAAAACAAATTTACCGACACCGACATTGAATTGTCAATACCGCCATCTCTACTGCTAGTAAGCTTATAAACTATAATCACTTAAATACCCATTTGTTGATCTGCATGTCTATGCATCCATAGACTTGTTTTACTCAGTTATGGCCCTTTGTTGACTGACTAGTAATAGTAATGGGCGTTTAACCGAGAAAACAACTTGGTTTTGGTTTAATACAATACCAACCGAAACCGATTGACATGAAGCTGCTCCAACGAAAGTTCTGTTTTTCAGTCGAGTTTGATGAGAGACAATTGGCGGGCAGGAGGCAGTGCTCACGCAAATTGCGAAAGAAAAACAAAAGTTGCTCAATAAAATGTGTTATTGGCTAAATAAAGTGCCTCAAAGAATTTGGCTGTGTGGGTTTTAAATTAACTGCTGTCTGACAGATTAAGTTTTAACTATCATGTTGACAGTCTGAATGAAAGCACTGGCTAATTGATTCTCGGCTTCTGCCACAGCGACTTGTTGTAATTGTATCGCGTACAATGAATGGGATTCATACTTCTACTCGATAAAACACACAATTATTGTATTGCTTTCATATTGCCAAACATTAGTGAAACAAAGAAAAGACACATATCCTACATTAGACGTTACATAAACATTATATTGTGTACCCGTGTTGACTGAAATGTGAGAGGGTCTTCTCCTACCAACATTTAATCAAAGAAAAACGGCAAAACAGACTTTTTTTTCCTCATTTAAATTAAAATTAAATTGAATATCCTCCAATGTTTGATTATTACTACTGTTGTTAATATTTTGTTGTTTTACCTACCAGAACCTGTTATTATGCCCCCGACTTGAAGTCGGCGGGTATATAGTCTACGTCCGTACGTATGTTCGTTCTTACAAACATTTTGCATTATTGTTTAGCAACCGCTGGGCAGATTTAGCTGATATTTGGTATTGATAATCTGTATGTGGAGGTGTTGGGAGACACCTGTGATGCGTTCAGTTCAGAACAGGTTCTAATGTTTAATAGCCGCAGATGTCACAAATTAATTAACATATCCAAATGAGTGTGTCAATCTAATCTGTTTACAGAAATTAGCAACATAATTAATCTAGAAACAGCTTTCAGAAGGCTTGGACCCATGTTTTAAAATCACTATAAGCCATGTGTCATTTTGTAAACCATGCATTTGGGTATTAGGTGGTGATCAAGTTCAACAAGTTTTTCCCGAAATTGTCCGGGAACGTTTCAACCTTTGATTATGTAATAATGTGAAACATTGTGCAGTATTTCCAGTTTTAGGTAAAAAATACTGTTAATTCTGTCACGTGTGTTACAAGCCAAATGTGAATTTCCTGACAATTTTTTTTCTTGATATACATGTACATCATATATCCAAGTACTGTAGCAGGCATGCCTACAGAATAAGGTGGTCATTGTTTGTAAAATGACATGTGAATCAGTTTGTTAATCATAACATTTTTTCTTAGACAGCATCAGCATTTCAACATGTATAGGATCAATTGTTTGGCTATAGTAGCCATAAGTTTGAACACTGATCTGCAAGGCATACACATGTACAATCCACATACAAATATTTTTTCCTGATAAATTGGATCAACATTATGGAGAAAAAAAAAATTGTGACCCCGAGTCCAATTTGATTTTTTGTGTGTTGTGGACCACTTTGCGTGGAATGGCCCTAACTGATTCAAACCATATTTGGTATATAAGTCTCTTGTAACAATATCTTGGACGAATTCGAAAACCAGGTTTGTCCGAAATTTCTCTCCAGAGTTATGGGCCCTAGTCTGTCAAATTTTAGCATTTGTTTTACTGTTAGCATGATAACTGAATCAAATATCAAACGATATTTGAGATATACATGTAACTGTCTTGCAACGATATCTCGGATGAAATTTTGTCACTGTCAATTATCTGGTGCAAAAAAAACACTTGATTTTGAGAGACTTAGTGTTATCAATCTTCATTCGCAATTTGGTCCAAGACCATTTTATCAGTGGCCTTTTACTTGGCTACCTAAAATTATCAATGGTGAGAAATAATAAATTTCAAATCTGAAGTCATTGATCTCATCTGGCTTAAAATATTAAACTCTGTAATATTTAGATCTATATATATATATATGAGGTTTCAGAATTAAATATTTCATTATTTGTTTTCAGTGTCAAGTTCAGCTTTGTTATCGGAGCTTGCTATTTCACAGTATATTCCAGGTACAGGTAAGTGTAACTTTAGAGGTGCCACGATTATTGATTTTGATAATTGGTCGTCAATAATCGACTATCATCGATTAATCGTACCTAATATTAATAAGAATAGCAGAAGTTATATAATACTGTAATATGTCCCATTGGCTGGGTGCTGGTTAACTGCACTATCGCTGGTTGTTCTCGGCGATGTTATGGCTATAATATTTGTGAGTTCATTAGAATGAACATAGCGATTAATTTCAGTGTTATGAATAGCCAAATTTACAAACAATATAAAAGTAGGAATCTACGATGGACTGCTGGTGGTCCCTAAAAAAGGAATCAAATCGGAAACTAAAAGTTTCATCAAAACACCAAAGCATTGTTAACAATCACAAATATGTTCCACCACCGCACCAGGCCTCAGCCTAGGGGTCCAGAACAGGGAGACTTGAAGTCTCCCTCCAGGAAATTTAGGGAGACTTCAGGCAATTTAGGGAGACTTCAGGGAGAAGTGGGGAGACTACCAAAAATTGACAATTTTCAAATATCGCTTTATTTTATAACATCTGACAATAAAAAATTTAAAAAGATAAAATAAGAAATAAAACTAAAAAAAATTGACTTTATCTGAAATTAGCTTAATTAATTGTTATTATACATTTAAAATTTTTGGAAATGTTTTGTGTAGCTATCATTTAAGCAAGACAATTATCAAGTTACAGTAGTAGTTAATTTTTTAACTAAATGAAAGTAGTATTATTTCCTAGACTGCAGCTTGAAAGACACCTTTGTACAGTCTGATTTATGATGCAGGTAACTTTGTAAGTTTAATTTGGTCACGGCTGTAATGTGGGTGTCCGCTAAAATAAACAATAAGGACTAACTAACAAAGGAGTTGCAAAAGCTTTTATTAATTAATGGCCTCCCTTAATTAATGCCAACATCACTGGTATAATCTGATTAAAGCAATAAACTTGACATTATTTTATTTACGGAAGCGGGTCTCTTCAAAAAGTCCGACGCGGTCTCTTCAAAAAGTCCGACGCGTTACCGAAACGAACTTCCGAAGCGCCTGGTACATACTCTGATAATCATGATAATGTCGTAATTGTTTTATATCTGAAAAGCGGGACGGCGGTCTTTTAAGTTAATTAAAACATTTATTTGTGACACTCACAATGGTCAGTAACAACACAGATGCGAACATCTCATCGTGTTTTCAGCGTGTCAAAACATTCGTGATTAACATTCATTACCACAAAGGGATCGAACAAAGGCGACTGAATAACAACACAAAAACAATAGGTCATATTTTATTTTTTATTTTAAACACTTGGGTCTTTGTCTCTGTATCGTCTGTTTCTTTTTTGGGATGGCCGCCACAATTCATCTGTATACGGACATGTCCGGGAAAAAAAACTAGAAAAGAAATTAATAAAAAAAAAAAAAAAAATTGCCCCTAAAATTGAAGGCGACTTCGATTTCGCCTTAGAGCGACGACAGGGCGAAGTCAGCGACAGTAAGGCGACAATCTCGCCCGAGTCGCCTTGTGAGCTGAGGCCTGCACCGCACATTGCAGGACTCAGAACAAGCTACTAGTAAGTATTTGATAATAGTCAGTTTCATTCTGCATTCACCACATGATATGCATAGCCTTTACTAGTAACTTCTAAGTATACTTATGCAAACCAAGTATACTCGCAATTACATTGCTGATTAAATGTCATGTATATTGGTTCCATGGTTTAGAGAGAACGTCAAGCAACTTCCCATTGGTCCAATCAGATTCAAGGGCGAGTGTATTCAGTTAATTGAACACGGTGACAGTCAGCACATTGCAAAGACATACTAGTAGTGCCACCTTTCAAATATGTATATACAATGATGTCGCCATGTGTTCAAATTTGTAGAATATACAACGACCAGGCGAGACACATGTCGCATCATCAAATGAACTTCCGACTGTTACATTTGTACATGTATTAGTAGTACTGATGTTATTGGAATATTGATACACGTTCAAATGTTGTTAACCCTCAGTTGTAGATTAAACTGTAAAACAAATACGGTATTCAGTAATACCCGGCATTTTCTGACGTCCGAAATAAATAACGTAGATTAATTGACGATGGAAATGGTAATCGATTATCAGCATTATCAACGGTTCATCAATTATACGATTAATCGTGGCACCCCTAGTAACTTACAAATTTGGTTGACTTGAGTTCATCAACTCTACCAATAGTGCTAATACTGGCACTGATATAATTTTTACTTGAAAAATTGAAAGGTATCTTTGCTTTTATTTTGTCTAACCTATACTTTGGTTGTGTCACTAAAGAGACAGCAGTATACATGTACACTATGCAAATTTCCCAAAATCTTGACTTATGGTTTGACGAGGGACGGTTGGCAGGCGGTGGACCTAAAGAATGTCTTATAACTTTGACATTTGTGAACGCAACAAGGTTACATTTGTCGTATTTCCAGTTTAACTTATCGCAAAAATGTTTATCAAATTATATAGATGTATTCCAGATGTTTACAGAGTGAAAATTACTCATTCTGATGCTGAAAAAAACTGTTGAGTTCTTTATAAATGTAAAGTGGGATTAGTCACAATGCTTGAAATATTAGCATAGGTCAAATTCGGTCCTTGGAAGTTGGAAATGACTGGAGTGCAATGGTGTCATTGGATTTCAGATCAATATCTGAGATCAAATTTCTCGAACTGAAAAGAGATATTGCATGTTGCGTCAGGGAGCCTACTTTGTATAAAAGTTACAAAGTTACAAACAAAAACTGTAATATACAATGATGCATGTGGAATTGTTTATCTCAATATTAAAATATTAATGAAATTGAATCTATTAATAGGTAGAGATTCAAACCCCACTGCCCTTGGATCCCTTGTCATGAATCTATTTAAAATCTGACAACTTGTTAATGTTTTGACTTACAGTATTATGATGGGGAATTTTTTCCGGTACATGTGTTAGTGTAACATTAAACAGACAATGCAGGGCATAAATTTCTTAGTTAATACTTGTTCCTAAATAATGCATTTGACAATTACTAGTAGGGATGGTGCCATCACGATTCCTGTGATCCGATAATTGCAATAAAATTGTTAGCTCAACTTTACTTTGTAAAGTTTGAGCTATTGCCATGGCTTTGTCGTCCGTGTGTGTGTGTGTGTGTGATGCGTCAACAATTTCCTTTAGCACGGGCTACAGGTCGTACCTTTGGTCGGATCATTATGAAATTTGTCATAGCTGTTGACATTGACATGTAGATGGGAACGAGTCATTTTGGATTCATTCGGGAAAAAAAACATGGCCGCCAGTGGCCATCTTGGATTTCAATATTCAATCCATTAGCACGGGCTACAGGTCATACTGTTCGTCTGATCATCATGAAATTTGTCATGGATGTTAATATTGACATGTAGATGGAAACAGGTAATTTTTGGGGTTGTTCGGCCAAAAAACATGGCCACCGGCAGCCATCTTAGATTTTATTCTTTGCATTACTAAATTCTTTGGCATGGCCTACAGGTCGTAGCTTTGGTCGGATCATCATAATTTTTTTCATGGATGTTAACATGACATGTAGATGGGAACAAGTCATTTTGGGGTCATTCGGCAAAAAAACATGGCCGCCAGCAGCCATTTTTGATTTTACTCTTTGTATGACTAAATCCTTTAGCACGGGCTACAGGTCGTACCTTTAGTCTGATCATCATGAAATTTGTCAGTGCTGTTCAAATTGGAATGTAGATGGGAACGAGTCATTTTCGGGTCATTCGGACAAACAACATGGCTGCCAGTGGCCATCTTGGATTTCAAAATTTAATCCATTAGCACGGGCTACAGGTCGTACCTTTGGTCTGATCATCATGAAATTTGTCATAAATGTTAACATTGACATGTAGATGGGAACGACTAATTTTGGGGTCATTCGGCCAAAAAACATGGCTGTCGGCAGCCATCTTAGATTTGCTCTTTGCATGACTGAATTCTTTGGTACGGCCTACAGGTCGTACCTTTGGTCGGATCATGATAAAATGTGTCATAGCTGTTGACATTGAAATGTAGATGGGAACGAGTCATTTTGGGTTCATTCGGAAAAAAAACATGGCTGGCAGTGGCCATCTTGGATTTCAATATTCAATCCATTAACACTGGCTACAGGTTGTACTGTTTGTCTGATCATCATGAAATTTGTCATGGATATTAATATTGACATGTAGATGGGAATGAGTAATTTTGGAGTTGTTCGACCAAAAAACATGGATACCGGCAGCCATCTTAAATTTTACTCTTTGCATGACTAAATTCTTTGGCACAGCCTACAGGTCGTACCTTTGGTCGGATCATCATAAATTTTTTCATGGATGTTAACATGACATGTAGATGGGAACAAGTCATTTTGGGGTCATTCAGCAAAAAAACATGGCCGCCAGCAGCCATTTTGGATTTAACCGTTTGTATGACTAAATCCTTTAGCACGGACTACATGTCGTACCTTTAGTCTGATCATCATGAAATTTGTCATTGCTGTTGAAATTGGAATGTAGATGGGAACGAGTCATTTTTGAGTCATTCGGACAAACAGTGGCCATCTTGGATTTCAAAATTCAATCCATTACCACGAGCTACAGGTCGTACCTTTGGTCCAATCTTTATGAAATTTGTCATGAATGTTGACATTGTCATGTAGATGGGAATGAGTTGATTTGGGGTCATTCGGCAAAAAACATGGCCACCATGAGCTAGAGTGTCATTGACACTTTCATTTTGATTAGCCGAGATATATACATGTACTAGGATTGTAAGCAAATCAAACCAAAATTGGCTCATCTCAATCATGCAATCACAAGCTGGGACCTTAACCTACAGTTAAATACATAGTTATACAGTTAAATACATTTTTAAGGAATATGTATTTTATAGTTAGCAGTATACTTATAAATATATCAACTGTATTATTATTTTCAATGTTTCCTGTCAGAGTATGATCACATAGCCACAGTACAGATTGTGACACAAACTAGATCCATTGGAGATAATTAATAATCACTGCATTACGCTTTCTTTTATCTTATATGGAAATATCAATTGATGCTAAACAGAAATTTAATTAACAGTGGCCTGAACTAGATTCCTGATCCATGATTGTTGTAAATTCTGTTTTTGAAAAGATTTATTTTAGATTCACGTGCTTTAATCTTTTAACAGAAAATCTTGATAACCTTCAAATTCAAATATCATCAAACTGGACTCAAAATTTTCACCAGAAGATCAAACAGACATGAGCTTAAGGTTAAGTGAGGACATTGTCGGCAAATCCATAAATTATAATACATATTATGAAAACAAAATCATCACAGCAATGATTGGCCACTCAAAATACATTTAAATTGATACCCATTGTCTTATAATTTTGTTATTTTTTCCAATGTAGTGAAACTTTTCCTGCAGGTTCGGCTGTGTACCGGTACTATCTAGAAGTATTATTAAGACACTCCACTCACAATGACAAATTGTCCATTTTCCCTCCTATCCGAAATTTTTTATTTTGTCAACCTCTAGCATGAAAAAGCCCAACTATAATATTTGAAAAATAAATTGATGAAAAACATGACCAGCAGCAGCCATCTTGAATTCTAGTCTTTGCATGACTAATTCTTTGGCACCCCCGACAGACGACATTCATCATCCGATACTTTTGGCTTTGCATGCGCTTATTTAGTACTTAACAGTATGCACCATAATGCAATATAAAAGCTCAAGATTATGATTCCAATCATAGCTAATTTACTGTTGCCATTGGGATGGGTTAAACATCTGCTAATTGGCCCATACTAGTAATAGGCCTCTTGGTCCAAACAAAATTTAGTGGAAACATCGCTTCCTCTTTGATTTCACATTTGAATCCATTGGCATTGGCTGAAACCTTTGAAATGAAAATAATTTGTAGTATACATGTACAATACAATTCTCAAACTATGACTTTTCCTTATTCTGAATCATTCAATCCCTCTTGTGGAAACTGTTTGACTTTTGATACTCTTAATCATTCTTTTGACAGCTCAGCAAAAATTATTAGCATTTCCCCAAGTATATGTATAGACTTATTGACAGATATACATGCACCTGTATACAAAGTACAGGATTACATTGTATGATATAATCTATGTATTATCAAAGCATCCATGCATCTGAATAGTACAATAATGCAATGCATACATTTGTACTTATTACATTGTTGAGTTAACAAGTTTCACTTTCCTTTTTCTGCAGTTACAGTGAAAGATGTCTGGAATTCAGCTGATCCACAAAGGAACAAATGTAAGCCAGGAACACAGTTATAATTCTATGTCTCAAACATCCTCGATCGCTTCAGTATCACAACAAGCAGTTGCCATAAGAACAGCTGCGTGTCGTTCGATTTGTATAAATAATAATCATTATTTATTGTATAATGTCCCAGGGGATGGCGATTGTTATTTTCACTGTTTTAGTTATCTGAGATATGGTGACCTATCAATGACCGGATACTTCAGATATATTATTTGCTCTGAAGTTTTTGATCATTGGTTCAATTTAAAGGATGATATAGAACTGGGGCACAATTTTTCCCCAAATACTCCTGATACCTACAGAGATAATATGCTGTTGGGCAATGCATGGGCATCATCAGTTGAGGTCACAGCCTCTTCTCATGTTTTAAATTGTAATGTAAATATTTTTGTATCACCACCAAATCCTGGTCAATCATTGCAGTGCTATGAAGATAGTTATAATGTTCAAAATCCATCTTTTTCCATCTCCATTTTACTTTCATCAAATCATTACCAGCTACTAATTCCATTTGATATCAATTCTGCAGAAGGCAATCGGTATCTCCAATGTCAAACCCTGATGGTTCCTTATATTTATCCTCCACTTGATGAAACTGCTAGTGAGAAGCATAGACGGACAAACACTTTATATAGGAGGCTTTCTCGTGTTAAAAAATCTAACGCACGTAACGTTTCTGCTATTTCTGATGCCAGTAATGGACCCAAAAATTCAAGCACACATACCACTATTTCTGGTACCTGTAATCGACCCCAAAATTCCAGCAGACATACCGCTATTTCTGGTAGCTGTAATGGGGCCAAAAACTCTAACGCACATACCACTATTTCTGGTACAAGTACATGTAATGCAGAAGATGATAGACACTCTAATAAGAGATCCAGGACAGGGATTGTGGGCACTGACTCCTCATCAAAACGTTCAAAATCTTCTTCAAATGTCCCCATTGTCCAACCTTCACAAGTTGCAGACCAATCATTTTTGAATAATGCAGATGTTCATATTTACCAAACTTCACAAGGTAGTGACCAATTATTATTGAATAATGACGATGTTTCTATTGACAACCCTTCACAAGTTGCAGACCAATCATTATTGAATAATGCAGTTGAATGTATAAAGAAGTTTGAGGAAACACAAATGTCTTATGAAATAAAGCAATGTTCTATTTGTCTTGAAAGGAGAATTAATATGAAGATGAAAATGGGTTCAGATTGTTGTGCTCGTTGTGCCAGGGACAAGAATAGTATCAAAATGTTTTCTACTGAAAACAATATGAATCCTGGTGTTGTGCCACCAGAATTGAAAGATTTATCAGTCATTGAACAAAATCTCATTTGTCGGATAGCACCTTGCATGAATATACATATGCTTAAGCATGGTGGGATTGCTGCTAATGGACATTGTGTGACATTCCCTCAGGAAATAAATGAGCCATGCAAGGTGCTACCAAATTTACCAGAATCAATTAATATGGTAAGATTCCGAAAGAAGGGACGAAATGATAGCAGTAAAGATTTCAGGGTTCGTAGGCATGTGGTTCAAAATGCTCTTCACTGGCTTAGGAATAACAACCCAGCTTATTCAGATATTGAAATCAGTCTTGATCGATTGAATGGCTTGCCTGAGGATGGAGAAATCAGTATGGGCACTGTGGAGTTTGGTGACAATGTCGAACGGCAGAATGATATGGGTCCTGCTCCCGACCAGACTGTTGTCCCTGATGGGAACCAAACGACTATCTCCTCAGTTCTTCTTCCTGATCCAGTTTGTAATATTGCTGAAAAAGTAGATAATCTACTCACAGAAGTATCAGGACCTGATCACCCATTATGTACTACCAATAGAAGAGGCGATATTGTCGTACCTTGGCCATCTAGGCAAGATGTGCCAATTTCTGAATTCACAACTATTAACTTTTTTACTCTTGCATTCCCAGGTCTGTTTCCCTATGGTCATGGCGACTTTTATTCATTGAGACCCAGAACATGTCAATCAATGGCTGACTGGGCAGGACATCTTTTGTGGTTCAGTGATGGTAGGTTTTCTCGTCATGCATTTTTTAAGTTTGTAGTTCATAACATGATTTTGAGGAAGCAAACACTGGAACAAAGTAAATTTATTATTTCACAGAAAATTGGTGACCCTCATCTGACTATTGAAAATTTAAGAAGAATGCTTCAAGATGGCAGAGATGACATTGCAAAAAAAATTCTGTATTTTTCTTCAAAAATCCGAGGCACAAATCAGTACTGGTCGCAACGATCTCATGAGCTCAGAGCCCTCATTCAATTTAAAATTGATTCTGGAGATGGTCTTCCTTCTTTTTTTGCGACTGCAAGCTGCGCAGAGTTTCATTTCAAGCCCCTTCGACGTCTTCTTAGCAATTATATTCAGTTGACTACTGGCCAGAATGTAGATCTTAGTGATAAAAATGTATTATTCACAGCTCTGCAGGAGAATTCTCATCTTGTAGGTCATTATTTTGATCTCAGAACTACTTGCTATATCAAGGAAGTTATGAAACCTATATTTGGCATAGATACTTACTGGCTGAGGTATGAGTTTGCAAAATCTCGTGGGATGATACACTGGCATGGGTTAAGTTGGCGATCTGACAAACAACCGCACAAACTTCTTTTTGATGGTTTCATGAGTGGTCTGCCTGAAGAGGAAATTGCTGAGATTCTTTCGTCATGGGCCAAATCAAATCTTGGCATGTCTGCATGTCATCCTGCTGGTAGAGATGATGTTGGAAATCCTCGTAAGGATCTATGGCCTCCACCAGAAGGGACAGCTCCCGCTCCCCCAGAAGATTCTAATCCTCTTGTAAAACTTTTATCTGATGTCGCTTGTGATCAGGACTCTTTATTGGAGGACTATTTATTGCTGTCTAATCGTGTGAACATCCATCGTTGTTCTGATTATTGTTTGAGGGAACCTCGCAGAGGCTCTCGCAAAGATAAAGAATGTCGTATGGAGTTTGGCTCAGAGGCGAATCCCGGCAAACAAATTCGAGATCAACCAGCTCTTGTAAAGGACAGGAATGGTTGTAAGAGATTGGAGATGGAACGGGATCATCCCTGTCTTGTGCAGAATTCTCGATTCCATACACAGGGTTGGCGAGCAAATGGGGATATCTCACTTTTACTTTCCAAGACGGACCCAGCTAATCCTTCTGTGGATGACATCATCGCAATAGAGCGGTATGTCTGTGGTTATGCATGTAAAGGGAATGAGGGAACTGGAGCACTCGTTGATGTTTTCCGTGACATGACTCATGCTTCAGGAGATGCTACTACAAAGTCACTTTGCACTAAATTTTTGATGTCTACTGTAAAAAGAGATGTGTCTGCTGTTGAAGCTTCTTTTGAGCTGAGTTCACTTCCTTTGTATCGGTGTAGTCATCAATTTGTTACTGTCAGTTTATCAGGTTTTCGTCAGCTGGAGTTGAAAGGTCACTCACTCACAAAAAATACTCCTCTGGACAAATACTTAGCTAGGGATGCTGCTGACAATGTCTCTTTTTATAAATTTATTCGTCGGTCTAATAAGGTTCCACTCCTTATTGGTGCCAACGTCAGAGCAACATGTCCTTTGACCGAAGATTATTGTCGGTCAATGCTTCTGCTCCATTGGCCCCATTGGTTGCAAATTTCTGATGTCAAGGATGTTGATAAGAGCTGGACTGATCTATTTTCTGAATTCATTACTAGTGACAGTTGTCCAAATTTGGTGAAAGCAGATGTTGAAAGGTCAAAGAGAAATATTGCGCCTGATCCTTTGGAGGATAATCTCTCTGATTCTGATAATGGTGATGATAATGAAAATCAACCAGCTTGGATGGATACAGTCCAACCCCATGCCTTATTTGATGACTACACTGATAACTTCGATTATGATGATGGTGGTCCTCTTCAGGACTGGTCGCTGGCTGGTCAGGATTATCCTTCTGACTTCGGTGTTACATGGTTGCAAACCACTCTTGACTTCGTTTTACCAGAAAGTGAAAACCTCTCTATTCCAGATGTTGCATTGGAATCACTCAATTCTGATCAACAATTTGTATTCAATTTGGTGATGCAAACCTTAATGGAATACAAAAACAACAATTCTTTTCAACCACTTCGTCTTATCGTCTCAGGTGCAGCAGGTTCTGGTAAGTCATTTTTAATTAAATGTCTTGTCAAGGCAGTTCGGCTTCTATTTAACAAAAATGAAGCAGTGCAAGTTGTGTGCCCCACTGGTAGTAGTGCTAACCTCATTGATGGTGTCACATTGCACTCCTTTTTCAAAATTCCCAATTCGAAGGTTAAAGAAATGGTTCCTCCTGACGGTGCCCGAGGTTTAGCCCTACAAAAAAATTGTAATGAGCTCAAAGCACTTTTTGTTGATGAGCGATCACTAATTGGTTGTAGAACTTTGGGTTGGATGGAGTTTTTGTGTAAGTGTGGTATGAAGGCAAGATGTGGAGATGAATCAAGTACATGGGGTGGATTACCAGTTGTTGTGTTTTTAGGGGATGATGTGCAGTTACCACCTGTAGCTGACACTCCTGTTTATATGTCAACAAGTACTTCTACCGTTGGTGTTCACGGATATCTGATATGGAAGACATTTGATAATGCTGTTGTTTTGAAATCTGTAGTGCGCCAGGGAGAAAATCAGCCCAAGTTGCGGGATGCACTGTCTTCATTGAGAAATTATGATTTATCGAGTAATCAATCAAAGTGGTTGCAGCAGTTCCATTATCACTGTTTGAAGTCAAGGTTTGGGACACAGTTAATTGACAGACTGAATCAATTTGGATTGTTTGTATTCCCTACTCATGCTCAAGAATGGGAACACAATAAGCAGAAATTGCTTGATTGCAACAAATTTGAGCCAGTTGCAAAGTTGGTTGCTGTCAACAGTGGTCCACATTCAAAAGAAATTCCTTCTGATAAGGCTTGTGGCTTATTGCCAATTATCTATATATGCAAGTCAGCTAAGGTGATGCTCACCACCAATATCGCTGTTCGATATGGCCTTTTCAATGGAGCTCCAGGAACAATTGTAGATATTATTTACAAAGGTGGACGGAGGCCACCAGATTTCTTACCGGATGTCATTATGGTTCAGTTTGACACATATACTGGCCCTTCGTTTGTGTCAGCTAATCATAAGATAGTACCCATTGTACCTGTTGAAAGGCGTCTGGATTGCTATTGCTATGGGTGTAGAAGAAAGCAAGTACCACTCAGACTTGGCTGGGGTACAACAATTCATCGATGCCAAGGTATGACCATTGGTCATGGCGAGCCAAATCGATATATTGTTATTGACCCCGGCCCTAAACATTTTGAAGGTCGTAACCCAGGCGCTCTCTTTGTTGCTCTTTCTAGAGCGAAGAATGCAGGAGAATGTGGAGAAGATCCAGATTTTGCCTGGCATCCAAAAACTCTTGTCAATGAAGATCGGTTATGCTTCAAGGCTAACACAAAAACCACCAGGTTACGAGCAGAAGAAATTAAGCGAATTTTAAAGATTGAACACAATACCCAAATTAATTTTTCTCAACTTTTACCTCATGATGTGTTCCAGCAAAACCTCCTCTTTCTGGCAGGTATACAACAGTCTGTCTCAAATGAACTTTGAATATCTGTTGGATTGTTTTATATAGCAGGTACTAGTAGAACTGCTCTGTTCTGTGTCACATGGTCATGGATAGATCAATCCCAAACCATGAAGGGCATGTTGATGCAGTTATCATTTTCTATGTGAATAGAAAAAATTTGGCTGCTGTAACTGTTTATAGATCTCAGTCTGTTATTCCATGTGTCATTCCTAACTGATCATAAATATCTCTCGGTCATGGACAGACCCGTCCATAACCGTTTGTATATGTGTCATTTAAGGTTGAGACTAAAACGCTTCTCTTCTGTAACTGTTGACAGATTTCAGTCTGTCATTCCATTTGTCATTCCTAACTGATCATAAATATCTCTCGGTCCCGGACAGACCCGTCCATAACCATTTTTATATGTGTCATTTAAGGTTGAGACTAAAACGCTTCTCTTCTGTAACTGTTGACAGATTTGAGTCTGTCATTCCATTTGTCATTCCTAACTGATCATAAATATCTCTCGGTCCCGGACAGACCCGTCCATAGCCGTTTGTATATGTGTCATTTAAGGATGAGACTAAAACGCTTCTCTTCTGTAACTGTTGACAGATTTCAGTCTGTCATTCCATTTGTCATTCCTAACTGATCATAAATATCTCTCGGACCCGGACAGACCCGTCCATAGCCGTTTGTATATGTGTCATTTAAGGTTGAGACTAAAACGCTTCTCTTCTGTAACTGTTGACAGATTTGAGTCTGTCATTCCATTTGTCATTCCTAACTGATCATAAATATCTCTCGGTCCCGGACAGACCCGTCCATAACCGTTTGTATATGTGTCATTTAAGGATGAGACTAAAATGCTTCTCTTCTGTAACTGTTGACAGATTTCAGTATGTTATTCCATTTGTCATTCCTAACTGATCATAAATATCTCTCGGTCCCGGACAGACTAATCCTTAGCCGTTTGTATATGTGTCATTTAAGGATGAGACCAAAACCCTTGTCTTCTGTAACTGTTGACAGATTTCAGTCTGTCATTCCATTTGTCATTCCTAACTGATCATAAATATCTCTCGGTCCCGGACAGACCAGTCCTTAGCCGTTTGTATATATATGTGTCATTTAAGGATGAGACTAAAACGCTTCTCTTCTGTAACTGTTGACAGCTTCCACACTTTTTTTTTTCAAGTAGTCATTCCTACCTTTTGAGATAAATGTTTCTCTGTTTCACTGATCATCGCTGTTTGTACAACACACTCTGTCTTCCATTTAAATACATATGTAATAATCTGAATTGTTCTTGAGAGGTCTCTTATTCTTTTATTATTTTTAGATGAGCTTTCCACTGAGTGCAATAATGTGACAAGTGTTTTTTGTGTAAACTCTGTTTAAGTTGCAAACCGATGCATACGAATATGCAATACTTTTTATATTGAGCATAATGTCTCATTGTTGAAGGTATTATTTAGCCTCCCACAAAAGTACATTATATGTCTTTCATGAAATTTTATTCTGACATTAGTTATTTTTCTAAGTTGTCAGGTTGTAACCTGTTAGTGCAATTTATTTACACTCACAAGATTCCTATTCTATCTACTTTTATGAAAATTTACACCCAAAAGATTCCTATTCTATATACTTTTATGAAAACTATTTTAGATGATCCTACTTTAATGTGCATTTGTAACAGCAATACATGATTTATACCATATATGTCTCTCGGCCATGGACAGACCCGTCCTCATCCGTTTGCACATGAGACATAGCAGTATAATTATAGGTTTTAATTATGTTCTTTTAACTGCATGTTTGTGTTTGGAAAGTTTTGTACTGCTATTGGATTCATTGCTTACAATAATTCATGTACACATGCTCCAGATAGTTCCCTCAAATTACATGCATTACTTGAGTTGCGGGCATGACTCTTGGCCACAGGCAGTGCATCCACTAACCAGGTGTGTTTGTTTCATTCAATGGTTTCCTCATGTTATTCAGCCTATGAACCCTGTGTATGTTTCCTCTGATCCATTCTGACAATAAGAAGCTGTAGTAATTGAACGTTCAAACATGTATCTGGTCATGGGCAGTACCGCCACTAACCAGGTGTGTTTGTTTCATTCAATGGTTTCCTCATGTTATTCAGCCTATGAACCCTGTGTATGTTTCCTCTGGTCCATTCTGACAATAAGAAGCTGTAGTTATTGAACGTTCAAACATGTATCTGGTCATGGGCAGTACCGCCACTAACCAAGTGTGTTTGTTTCATTCAATGGTTTCCTCATGTTATTCAGCCTCTGAGCCCTGTGTATGTTTCCTCTGATCCATTCTGACATTAAGAAGCTGTAGTAATTGAACGTTCAAACATGTATCTGGTCATGGGCAGTACCGCCACTAACCAGGTGTGTTTGTTTCATTCAATGGTTTCCTCATGTTATTCAGCCTATGAACCCTGTGTATGTTTCCTCTGATCCATTCTGACAATAAGAAGCTGTAGTAATTGAACGTTCCAACATGTATCTGGTCATGGGCAGTACAGCCACTAACCAGGTGTGTTTGTTTCATTCAATTGTTTCCTCATTTTATTCAGCCTATGAACCCTGTGTATGTTTCCTCTGATCCATTCTGACAACAAGAAGCTGTAGTAATTGAACGTTCAAACATGTATCTGATCATGGCCAGTGCCGCCACTAACCAGGTGTGTTTGTTTCATTCAATGGTTTCCTCATGTTATTCAGCCTATGAACCCTGTGTATGTTTCCTCTGGTCCATTCTGACAATAAGAAGCTGTAGTTATTGAACGTTCAAACATGTATCTGGTCATGGGCAGTACCGCCACTAACCAAGTGTGTTTGTTTCATTCAATGGTTTCCTCATGTTATTCAGCCTCTGAGCCCTGTGTATGTTTCCTCTGATCCATTCTGACATTAAGAAGCTGTAGTAATTGAACGTTCAAACATGTATCTGGTCATGGGCAGTGCCGCCACTAACCAGGTGTGTTTGTTTCATTCAATGGTTTCCTCATGTTATTCAGCCTATGAACCATGTGTTTGTTTCCTCTGATCCATTCTGACAATAAGAAGCTGTAGTAATTGAACATTCAAACATGTATTTGGTAATGGGCAGTCCCGCCACTAACCAGGTGTGTTTGTTTCATTCAATGGTTTCCTCATGTTATTCAGCCTACATGTATGAACCCTGTGTTTGTTTCCTCTGATCCATTCTGACAATAAGAAGCTGTAGTAATTGAACGTTCAAACATGTATCTGGTCATGGGCAGTGCCGCCACTAACCAGGTGTGTTTGTTTCATTCAATGGTTTCCTCATGTTATTCAGCCTATGAACCATGTGTTTGTTCCCTCTGATCCATTCTGACAACAAGAAGCTGTAGTAATTGAACGTTGCAACATGTATCTGGTCATGGGCAGTGCCGCCACTAACCAGGTGTGTTTGTTTCATTCAATGGTTTCCTCATGTTATTCAGCCTATGAACCCTGTGTATGTTTCCTCTGATCCATTCTGACAATAAGAAGCTGTAGTAATTGAACGTTCACACATGTATCTGGTCATGGGCAGTCCCGCCACTAACCAGGTGTGTTTGTTTCATTCAATGGTTTACTCATGTTATTCAGCCTATGAACCCTGTGTATGTTTCCTCTGATCCATTCTGACAATAAGAAGCTGTAGTAATTGAACGTTGCAACATGTATCTGGTCATGGGCAGTACAGCCACTAACCAGGTGTGTTTGTTTCATTCAATGGTTTCCTCATGTTATTCAGCCTACATGTATGAACCCTGTGTTTGTTTCCTCTGATCCATTCTGACAATAAGAAGCTGTAGTAATTGAACGTTCAAACATGTATCTGGTCATGGGCAGTCCCGCCACTAACCAGGTGTGTTTGTTTCATTCAATGGTTTACTCATGTTATTCAGCCTATGAACCCTGTGTATGTTTCCTCTGATCCATTCTGACAATAAGAAGCTGTAGTAATTGAACGTTCAAACATGTATCTGGTCATGGGCAGTACCGCCACTAACCAGGTGTGTTTGTTTCATTCAATGGTTTCCTCATGTTATTCAGCCTATGAACCCTGTGTATGTTTCCTCTGATCCATTCTGACAATAAGAAGCTGTAGTAATTGAACGTTCAAACATGTATCTGGTCATGGGCAGTACCGCCACTAACCAGGTGTGTTTGTTTCATTCAATGGTTTCCTCATGTTATTCAGCCTATGAACCATGTGTTCGTTTCCTCTGATCCATTCTGACAATAAGCAGCTGTAGTAATTGCATGTTCAAACATGTATCTGATCATGGCCAGTACCGCCACTAACCAAGTGTGTTTGTTTCATTCAATGGTTTCCTCATGTTATTCAGCCTATGAACCCTGTGTATGTTTCCTCTGATCCATTCTGACAACAAGAAGCTGTAGTAATTGAACGTTGCAACATGTATCTGGTCATGGGCAGTGCCGCAACTAACCAGGTGTGTTTGTTTCATTCAATGGTTTCCTCATGTTATTCAGCCTATGAACCCTGTGTATGTTTCCTCTGATCCATTCTGACAATAAGAAGCTGTAGTAATTGAACGTTCAAACATGTATCTGATCATGGCCAGTGCCGCCACTAACCAGGTGTGTTTGTTTCATTCAATGGTTTCCTCATGTTATTCAGCCTATGAACCCTGTGTATGTTTCCTCTGATCCATTCTGACAATAAGAAGCTGTAGTAATTGAACGTTGCAACATGTATCTGGTCATGGGCAGTGCCGCAACTAACCAGGTGTGTTTGTTTCATTCAATGGTTTCCTCATGTTATTCAGCCTATGAACCCTGTGTATGTTTCCTCTGATCCATTCTGACAATAAGAAGCTGTAGTAATTGAACGTTCAAACATGTATCTGATCATGGCCAGTGCCGCCACTAACCAGGTGTGTTTGTTTCATTCAATGGTTTCCTCATGTTATTCAGCCTATGAACCCTGTGTATGTTTCCTCTGATCCATTCTGACAATAAGAAGCTGTAGTAATTGAACGTTCAAACATGTATTTGGTAATGGGCAGTGCCGCCACTAACCAGATGTGTGTGTTTCATTCAATGGTTTCCTCATGTTATTCAGCCTATGAACTACATGTGTATGTGTTTGTTTCCTCTGATCCATTGTGACAATAAGAAGCTGTAGTAATTGAACGTTCAAACATGTATCTGGTCATGGGCAGTACAGCCACTAACCAGGTGTGTTTGTTTCATTCAATGGTTTCCTCATGTTATTCAGCCTATGAACCCTGTGTTTGTTTCCTCTGATCCATTCTGACAATAAGAAGCTGTAGTAATTGAACGTTCAAACATGTATCTGGTCATGGGCAGTCCCGTCACTAACCAGGTGTGTTTGTTTCATTCAATGGTTTCCTCATGTTATTCAGCCTATGAACCCTGTGTATGTTCCCTCTGATCCATTCTGACAACAAGAAGCTGTAGTAATTGAACGTTGCAACATGTAGCAGGTCATGGGCAGTGCCGCCACTAACCAGGTGTGTTTGTTTCATTCAATGGTTTCCTCATGTTATTCAGCCTATGAACCCTGTGTATGTTTCCTCTGATCCATTCTGACAATAAGAAGCTGTAGTAATTGAACGTTCACACATGTATCTGGTCATGGGCAGTCCCGCCACTAACCAGGTGTGTTTGTTTCATTCAATGGTTTACTCATGTTATTCAGCCTATGAACCCTGTGTATGTTTCCTCTGATCCATTCTGACAATAAGAAGCTGTAGTAATTGAACGTTGCAACATGTATCTGGTCATGGGCAGTGCCGCCACTAACCAGGTGTGTTTGTTTCATTCAATGGTTTCCTCATGTTATTCAGCCTATGAACCATGTGTTTGTTTCCTCTGATCCATTCTGACAATAAGAAGCTGTAGTAATTGAACGTTCAAACATGTATCTGGTCATGGGCAGTCCCGCCACTAACCAGGTGTGTTTGTTTCATTCAATGGTTTACTCATGTTATTCAGCCTATGAACCCTGTGTATGTTTCCTCTGATCCATTCTGACAATAAGAAGCTGTAGTAATTGAACGTTCAAACATGTATCTGGTCATGGGCAGTACCGCCACTAACCAGGTGTGTTTGTTTCATTCAATGGTTTCCTCATGTTATTCAGCCTATGAACCCTGTGTATGTTTCCTCTGATCCATTCTGACAATAAGAAGCTGTAGTAATTGAACGTTCAAACATGTATCTGATCATGGCCAGTACCGCCACTAACCAAGTGTGTTTGTTTCATTCAATGGTTTCCTCATGTTATTCAGCCTATGAACCCTGTGTATGTTTCCTCTGATCCATTCTGACAACAAGAAGCTGTAGTAATTGAACGTTGCAACAAACATGTATCTGGTCATGGGCAGTGCCGCCACTAACCAGGTGTGTTTGTTTCATTCAATGGTTTCCTCGTGTTATTCAGCCTATGAACCCTGTGTATGTTTCCTCTGATCCATTCTGACAATAAGAAGCTGTAGTAATTGAACGTTCAAACATGTATCTGGTCATGGGCAGTCCCGCCACTAACCAGGTGTGTTTGTTTCATTCGATGGTTTACTCATGTTATTCAGCCTATGAACCCTGTGTATGTTTCCTCTGATCCATTCTGACAATAAGAAGCTGTAGTAATTGAACGTTCAAACATGTATCTGATCATGGCCAGTGCCGCCACTAACCAGGTGTGTTTGTTTCATTCAATGGTTTCCTCATGTTATTCAGCCTATGAACCCTGTGTATGTTTCCTCTGATCCATTCTGACAATAAGAAGCTGTAGTAATTGAACGTTCAAACATGTATTTGGTAATGGGCAGTGCCGCCACTAACCAGATGTGTGTGTTTCATTCAATGGTTTCCTCATGTTATTCAGCCTATGAACTATGTGTTTGTTTCCTCTGATCCATTGTGACAATAAGAAGCTGTAGTAATTGAACGTTCAAACATGTATCTGGTCATGGGCAGTACAGCCACTAACCAGGTGTGTTTGTTTCATTCAATGGTTTCCTCATGTTATTCAGCCTATGAACCCTGTGTTTGTTTCCTCTGATCCATTCTGACAATAAGAAGCTGTAGTAATTGAACGTTCAAACATGTATCTGGTCATGGGCAGTACCGCCACTAACCAGGTGTGTTTGTTTCATTCAATGGTTTCCTCATCTTATTCAGCCTACATGTATGAACCCTGTGTTTGTTTCCTCTGATCCATTCTGACAATAAGAAGCTGTAGTAATTGAACGTTCAAACATGTATCTGGTCATGGGCAGTCCCGCCACTAACCAGGTGTGTTTGTTTCATTTAATGGTTTCCTCATGTTATTCAGCCTATGAACCATGTGTTTGTTTCCTCTGATCCATTCTGACAATAAGAAGCTGTAGTAATTGAACGTTCAAACATGTATCTGGTCATGGGCAGTACCGCCACTAACCAGCTGTGTTTGTTTCATTCAATGGTTTCCTCATCTTATTCAGCCTATGAACCATGTGTTTGTTTCCTCTGATCCATTCTGACAATAAGAAGCTGTAGTAATTGAACGTTCAAACATGTATCTGGTCATGGGCAGTCCCGCCACTAACCAGGTGTGTTTGTTTCATTCAATGGTTTCCTCATGTTATTCAGCCTACATGTATGAACCCTGTGTTTGTTTCCTCTGATCCATTCTGACAATAAGAAGCTGTAGTAATTGAACGTTCAAACATGTATCTGGTCATGGGCAGTCCCGCCACTAACCAGGTGTGTTTGTTTTATTTAATGGTTTCCTCATGTTATTCAGCCAATGAACCATGTGTTTATTTCCTCTGATCCATTCTGACAATAAGAAGCTGTAGTAATTGAACATTCAAACATGTATTTGGTAATGGGCAGTCCCGCCACTAACCAGGTGTGTTTGTTTCATTCAATGGTTTCCTCATGTTATTTAGCCTATGAACCATGTGTTTGTTTACTCTGATCCATTCTGACAATAAGAAGCTGTAGTAATTGAACGTTCAAACATGTATCTGGTCATGGGCAGTACCGCCACTAACCAGGTGTGTTTGTTTCATTCAATGGTTACCTCATGTTATTCAGCCTATGAACCCTGTGTTTGTTTCCTCTGATCCATTCTGACAATAAGAAGCTGTAGTAATTGAACATTCAAACATGTATTTGGTAATGGGCAGTGCCGCCACTAACCAGGTGTGTTTGTTTCATTCAATGGTTTCCTCATGTTATTCAGCCTATGAACCCTGTGTATGTTTCCTCTGATCCATTCTGACAATAAGAAGCTGTAGTAATTGAACGTTCAAACATGTATCTGGTCATGGGCAGTACAGCCACTAACCAGGTGTGTTTGTTTCATTCAATGGTTTCCTCATGTTATTCAGCCTATGAACCCTGTATTTGTTTCCTCTGATCCATTCTGACAATAAGAAGCTGTAGTAATTGAACGTTCAAACATGTATCTGGTCATGGGCAGTCCTGCCACTAACCAGGTGTATTTGTTTCATTTAATGGTTTCCTCATGTTATTCAGCCTATGAACCCTGTGTATGTTTCCTCTGATCCATTCTGACAATAAGAAGCTGTAGTAATTGAACGTTCAAACATGTATCTGGTCATGGGCAGTCCCGCCACTAACCAGTTGTGTTTGTTTCATTCAATGGTTTACTCATGTTATTCAGCCTATGAACCCTGTGTATGTTTCCTCTGATCCATTCTGACAATAAGAAGCTGTAGTAATTGAACGTTCAAACATGTATCTGGTCATGGGCAGTCCCGCCACTAACCAGGTGTGTTTGTTTCATTCAATGGTTTCCTCATGTTATTCAGCCTATGAACCCTGTGTATGTTTCCTCTGATCCATTCTGACAATAAGAAGCTGTAGTAATTGAACGTTCAAACATGTATCTGGTCATGGGCAGTACAGCCACTAACCAGGTGTGTGTGTTACATTCAATGGTTTCCTCATGTTATTCAGCCTATGAACCCTGTGTTTGTTTCCTCTGATCCATTCTGACAATAAGAAGCTGTAGTAATCGAACGTTCAAACATGTATCTGGTCATGGGCAGTCCCGCCACTATCCAGGTGTGTTTGTTTCATTCAATGGTTTCCTCATGTTATTCAGCCTATGAACCCTGTGTATGTTTCCTCTGATCCATTCTGACAATAAGAAGCTGTAGTAATTGAACGTTCCAACATGTATCTGGTCATGGGCAGTACCGCCACTAACCAGGTGTGTCTGTTTCATTCAATGACTTCTTCCTATTCTTGAACCATTGTGATTACTAATTTTATTGCACACCCACCATGCACCCACTGATTATTTTTGTGACATACTAGTACATTCAAACAGGAGAGATAAAAATGTTTAGATAAAAAAAACTGTCTTGTCTGGGCAAAATTAATTATGTTGGAAAAGTTCTTGAAACTGGGAAGGTCTTTAACTGTATCAGGTTTACTTTACGAAAAGAATTATTACACAGTTAAATATGCTCTGGACAATTTTTCACTGTTAGGTTACTAAATATGCGTCTTTTGGGTGGAAAATATTTTATTTGACTTTCACACGTTTTACCCCTGATCAAAGGAATAATAAATTAGGGGTGTTAATTTTGACAGGGCATCTTTAAATCCGGTGATATTGACCAAAATGTTTAGTATGCTGATAGAGTAAACTGGGTGTGCAATAAAAATAGTCCTGGTTGAAGCTAGAAGTAAACAGTAACATAATATGTTTTAAAGTTTTTTTGGTTGGTATGTTTGAAATTTGCTCGGTCGACAAGCGGAAAAACACACAAAGCAATCGGCATGTGCTCGGGCGGAATGAGAATTCGAGGAGCAGATCGGATCCTCCACAGTGTATATGAAATCAGTTGTATTCACAGAAAATGTCTATTATTTTAGTTATTTTATTACAATATTGATCCAATGATAATTGACTTGTTCATTAATAATCAACAGGAAATTTCTACTGTGGTCCGGATTGTTTAAAGACAACTGACGATGCAGAACTGGACCACAAACAAGAATATGTCAGAGGCCTTCTCTGGGAAGGGCTTTTAGACCTCGCACGACAGAGTGCTATCCGGGCCAATGATGGACCAACCATGATGTCATTCTGGCGATATCATATGCTGGGATCCTTTAACAACAGGAAGCACCCCAAATACTTTATACAGGGACACCGTCTATTGGCATGTTAGTATCAAATGTTAAACTGTAAACCTGGCTCCCCTGCTAGAAGTGTCAAAAAATCAATTTGAAGGAAAAAATAATTATAATTTTTTCATAACAAACTGAAGCAGTCTACCTTCGGGAGCATTTATTCCCTGGCCCCTTTGTGGCTTAACATATTTTGATTGTTTATACATCTAGATTAAAAAAAGACAAAAAATTAAATAGAAAATATCCAATTGTTTTGGAATTAAATACTTATAATTAAATTATCAATTTTTTTTATTGAACTCATTGCTCTATTTAAATTGGTTTCATTTTGTTTTAAATCAAACTTTTAACAAACTCACGCCATCATTACATCAACCAGGGTACCCCGAATCACTATGCCAAATTTGGTTTAAATCACTTCAGGAGTCGGGGAGAAAAACAGACATACCATTTCCTAAATTAATCTTTTTATATATGAATATGTATGCCATACATGTAGTACTATAACACTTGTTTATCATCATTATATGATAATAAATCTTCTAGTTATGTAGAAACATGGTTAAAAAGAAACATTGAAGATATTTTGAGGCACTGGTTTTGAGACGTTTAATGGGAAATATTAACTTGATTAACAAACAAACAGTTACAGAAAAAGTTCATTATTTTCTTGCATACACTCATTATTTCACACAACAGATACAGCATAGAACCTACAGTAATGCCCTAAATCGGAAAGCCGATGAATGGCAACAAGCCATATATCCGACTAAATCCTGAAAAGTTACCGATAATTCTGCTGTGGTTATGGAGTCGATTATTTAGAGCATTACTGTACTTGAATTCCCTGATCTACATGTAGTTAAATTTTCAATAAATAAAACAAAACTCTCATATTGAAAGTGTCAACAGACGTTATAGTATTTAATAACATATATACACTGGTTATATGGGGTAATGATTTTTCCATTCAAATTAATAGTTTTAAATTTAGTTCATTTTAAAATTCACGACTTCTTGAAGGGATGTATTAAAACTTTGGTAGGGTGATAGAAATGGAGAATAATAATGTTCAAAGTGGTACAAATATTGAATGGGAATATAAAATAAGATGTGTGTTTTAAATGAGATCTATATTCAGAATGGAAGCACAAAACGTTTTTCTTAAATGCGAATTAATGACTGTAGTTGCCACACTCATGCAGTCTGTTCATCCCCCAAATTCATACCAAATTGGTGATGTAAGTACTACTCACTAGTATATGGCTAGCCTACTTCAATCATTCTGTTGAAATACTGGGTATTGGAATTGATGTGGTAATTGTATTTGGTATATTTAAGCTCAGTATGCAATTGTCTCAGTATCACTGAAATAGCAAACCATAAGTGAGGGTTCATGGACAGAATACTGGACATCCAGGAACTAGATGGTCGAGACCAAAGGATGAAACCATTTAGTTTACGAATGTCCACTTTTGAGGCAATTAACCCACTGAAAAAGGTTTAATATTAAATATACAAGGAGAAATTGCTTTTACCGCCATACAAATAAAAACTGCCAAGGAATCTCGATAAATGAGACATAAACTAAACATTTTCGGAATAAAAATAGTCATTTGGCTAGCCTCAAAACCTGCCCATTGACACTATTCATGTAGTGTACGTTGCATGTAACTTTGCTGTTTGCATGTGTATAGGTCTAACTCTTTTGGAAACTTAAAACGTTTCTGTACACAAAATTTAATTTCAAAATAGAACAAAATTAATGCTGTATACACTGCTGTACATATATAATAATAATAATAATATATATATATATATATATATATATATATATATATATATATATATATATATATAAAGCACACTGTTGGTGTCCTCTGCATCTTGTGGAAGTACGTATTGTATCACTCTGAATTTTTACTGTTTACTTACATGCCTCAATGTCAGATAACCCCTGGTATGCAAATGGACAGCATGTTTAGAAATGGATTATTAGGATATCATAAGCACTAAACAGACATCTCTTCTTGTGGGCAGGCGAAGAAGCAAAACATTTTTCAAGTAGAAGATCCTGTGGGAGTTTATTGTGCATAAATTATTCAGTCGACATAATGAGGTTTAATAGCAACCACAGCACATATCAATCATTGGTCTATGTTTTAGCTATTGCTGGGTGGCTCCCAGAACGGCTGAGAGAAGACCTCATCTGGAACAGGACTGTAAATCTGTGTGGAGGTGACAACAACAATCTGGAGATGGATTTAGTGAATGAATTTTTGAATAAAGAATTCAAAGGTATGTATTGAAGTATGCCGTTAAAAAATAGGAATTATTATTTATTTAAAATGGATGTCATGTGCCAGTACAGACTCAAAAGACTGAAATAGGTGGATAAATGTGTTGAATACTCGGAAAGGAAATTTATAAAAAATACAACGATTTTCTGGATGATCGCAAACATCTTTCCAATTATATATTAATTGGAAATATATAAAACAATTGATGGATAACAAAGAGCATTGTTTTGTTTTATATATTCCTCAGTATTCCTGATATCAGCAATTGTTGTCAGGACTTTTCCATCACTTAGTTTTTTGCACTGATTGTGAGTGCTGTTCGATCATATCTAATACTGTTTGTTTTCCATATCTGAAGTGGGAACCACTTTGTGTGGCTTTCAATATGCTTATACAAAAATTAATCAAGGAGGAGGATGAAGTAAGTGCACATGAGCATAAACATTGTGAAAACAAAAATAAAAAATATTAGTTAGTCATTGAATAGATTGCTGTTAGTGTTGTTCAGTCTGATACAAATTTATATTTTTATTATTTATTTATTTTAATTGGAGACATGCTATTGTGTGGGGAACCTGCATTGTAATTTAAGTTGAATGTTTATCACTGAAAAACGGATTCTGATTGGCAGAGCGCTACTTCTAGTAACTATATGTCATTATTGAATCACGAGCATTGGTCGCTCATCGGAAACTAGATTTTTGATGGAGCAACCGTGACAACACTCATAAAATACATCACCGTTTTACCAGGTGTCCCCTAATTGAGTCATCTGGGAACATGATTCTGCTATAGACTGGGGATTAGTTGTAGATTTTATTACATAATCCAAAACCCCAATGAAACATATTAACATGTTCTCATTCTTCTGCATGTAGTTGATCGGGTGTCGGCAGATAAAACTTTAAATCAACAAATGGGACGTGAAGCTAACAAATGGCTTCTTTAAGGCCTGTGATGATTTTATTTACATAATTATGTCATATTTGCCCATGTAAAGAAATAGTGAAACATAAATAAACACTTTTTGACGTATGTAATGGCATAAATATAATGATATAACCCTTCAAGCTCTTCATTCATTTGAGTTTGTTGGAAAAATATTGGAGGCCATAGTACATGTATTTTGGGATGTAACGTCCGGAATGTAAATAGACCACAGACCAGATTTTCCCTCTCAAAATTTATAGACTGGGCTTATTGAATGGAATAAGGGTAGGATCATGTAATCAATATAATCATGCCCCTATTATTTTTGTCAGGTTTAAATTTGGGCATTAAGTTGTGTTTGAAGAAAATGAGTACAAGAATTTGCAAAAATAATACCGCACAAATTCAAATATGAATACTAGCCAATAGGCTAGCCAATAGGCATTTGAACTCACTTCTCACTTGACACTGATCGGTGCACTGCGAGATTGTCCAGGAATGTTTTTCAATCATTTTCAGCCTAATTTTACACCATTCAGATTTTTAACTCACATATGCAGCATGGTAGTAAAGCGAGCAGATTAATTGCAACTGATTCTTTACCATTTGGAAATGCAAGAATGTGTAGTGTAAGAAACTCAAAGGTACAGGTGTCCTTGGCTGTATGTTAACTTTAGAAACAAAAGTTACCAAATTAGGAATATTTTCTGAAGAAAGTATAGTATAGTATAGTAATAATATGAATGAGATATTATCTTGAAAACCCACTTTTTGTGACCCAAGACTTTGTTCACAGTGACCCATTTAACGCAAAAATCTTGAATGGTGAGCGCTATACTTATTTGTTGTAAACACACAGTGTCAGTGTTAACCACAATACAAGAGTTGTCCTTATCAAACACTCTTTACGTAGTCTATTGCACTTCTGTTTATATACAGTATGGAAACTTGACAATAACATGCTACTTGGACGATATTTATGAGTGGTATAAGAACAAAATGTACCTATATTTCAAAATTCTTTCCATTTAACAGATGTGACTATTTTAACAACAATACTGTCGTGAAGACCTCCTGTGCCTTTAATGTTTATTAATGAAGAATTTGGCTTTGGTATTCACCTTTAATTGAGGAGTCCAAATGCACATGATTGATAACTTATAACACATATGCGATTGAATACACAATTTGTATACACAATTTATGTATAGATCTGGAATTAACACTGGGGTTCAATGATTCCTGCAGATTTTGGATCTTATACATTTTCTATTCTGACTCCAACATGATTTTAGTAGTGGCTCTGACCGTTATCCTACATGTAGGTGAATTGATAAGTTCTGACTCTCAACACAGTGATGTTTCTTCATCTTTCTTTATAGAGTTTATCACTATTAAGACCTCAACATCCTCATGTCGCATCGTATTCACAGATAAATTAGATAACAACATCAAAGCAACTAACTTGAGCATAAAGACCTAACAATACATGTATGTGGATATAGATGTATATTTCAAAATGGTCACTCCTTTACATATTTGAACAAATTTCGGTTCCTATAATTGTAGTCGATTAAAGTGAAAGTGAAAACAGCAAGAATAAAATGTATTGTTAAAGTTAGAG
This sequence comes from Siphonodentalium dalli, assembly GCA_032622095.1. Classification (NCBI taxonomy): domain Eukaryota; kingdom Metazoa; phylum Mollusca; class Scaphopoda; order Gadilida; family Siphonodentaliidae; genus Siphonodentalium; species Siphonodentalium dalli. Next base: position 166,396,019 of record CP136062.1, read on the forward strand.
TCAGAACATAAGTAGCTGATTAATTTATAAACAAAACTGCTGGAATCATTGAGCGGACTTGGTCGAGCCACAGTGGCAGTGATTAAAGTACATGTGAGTGAACTATGCTGAGTTAAACTTTTATTATATCCATTTATTACACTGCTATATGCGATTAATGCTGCTAATTAAAAATGGTAATATTAATAGTAAATTATGTCTTCCTGTGATGTTATGACCTTACGGTATGATCAAGACTGCATTTTCTATCATCAATGTTTCTCTACATCAAAGCTTTCATGCATTAATTTTGTTTGTTTTAATCATATTCATGAGCCTAATTGATGAAGAAGTGTAATAAATAGAGTAATTAATTAATTCTGATAATTACATTCAATAATTACCTTAAGACAAGAGACGTTTGGGTAGAAAGTCATGTGCAAATGCGCACTCGTTTCTTACCTGCATCTTTTGTCATTACTACTACATATAATTGTCGGAATCAATTGATTACTTTCTATATAATGTTTTCAGCTAAAATATGGCTACTATTTGATGACCTGCTCTGGCACATTATGCAGGGTGTCCGTTAGTACGGCTCAGCGTCCATAGGACGGCCTCATTCCCCTCGCAGATTATCTGTTTGGTTCATACATATACCAAATGTCAGTCGCAATATGTCGTAAAAAAAATTGATTGCAATGGGAGTTTGGGGGTTAAACAGAATACTGATAAAATGTGGGTCACATAGCGATTTTAGATACAGCGTAATACATGTCGCGGTAACATCAAAGAAAGCCAGATTGCTGAGTAGGCATATTTGTGTGCACGGGATGAAACTACTCTTGCTCGAAAATCTCGTGATATCCTACGATTACATAATTTGATGAAAGAATGCCGAATTTCTTAGTCGGGACATTTTTATGCACAGGATTTTCATGGATGAAACTACTTCTCCGAGATCCCGTGCTATCGTACGGTACATAATTAATGGGTCCCTCTGCGTAACTAATTGATTGATTATCTGGACACCATCAACAGAATTAAAGCACCCACGGAAATGATTGACTTGCGTAATATATATGTAGCTTTGGGTTGCTTTGTGGGACTCTTATGTGCAAGGAAATTGCTACTTTTCAGTGTCAAATAACAAAATTTTAACCCAACGTAACGAATCATGGTCGTCCAGTCGAGTTATGTGTTTCCCTAATACGGACTCATTAATTTCCCCCAGGCGGAAACCCTGCATTATGTATCAGCATGTCTTGTATGAGGTTTCACATTTGGTGATGCCATTGCAAAATGAGATTGTGGAAAGTTACTTGCATTGGGTGACAAAATGCTAATATGGGTATGAGACTGTAATTTAAAGTAAACATTATGAAGACCTCATTGAACTGCATATTTCTTGACACAATTGTGAGAACTGAAGTAAATTGTTTCATTGACAATATTACTGAACTTTGCTTATATGATACAAATTAGCTGACTATAAATATAGACACTACAATGTGGGATATAATAAATCTTTTATCACTGCAGTAAACTCGTGTTGGTCTGCATTACGTCTTTGTTTGGTCAGGAATACCGCCTTCTCAACTTGAAGTAATATGGAGACCAACATAATTTCATTGCAGTTATAATAAGTATATACATGTATGTTCAGTAGTTCATATATTGATGTTAAACCTTCAATTATCAGTTCGAAAAGTAACCCAAGTTTCCTTTGATTTTAACCAGCTAGTGAAATCTGTCAGAATAAGGCTGTTTCACATTGAGGTTCCTTGTATCAGTGGGGGAATATTTTAATATAGGTAACAAGCATATTTTGCTTTGTCTGTCAGACAAGAAACAAAAGCATATAAACGTTGAAAACTGGTGTAAAGTTTATAATTTTGGCATGTTTTTCATGTATTTATTGTCCTTCCTTATCCCTTTTCCCAAAAAAATGACAAACATAATTTGATGGCTCAAATGAGCCATGTTTGTTTAACGCCACATATAACATTTCAGCCCCAAAACTCATTTCTGACATCTAAACAGCCCCTGTATTGCTTTAGAATTGCAGGAATATCTACTTAATTTTACACGTGATTCCTTTTGTTGTAGCTATTTTCGAGTGCTGTATAACACTATCTTGTACACTATTTCCTGTACTAGTTTGTTATGTTGGAACCCATGAGAAAGCATGTATCAAAGCCATATGATTAAGGCCAATTCTGAGCATGAATTTTCTTGTCTGCTACATGACATTCAAAACAAAATGGCAATATGACAGGCGCAAATAAGGTAACTGGTCAGTTCATGGCATAGTATGTATAAACAATCCCGTGGAACCATACCAATAGATGGATCTTAGTTTTTTAAAAGTCAATGAATTCAGATTGTGTTTATGCGCATATCTCATAAATGCATTCTTTTGTCTCCCATTCTAGAGTCAGTATAATATACTGATCGGAACAGACAGTCGAGGATTCGGGATCCGGAACGAGCTGGCGGGGGATATCCCAACAGAAATACAGAGTTGTAACATTTATATGCTCTGTATTTCTGGTGGGAGTCTCAGTAACATACATCAAAAACTATCCAGTAAGGTTGATGAGCTGAGGATGAAGAATCCTGAGTGCTTCATCTATGTTGTGATGGCAGCAGGTATCTGTGATATCACAACAAAGATGAAGCACTCGGGGGGAAAAGAAGTTATATATGATGAAGATCGATATTTGGATCTGGATATGACTATTGTCGAGAAAGTCAATCAAACTGTTGAAAATGCATTATTTGATTTTTCATATAAAAATGTGCATTGTAAGGTGGTTTGTGTCCCACCTGTAAACCTGGTGAAGCAGCAGGAGGCACATATATCAAGGAAAATATTGCTGGTTCCATCAGTCTCACCCGCTGAGTTGAGATTACAGCAGAAGCCTCTAGAGGAGACTGTAACAGAGATAAACTCTAATATAGTCTCTCTCTGTGAGGCTAATGGTGTAACCTCACTCAGGTGGGAGCGGGACCTCCGTAAGATTTCCAAAATGGCTTTCGGGAAACGTAAGATCATGAAAAGGCGAGAGTGGTGGCATTATTCACAATTGTATGATGGGTGCCATCCAGATTTAAATCTGGAACATAAATGGTGCCAACTGCTTTGTAGGTCAATTATTTTGGACATTAATGCCTTGTGTTATTATCCTTAAATGTTAGCAACCTGTTTGAAAATTATATTTTATGTATCCTCAATCAAAATATCACTGAAAATCACTAATATTCCTTGCAGTATGTTGATAACTACTGAAGCTATTATGATTATATTCATGGCCCATGCTAAGTTAACTTATGCCCTGATGATTCTTACTTATGAAGATGTTTGGAATTAGTAACGGGATATATGTTAGTCCGTAAAGTGATGTGAAACACTCCGGTAGGGTGATCAAATAGAAATTGAGAATAATCTTACTCAGAGTAATTATTTGTTACGATTATTGTTCCAAATTGACGATACACACCATCATTGTCATATATTAATTAATTCACATGACTATTGATGGCGAAATCAGTTGTTAGATTATCGCCACAACTTGCGTGCCTAATCGAGATGTAAATATTTACAATTGGGCGTAGTTCAGATGATGTGGTGTGGTCGATTTCTTTGAAATTTTCGGTGATGCTAGATTTCCCAGATTGACATAACACCTGAGTTTTTATCAATTTCACACACCCAAAGAAGTCCTTAATATGTCTTTAATCCTTTCCACATATGCCTTGCATATATAAGAGAATACATTGGCATAAGAATATTGAGCTAGGCCTTGTAAGCCATGCATTCTCTTATATATGTGAGATTCCCATATATATATATATGTAAGGACACACTGACGCAGGGTCTTTAATGCTGCACCAAAACAGTTCCCATCATGAAAGGGTTAACATGGAAAATGAATATATTCAACTTAAGTATATCTATATAAATGCCTTCAAAAAAGTAAGTTCCCCTCTGATATAACACCCTGTATCTCCTATGTTATACAATATACACCCAATCATTTTAAATTTTTTACCATGGTTGACGCAGCATATTGTGGGAGTTAATTATCCAGGCAGTTTTCTAATCTCCTTCTGATTGATTGGGAAGTGTGCCATTTTCAAACAACAAACTCTCAACTTTGACAAGCTTCATAAACGAGTCCTGATTGGATAACTGTGAACAGAAATTGTGAGGTATCACTGTTTGGGATTTTCTTTAACATGATCAGTTGTCACTCTGGGATTGAGGGGTATGATTTTGAAGGACCCTGATATATCTGTTCAACTGCATTTATTTGTACAGTATTATATTTTCTCTGATATTGATGAGAAAAATGATATTTAATAGATTGTAAGATGACTTGTAGAATAGTTTTCTTTTGCACTGCAAGAGTTTTTTAATGTAGCCAAGTTTTTGTTGCATTTGGTTAAACACCTATGCTTCGAGCAACCTGCTTTGTCGGTTTGTTTGTCTTCAAATAATCTATGGTGATAACAGTTGATTAGTCTGTCATACGGACCAGGGATCTTTTCAATTGAAAATAGTGGACCAGATATAGGAGTAATTAATTCACAATCATGCATCAACTGTCTGGATAATCAAGTTCTGCAATGTTATGCATTTAGCATGTTCTGAATTAGTTACAAATTTCTAAACAGTTGGATGTGTACTACAAGAGATACAGGGTATTATATGAGAAGGGGACTTCCTTTTTTTAGGTGTTTATATCACATGAAATGTATATAGGTGATTTTTAACAAAATATCAGTAGTATATTTACACACCTAATTGCAATGTTGCTATTCACACTTTCTTTCGAATTACTCTATGATGAAAATCAACACGCTTGTCATCCTATAATCCCCACTGCAGGCAGTAAACCCAAGTTAACCACAAATTAGGCTACAAAAGTTAAAATTTTTCCACACCAGGGCTAGTCTAATCAGTTAAAAGTAGTGAATTTAGAACCAACCAATGGATGATGTAAATGATAGGCAATACCTGTTGATGCTGCAACAGGATTTCAAGAGAAAATTCAGATATCAGTTCTTGAGAAAAACACAATTTTAGTCAAGTGCATTCTCAATTTCAGGGTGAATTTAAGTTTGCATGCAAACATTTCTCTTGAATTGTTTTTGAAAACATGCATATGGGATGCTTTACCCATGACGGATTTTGATAATAAAACCTCCAAATCCTTATCCACTAACTCAAATAAAGTCTCTTTCCAAATATACCATAAATTGATAGAGTAAAATGTAATGTGGATAGGAGTATACCCACGCGGGCAAAAATCTTGCCCACATTTGGGTTTACTCAGACACCGTCGAGTGTTAAATGCTATTGCCCATATTTTCCAACTTATATCGCAGAAAATTCCTATGTAATTGTAAATTTAGTTTCCTAAACTATATCAATGGAACGTTGACATTGTTGTCCAAATTTATCACGATGTACTCATCTTGAAGCTGAAAACACACAAAAGTTAATAACGGAAGCTCATTTCACATTTCATGTCCCATTTTGTCACTTTATTGAGCTTTATTTATCGAAATGCTGGGTTTATCATGCAAAACAAAACTACCTGTACTCTTCCAACAGGGTTTACTCAATATTTGCGACATATTTATGACAACAATAACCACTGGTGTGTAAGTAGATCAACTGAATGTTTATTTTGTCTTATCTCCAGAAGCAGAACAAATTGTGTTTGTATACGAGTGACTAATGTCCAATATGACATAAAATTTTGGGTTAAAGCCATATGGACAAAATTCAGGTAATAATATTTGGTTCGTAATATTTCCTGGTAATAAAATGGGTCAATAGACACACAATCAACCTTTCTTTGAGCATTATATTTTATACATGTATGTTCCTGAAAAATTGGCAACTCATTAATAATTTGGTAAGAATTATCTAAAAAAATATATATCCACATGGAAAATTTTCAAAGAAATTTGGCAATGTAACACTGAAAATACCGGTATTGTTTCTTATGTTTTCTTTGTAAGCCTTGAAATAGCGTGTCTCATTTGCAGAATGAGGTCCCCAGAGGGTGAATTTAGTGATGCTAGCCTGCTATGTGGGGTTGCCTCACTAAATCGACCCTCTGGGGACCTCATTCTGCAAATGACACACTCTATTTCAAGGCTTGTTTTTTGTTAAATTTGGAATTGTTTTGTTTAATTGCTGGTTCAATTTCTTGTCAATGGTCGCATAGAAATTGCCTTTGTGCACCTAGGGAAGTGGAGAAATGGATGTAAATTTGTGTTCGTTCCGTTGAGTATGGATCCAAGTTGATCTAACGCATAATACTGTCAACACCAAATTGCATCTGCACTCTATGGAGCACAAGAAGTTCAACATACATGCATTATTATATATTTACACTCAAGCGAGTCAACAGATTAGAACAGTATTTCCAACCTTATTGTCCTTACCTGACGCAAGTTGTGTCTTACACAAAAATCGATGCAAGTTAGGGTGCGACGTCATGTGATGTCATTTCGACAAACCAACATCCTGCAATCATGTTTCACAACGCGACTGCATGTGTGAGTGTAAATAAATGATCTTGAAAAGAAGAGCAAGCAGTATGTGAAGTGTTTTGCTTCAAGATACCGCAATGTACACCTTTTCTGGACATTCTGTTTACAAATCTATATTACTGATAAATTCAAATAGCTGTTTTTGATTGCGACCCAATCATAGTGTTCAAAGTCGTAATATTTAGAACTTCTCTTTGTGACATATGATGCTCATAGAACGAAAGTTGAGATATTGATCAACCTATACTGGCAATTAAAAGCTGATTATATTGCGTTTATTTTGAAGAACAAGCTGTGACAGCCATGAAAATTACCATGATTTCAGAAATATCACTTGATAGCTTGCATTTAGTGGCTACAGTAGGCTACAGAGCCATTTATTATGCCCCCGACTTGAAGTTTGCGGGTATATAGTCGACGTCTCCGTCCGTACAAACATTTTGCATTATTGTTCAGCAACCGCTGGGCAGATTTAGCTGATATCTGGTATGGTGATAGAGCAGCATGGGGGAACAGCTACATGCATAGCGCGAGTTTCGTCTACCCATTTTCACCAGAGTTATGGCCCTTTTTTTTACATAGAAAATTCAATTTTGTCCGTCCGTACAAACATTTTGCATTATTGTTCAGCAACCGCTGGGCAGATTTAGCTGATATTTGGTATGGTGATAGAGCAGCATGGGGGAACATATACATGCATAGTGCGGGTTTCGTCCACCCATTTTTACCAGAGTTATGGCCCTTCTTTTACTTAGAAAATTCAATTTTTCTCTTGTTTTTTTGGTATCCAGATGATAGCGTGAGCTTTGGTGGTACGATTGCAAATCCCATATTTTTGTATGATCTGATGATTTTTGCCAGAGTAATGGCCCTTTTTTCAACTTAGCAAATTTGAATTTTGTCCGTCCGTACAAACATTTTGCATTATTGTTTAGCTCAGCAACCGCTGGGCAGATTTAGCTGATATTTGGTATGGTGATAGAGTAGCATGGGGGAACAGCTACATGCATAGCGCGAGTTTCGTGCACCCATTTTCACCAGAGTTATGGCCCTTTTTTTACTTACAAAATTCAATCTTTTGTTTTTTTTGGGTTTCCAGATGATAGCGTGAGCTTTGGTGGTACGATTGCAAATCCCGTATTTTTGTGGATCAGTTATATGAAAATACTTGTCAAGTGCGAATTTGGGTATGATCTGATGATTTTTGCCAGAGTTATGGCCCTTTTTTCAACTTAGAAAATTTGAATTTTCGCTTGTTTTTGGGTTCCGAACTTCTTTTGGAATGGTCATATAGACCTCCTCGGATATCCGCAGTTTCGTCCATGCTTAATCCAAATTGCTACGGTCGGGGGCAAATGCCATGCGACAGCGTACCTCTTGTTTATCATTTCTTTGGTAAATTCATTGGGTCATATTATTTTTTTTATCAATTTTAAATTAAGATTGATGAATCTACAAAAATACATGTGCTTGAATTTAAGTATGATATGGTTTACATAATATTGTGGCTTGCATGATCGATGACCCTTTAAGTGAATCATTTCATAAGCTTGGTCCAGATATAACTGCGTCACCTCTAATCTAAAAATTTATTTGGATTCTTTCTCACAGCCTTTTCTGTGTAGTTCTTCTAGATGCACAAAATAATTTGCTGCTCTCTGCGAGACACACATCTTATTACTCACTGATTTGTTTCAGATATTCCTTCACAGGCTGTAAAAGATACAATCCTGTTTTATTTTCGAGGCCAGTGCAATATAGTGCAAATGGGTAATTTGAAGTGACAAGTCTGTTTTCTGTTGATACCATGTGTATCATATAATTTACATATAGATTATCTGTTAGTTGTGTTAATTATGAATAGTATGTGAATTTCCCTTTGGTGTGTTCATCACTGATCTGCCAGAAATAAGATTTATTGAGAACAAGACAAAACAGCATATTTTGTGGTTCCAAACGAGACAATAAATAATGCAGAACCAGCCTTCGGCAAGGGAACGGGATTGTATCAATTGCAAACTGTCCTTTTTTTCCTAATTTTATTCTCTTTCAAATTTATGATATATAAATTAATTTTTGCACTATTTTGCTCAAATGAAATAGGTGTTGACAAACAGATTATTTAAATCATACTATACATAAATCCAGCCAGTCTAATACAAGGCTGTGTGCTGATCTTGATGAAAATCTCATAGCAATTATATTAAACCAACACTTTATGGTAAATACACTATTTAAGTGCTTACTTCTCAGGTGAATATGAGCCTTAAGTACTATTTTTCTCTGGCAGGTAGTCAGTTATAACCAAAAAGCTTATACAACTATTTATACCACTATGCACATAACCAGTGCTCATTGTCTAATTTAACTATTATATGTTTCATACAATTCATTTCAGAACTACGTCAATTAGGCAGATTTAATACATATTTCATTTGACAATCTGTTGCATCAATCACAATAAGGTCGAAAGTAAAGAATACATGGTTTTGGTCACGGGCCGATCTGCCACTAACCATAACTATTGTTAATTCAGATCTACAAAGCACTCACTGCCATCACTCTTCGTCTGTTTCATTCTGCTCTGTTCTCTCATTGAGATATATTTCCAGTATACTGACTGATGGGTAGTTGTTTGATTTCCCATGATTCATTTGTAATGAAGTAAGGATTTTAACATTTTAAATAGACAACTACACTGAGTGTATGAATGTGCTGAATGTTATCACACAAGTTTGGTTTAGCACAATGTTATGACAGCCATAATAACTGATAAAATCATAATGATTTTTGATAATTGTGATTCTCATCAGGTGAACATAATGCTCTCTTTCCTGAAAGCCATTTTGTTTTGTTTATCTCACAAATACAATCATATTCTAAACTTCAGTCTAGTCTCCAGTCATCAAAAAACACTTTTATAATAGAAAGTACCATACTGGCCATTTTAGTACTAAATATTTATTTTCTGTTATTTCACTTATAGTCTACAGTAAACAAAACAAACTATTTAATAGTAAAAAGGTATTTGAGAACTAATTACAAATTTCTTCATCTAAGGGCTAATGATTTGCAATGCCTGAAAGCAGAATGTTCAACAAAACTTTAATCAGATTATTTATGTGTTTTTTTAACTACATTGTGTTGCATTGTTACAACATTTATCAAAAAGATAGGCTAATTTTGTGTTTCAATGAGCCAGATCATAGGGGGTGGATTGATTACAAGTCTTGTTGGTCCATAACAGCTTAGGATAATAGTTGGGTTGATGTTGTTTTGGACCGATTCCTGACCCATAACAGACTTTACATGCAGCATCGTGTGCATGAGTTATCTTGCTTGTACATCTTTGGATTAGGTCAAATGGATGCTTTGCATATATGAGCATAGAGAACAGCCATTCCCATGCTTAATGATATCAACATACGTATGTCAGTGGTCTGTTGAATGTCAAAGTCACGAGATTTATAACTAAACAAACCATTGTTTTCCATAGAATTTCAATTTGTTGCACTATGAGGACATGTATGTGTACAATATATTAAACGATCAATTTACGTTTTGATATAACTGTCTATGATTTATTAGTTTGAAGACAGGTTAACCGCATTAATCACGTTCAGGGGTTCACATGAATGCCCAGGCTCCACGTGTAAATGTAATATGTCTTTTCAATGAAAGTCTGTTATAGAACAGTAACAGGACAGCACTCGGTCCAAATAGCATGAATTCCACTGATATCCCAAGCTGTGGCGGACCTAGAAAACCTGGCCTATTTCAGAAAATGGCTTATTGAACAAAACATGGATATGTTACTGTTGCTAGTTCTTTTTTAAAAAAAGCCAATTTTATGCTTCATAATTAACATATGCTAGAGTGACCTCCGATCGATTGGGAAGTGTGGCAATACTACTGAAGCTATCTTCTCTGACTTCCAATATTCTTTTGTCCACCAAGTACTGGTGTAATAATATGTAATCATTTTCATTACCATTATGTTTTGATATGAGTTATTTGTGAGATAAAGAGTCTTGCCCTTGCATATTTGCTGCTTATGTTTGCCTTTTTGTCAGTGATTTTCCAGCAGTCATGTGACTCCTCTGCTTCTAATTAGGGTGATATAAATACTATGCTGACTGCATTTAATAACATTTTCAATAATAGATTAATATAATTCATTAATTGTTATATCAGTGTGCTTAGTATTGACAAGCAATAGGGTGATATCTGTTTTGATTAATGCTAATTTTGTGATACAATTATGCACCAATGTTGATATCAACGTCTTCACTGATTCGTGTATTAATGAATATTGTCTCAGGTGGGACACATCCATCCTCTATATAGAAGAACACAATGTGCATCTTAATCAAGAATCTTTTATCGAATGAGTTGCGGATGGCACAAGGATATATTTCACAAGAGCGAAATGTAACTATGCGCTATCCGCAGCGAGTTTGCTAAAAGATTTGAGATTATGATGCAAGTTGTGTTCTGTATTTATTCTACACCATTACTGTCACATTCATTGATTCCAACACTACCTTTATTTTGATTTAACTCTGATGAATAACCAGTAATTGTCGGGGCATCACCCGAATAGGATCATTGACGTAATGTATGTCATCTTTCTTGGCGAGAATGTCAACAGGGATAGTTCTGGCTTGTATTCCACTAGAGGTAAACAGTAATATGTATTCAATGTCTGGGATTCCATTGAATATATGTACCTCACATCGATTGGTGTGGAATAATTTATTTTAGTCTGTGTCAATATTTATTTATCAAATTGGGTTGGAGGGTCTTATGCATTCATTTTCACATTTTAAACATCATATCTGTTCTCATTGTGGCCGACCGCTCTGACCGCCCAAATATTATTTACAAGTTTCTCCAGATGTTGGCTCTTATGGGCCACAGGTCTCTGGCAAATTTTGTCCTTAATACCTGAAATCTTATACTATAGAATTCTAGGAATTGGGGAGAAAATTTGCCCGGGACCTGTGTTCTGGGCTAAATTCAATTGCACCCCTGCCCACCAGATGAGAATATCATTGGAAAATTCTCATTCGGGGCTTTCTTGGTAGAAATTATATGGAAAGTGGTACAATAATGAAATTTTTGCCGTAAAAAATTTCACATTATTCACCAAATATTTATTGGCATGTCAGAATTAAAACCATTATCAAAATACAGTTGACATTTGTTGTATCTGACTGGATAATGACAAATATGATTAACAAGAGACAGTATCGCGTATGAACTCTCATTCTGATGACTTTTGTTTCCTCATGTGACACTTTCTGATGCAAACCATGAGTTGAGCTGGTGCAGCATTCAAAGATCATATGTCCATTCTCCTATATATGCGAGTCTCCCATAGGGAGCCTTGCATATATAAGAGAATGCACTGCTTACAAGATCAAGGCATATTGTTAGGCATATATATATCTAATTATATTCCACATTTCTTATTGCTCCATTGACTGTAATCTCTGACATTATACCTTCTTCCAATTTGAGCTACATTGCCATTATAGTGGATGGTGTTTAATGAAAAGGAAGCGTATACATCAGCTTTGTTAAAGCTAGTGTCCTCAAGACTGTACATTGGGGATTAAGAATCCATTGAAACACGTTTGTATCAGTAAATTTGAAGTGAACCATTAGCAGTAGACATTTAAAGGTAAAATGTTGTATCGTTGGTTTCTGCGGTCATGTGATCTCAAATAACTGTTTTGATATGTTTTGATGTTTGCATTTCATTCATAAATATGCTGTGATATTCAATTGTTCCTTTCAAATATTCCTTTCTGCAATAACCTAATGTTCTTAGTTTTCTGTGATATCATTCAAATGTATTAGTTCTGTTATTTGATATTGTATTTAAATCCATTCATCCATGTTTGTGAAATATGAATTTTTATAGTTTTAGAATTGAGATTATTGTGATGAAAAATCCTCAACTCTAACATTGACCATATCAAAAGGCCTAGATGCATTCCTGATGTAGTATGTGTGTGAGTCATAGTATTTAGTGGTATTTATAAAAACTATCAGATGTCAATGAATAGTCGGTAATAAAATTACATTGACTCATTAAACTTGACGATAGATATTTCCTACTTTAAGATGAGTAAAATGAGTTATGATTATTTCACCTATATTCTGTATTTCAATAATTGTTATGTTTTACAGTGCATTGAAAATTGTTAACATGTCATTGATCTCTGATCTCATAATTTAAATACAATAAGTTATTGTGATGCATTGTCTGTAACATAGTGTGAAAACTGACCACTTGGAGTTATGTCCCAATTTGTTACAGTCAATCCACCATCATAATGTATCCGGTATATGTTCTGTTGACAGTCCTGGTCATTCATAGACATTTGTTCCGAACAATGATTTGCATAAAATGTCAATTTCTGATATCTCTCTGTCCATAACATTGTTTAACATAAATGATGTCATGAAAGAAGTATGCCAGCAGGAGATAATGACACTTATGTCTTGGTTTCACTTATGTTGACAGGTCTACACATAAACATGGGATATGGCTCAGACGAATCAGAGGCGCTGATTTTTATTTTGAGGCGAGACATAATTTGTTACACTGTGAAATTATAGGCTGTTTAAAGACAGTAGTTTCAGTCTTGTAAAGAACCTTGACATGGACATTAGTCCTGCTTGAGACATAACCAATGAAATGAACGGAATCCCGTGAACGTATATAGAAATCAAATTTATTACATGATCCTACACTTATTCCATTCAATAAACCCATTCTATACAGTGCAGTTGACCTTTGACTTCCGGTTTGTCTTCTATTTACATTCTGTACGCTACGTCTATGGCTTCCAATATTTTTCCAACAAACTATAATGAATGAAGAGTTTGAAAAGTTATGTAATTAAATATTCGTTATTAAATACTCGAAAGAACCTTTATTTATCTGGGACTATTTCTTTACATGGACAAACGACGCACAGTTACGTGAAATGTCATCGCATGCATTACAGAAGCCGATGTTTGTTTCGCGTCCCATTTTTTTATTTCAGTATGTTTTGTCGAGGTTTAGGATCCTGTAATAAATAGAATCTAGTCACCAGTTTATAGGGCAATTTACAAAACTCGACCAGTAAATTAGGTCTGAACTCGCCAAAGGCTCGGTCCAGACCTAATTTACTGGACTTGTTTTGTAAATTCCGCTTTAAACTGGGGACTCATTGTAGATCCTCTATGTTTATCACAGATATAAATTGGAAAAAGATTATCATTGATTTTTAAGGAGACTGAGATTCACATACATGTAGAGACCCTTTGATTTGAGATGTTACCCTGTGAGCAAACAAAAACCAAATAGGTGTACTAGAACTTATGCCCATACTCAAGGAAACTTAAAAGCATACATGTAGATGGTTTGCTTTTGAATATAATACGCAAATATATTTCTGTATCTGTATTCTTCATAGATATTGAACCACCATTTCTAACTACTCATTAATGCATATCACATGGGGAAGTCACATGGTTTCGAGGTTGGTGAGTAGCACGCATTCAAAATGGCCAAAAAGCATATGCACAAAAAATAATATAGAAGGAAATTAACAAAAGAGCATTTTGACTGTTACGAGCATATGTTGGTTTATTATGCCCCCGACTTGAAACATTTTGCATTATTGTTCAGCAACCGCTGGGCAGATTTAGCTGATATTTGGTATGGTGATAGATCAGCATGGGGGAACAGCTACATGCATAGCGTGGGTTTCGTCCACCATTTTCACCAGAGTTATAGCCCTTTTTTTTACTTGGAAAATTCAATTTTTCTCTTGTTTTTTTTTCTTCCAGATGATAGTGTGAGCTTTGGTGGTATGATTGCAAATCCCATATTTTTGTGGATCAGTTATATGAAAATACATGTCAAGTGCGAATTTGGGTATGATCTGATGATTTTTGCCAGAGTTATGGCCCTTTTTTCAACTTAGAAAATTTGAATTTTCGCTTGTTTTTGGGTATCCGGATCGCTTGTTTTGAGGTGTTTAGCCAACATTTCTGTACGAACTTCTTTTGGAATGGTCATATAGACCTCATCGGATATCCGCAGTTTCGTCCATGCTTAATCCGAATTGCTACGGTCGGGGGCAAATGCCACGCGACAGCGTACCTCTTGTTTTAAAACAAGTTGATACCATATTTGTTCTGAAATACTCAGTAGATTTGTATAACATTCTGACCAAGTTGGCATGCAGTCAGACATTCGTGGAGCATTAGTCCATATACATATACAGTACATAAAACAGACTCTCTGCAATGGGTCCTTATTCCATCAGTCTGGTACCACACATTTTTGTCCGGTTGTTAGCTAAACTGTGCTGTTATTAGTGAATGAAGACACTGGAAATACAGCAGTTTCGGTCTAGGTCAGTTTTGACCGTCATTGTGCATGGCTTCACCATGCAGACATTTAAAAAATATGTGAACAACTAAAAAAAACGTGATTCATGAAAACATACTAGTAACTGCAGAAAACGCTGTGAATGCAGAAAACACAGTTGCCACAGAAAAATGCATGGCATGCTGCGCGATAGAAACAGGAATCATTGACTTTTGACTCACATGAGGTATCAGCTAATATCTGCCAATATGCTATGAAATATATCATATCATATCCTAGTCCATTACCTTTTTCCTCATTTGTGGTTGTGTTAGCGATTGTGATACTCATCAACTTGAAAGCATGTTATTCCCCACTGTGAGTATTACTTTAGAAAATGTTCAGAGAATAATTCAAACAGATATGAATTCTTCTGCACTGTTATTACATTCCCGTTCATAGAATTACAGTGATCTTGTTCAGCCATATTTACAAATCCATATGAACTTATGGATTGTTGTTCTTTTCCCTGTGTTCTATAAGATTCTCTTGACGTCCGTTGATATGGGGGTGGTTACTTGTGTCAAAAAATATTGTGACCACTCATAACACATGCTAGAATGCTGACCACTTAAAATTTAGTATGGTATGTTTATACGAAAAGCATACAGTGTGCATCTGAATCAAGAATATGTCATCAAATGAGTTTCAGATAATATTACGATATATTTGAATATGCCATCTACAATGAGTTTATGAAAGTAGTGAGATTTTGATGCACATTTTCTTCTCTATTTATTCCACAACCTTACAAAAGGTGAGACCACTCCTTGAAATAATTAACATTGATCTATCGAAGATATGGATATACATGTATATTAAATGATGATGATATCACTGAATTTTTACACTCACATGCATTCGCTTTGTGGAACATGAAGGCAGGACGTTGGTTGGTCGAAATCACGTCACATGAAGTCGCGCACTGGCCCCAACCGAGCCACAATAACGTTGAAAATGGATGCTTAAAACTCGTTTAATCTGCCATTTGACTCGGCTGAGTGTAAATATAAGTAATGAATGTTGATTTTGTTGCATTCCATAGAGTATGGATGCAAGTTGGTCTGACATTTTCATGTTTCGCGTTCCACACAAAATGTCAGACCAACTTGCATCTATACTCTATGGAACGCAAGCAAATCAACATCCATTTCTCAAGTAAATGTGCTTCTAATTAGTTATTATACTCGAATTAATGTGATAGACATCTTTTCAACATAATTGGTGACATTGAATACCTACTTTGTATATCTCCTATTGATAACTAGCTGGAACTGTGTTCTACAATCAAAGACCTGTGAGATAAACTAATTGAAGGTTTTACTTGGATAAAAAAGTCATTTGTGGAATCACAGGGGCCTGTAACACGCTCCGCTATATGCTCCCCCTTTGCGCTGTCAATATACGTCGCTTCTATATACGCGCCCGCTTCACGTTAATGGTAGTATAATAATAGAGACAAAGGGAATTGTAGATATTCCCCTTTTTACTATCGCTCAGGAATTGATACAAATATCGATATAGCCACGGATGTGTCGGTGAAGGATTCATCTTTCAATTAATACCACAAGTTCCCTCAGAACCATTTATATCCATAGCATTGGATAATTATTTTTACAACTGAATATTGTCTTCAGACAGCGTAAATTTTCAGATTGATCGAACTCATCAGCAATGGCCGATATGTTCCTCTGAAATCACCCCATACAGCTTACCATAATTAAAAATTGGTCAAGCGATCAACTAAACATCTAGCAGTCAGTTGGCTAATAATTTATTTGCTCATACAAATCAACACATTGTCAGTAAACAGTTTTCATACAGGTGAAATCTGTCGATAATTCTAATGTTTTTTCATTATATTTTTACAATTCACGCAGCTCCTCATTTTAATATTGATTATGACTGGCCTTCTATAGTAGAAACAGCCGATCACCGCTCAGTATTATAATCGAGGTCAGGTCATAATGAATATTAAAATGAGGAGTTGCATTAAAATAATGAAAACAAAATTAGAATTATCAACAGATTTTGCCTCTACAAAAATTGTTTATTGACAATGTGTTGATTGGTATGAGTAAATAAATTATTAGCCGACAAGAAAGCACTGAGCGCTAGATGTTTAGTTGATTGTTTGACTGATTTTTAATTATAGTAAGTCGAATGGTTGGTGATTTCAGAGGAACATATTGGCCATTGCTCCTGAGTTTGATCAATCAGGAAATTTACGCTGTCTGGAGACAATATTTGGTGCTAAAAAAATTATCAAATGCTTTGAATATAAATGGTTCTGAGCGGAGCTTGTGGTATTAATTGAAAGGTGAGTCCTTCGCCGACACATGGGCTGCTATATAGATAGCATTTACTCAGGTAAATGGGCTAAATTTGTATGAATTCCCAAGCGATGGTAAAAAGGGGAATATGTACAGTTCCCTCTGTCTCTATTATACTACCATTAACATGAAGCAGGCGCGTATATGGGCAGCGCAAAAGGAGGGCCGGACAGCGGAGCGCGTTACATGCCCCTGTGGTGGAAATTATGGTATCAATGATATTCACAGTAAGGGTTCAATTTTGCCTGATACATGTACATGTATATGTGTACAATGATGTAAAACCAATGGGAAACACAACTTGCATCAAAATCATTACTATCTCATCAAGCTCATTGCATTTGGCGTAGTATATTTGTCTCGAGTCTCCTCACAGATCGATTATCTCTTCTTTTAACAAATTTTAAATAGTTTCCTCAGTATAAAATAATACGTACATGTATGATTTCTCAAGTGATTATAAACGATAGTTTCACCAGTCAATAATGTCACTTTAAATATCGTGTTTTCATTGATTTGCACTATCAAATGTTTCACATCATGGGTATACATGGCATTATGATTCGGATTTCTAGGAAATCAGTTTTTAATTGTGGAATATTATAATAGAATTAGATGATCTGAAATAATTCAGTCGAAACGGGCACTATTTTGTCTGTTAGTATTTGTATGAATTATTTCACCTCACCAGTTCAATCAAGTGATTATTCTCTATGTAATAAAATGCTACAAATAATTTGGATCATTTACTCTAGGAGTGAATCAATAACAAAACTCTAATAATATCTATCGCTCGAATGGTCTGTTCTAAAAAAGTAATTAATATAATGACCTACTCAATTATTGCATTACAAGAACATATCTGAAATCAAATCAATATTAATTGATAAGTAGAGGATCTCTAATGAGTCACAATTCTATATGGAATTTATTAACTCGAGTGCACTAAACTAAATTTTAAGCCAAGCTTCACATAATCACATTTTCTTGAAACATCTGGAGTTTAAACAAATTAATATTGATTTTCTTATCACAACCAAAGAGGATGTAATGACACCTTCAAGACAATATATAGATCAGTTTTAAATTTGTCTTCTTATGTTGACAAAATTGTTCAACCGCTCTTATAACCCCCATGTTTATCTCACCGTCAACACTAAATAACCAAAAACACAATCAATAGCATGATTATATACTAATTAACATAATAACATTGACTGATAACACTGCCCTAAGAAAGCTCTTACATCACTCTGTTGAGACAATACATGTGTGTGTCTTACTAAAAAAATATGAGGCTTTGTGATAAAATATGAGGCTTATGTGATAAAATTATTTCCAGACAGGTGTTTTCGGTTCATAACTATTATTTTTCTAGGGGATTAGTCTTTACAAATGATTAGTGACACACATGATATTCAGGGAAATATTATCACTGCTGATAGAGAATCAGGCAAACAGTGCACAGAGTTAGTCTGTGTTGGCTTTGATGTTTTGTGATGATGGATGCCACTGAAAATACATTTGGGTTTGGAGAAACACATTTTAGCAATGAAAATATTACGTTGATAACTTTTGGTAAGTGTGTTACAGACAGACGCACAAACAGATGTCATTTATGATATGAATTTATTTAAAATCTGTGATATCAAGAGATAACCCATGTTTAAGTAGCAACTCTCTGATCAAATATTCTTGTTTAAGATGTGTTATGTGTTGTGTTATGTATTGCTCATTTTTCCAATGTTACAGTTCAATATATTTACAATTGTTCTGAAGTTTGTTGTTATTAAGTTCTATCTGGTTTCGCACCAATAATTCAATATTGATTGTTTTGTGTTATTCTATTCAATAAATATTTATTCAAATATATCGATTTCATATTCTTGTATGTCTTTTCAAAAAGGCAGTATTGTTATTGGTCTGTACACCCACCCATACATATTTCTAACACTCAGTCTGCACTGGAAAGACCTGAGTTGTATGCCATATTGTTATAAGGTCACCAAATTTCAATATTGTTTATAGATGATTTCAATGTAATTATGATCTGTGACCATTAAAGGTACTCAACCCGTAAAGAGGGTCCCCATCTCAACAGATTCCAACAACAACAATCCGATCAGAGGGTCCTATATTACTATTTCTTTGGCTTTGGGGGTAAAAAATATTTGATTCGAGTCGAGGAACCCATCAAACAAAGCTCAGAGTTATTAGATATTGATTTTTCAAATTTGTTATGTTCTCGAGATCAGTACTAATAACTGCCGTAATCTGCTCTGGATGTGTACTCCAAATCTATTCAAACAGACAAGGATGAATAACTCTAAAATCAAGTGGTAATTTTAACGCAATTTTGATTGAGTTCTGGGCCAGATAGTATTCCCGATAATGAAAAATAATAGATTTCTAAAATCGATATCTAACAAATCTGAGCTTTGATGGGTGACTTCCTCGACTCGAATCAAATATTTTTGACCCCCGAAGCCATTGAAATAGTAATTGAGAGGAGTTTTATCGGGTTGAGTACCTTTAAGTTAATACAGTTGCCCTGTTATAGAACAGATGGAGATTGGGGAAATAGAACTATGATTTCTAAAATTATGTTACAGACTACACCAGTATTACATATCATATGTGGGATACCATGGTACATGGTATAGCTTGAACTTGCCATCACCAGTATTACATATCATATGAGGGATACCATGGTACATGGTGTAGCTTGATCTTGCCATGTAGCGGCCTCTGATTGAGAATGTGGTCTGAGCAACAGAGTGTGTGCCATTCTCCAAATAGGAATAAAGTTCCATGATATAATTAATAGTGTGGTTTACACTTTTGAAAGTTACACCTTAAAGACTCACTTAATTTTGGAGTCACCAATATTTTGTATGGTGACTTGATACAGTTTTAATAACAACCTATAACAATAAAATAAGATTAAAATACTATAATTCATCACTATTTGAAACGTCTTTGTCTCAGTATGACCAACAGAGAAATATAAATCGCCCCCCCCCCCCCCCCCCCCGTTGGATCCCAGAATGCAGCAGAATTCAAACTTGTTCAATGGAAGGAGAAGAAGTCTATCTTTAATATATAGAGTTTTTTCCCCAGCATTAAAAATTATACTGCTTTTTACTGCAATCAAGATGACAAAAAGTATTGCCAACTCAACAAAACAAGATGTTCACAGTTGATTACACCGGATAAGTTGATAATACAATATTTTAGAGCTTCATCTTTCAAATGGTATACAATATAGCATGCATATATTTTATATAATGTAATTGGTCTGAAAAATTAAATGGGCCTTTAAGGCCAGAGACGTGGCTAGAGGGTTGCTATTGGGTGGGGTTGTCCCATACTGAACAATACCATACACTCACCACCCAAGCCTGTGTTTAGGTCGCCGTACAGAGGATGAACTTGGTGATGCTATGCCGCACACCAGACTATCATAAAAAAAACTCACCCTCTGGGGATCTCATTCTGCATGGCCTCGTATGTTATGGGAGACATACTCAGATTGAACTTCCCAAATGGTGGATATTATGATGTATATTGCGAACCTTGATTATGCAATGTGTCGTCTGCCAATTCGGGAATATAGTGAAACAAATCTTAACAAGAAATATAATCAAAGTGATGAAGTTTCTATAGAAATTTGCAAATGAAGAAACATTCCAGAGAAGATGAAGTCTAAGCAGAATGAGGTCGCCAGAGTGTGAATTTGGTGCTACTAAACCGCTATGTGTTATAGCGTCCCCAAATTACCTTCTGGGGACCTCATTCTGCAAGTGACGGGCACACTAAACTCATGATACCCCACTCGCCAGCTGAACCCCAGCAGACCGATTTCACTTACATCCATTCCCTTTGAGACAGAATTTAAAATTGCCTTGTGGTTTTTCCAAATTTCTAAATGATGGTCATCATCCCCTGTGTATGTGGTGTCGCCAAACCGGAAGGTATCACCAGACTCAATGGAAAATTTATTTCGGCGTATATCACTTGGTAACATGTTTGTTTCTTATCGTAAAGCAGACAACGAACAACGTATGTGTACGTCCACATGAAGAGGTGTTAGTAAGTTTTTTTTGCGAATTGTTTCAATTGTGGTTTTGCTCATTCAACATTTCGAGAAGATACATCCACTAGTATAGATCATGACATTCTACGCTGCCAAAACAAATGTCTGGCTGAATCTGGCAACTAAATGAAGCAAATGATTGAACATAATTTAAAGTGTTATTCTCAATATGCATCGATACAGATTGACCACTGTCGGTCCAGATAGATGTCAAAGTCGCAGACCAAGATGTGACTTGAAACGGCTATTCTGTGCAGTAAATATGCGAAACACTTAACGAGTTTTGAAGAGTTTTCGCGTGTTTTATGTTTTATCTGAGGGAAGATATGTTCATTTGTCAAAACCAGATGGTCTGGCTTGGGTATACGTTGAGGTTTGGCGATACCACATACGGGGGTGGTCTTTACAGTCCGAAAATTTCACAAAAAGTTGAGAGATTAGCTTTATTGTATTATTAAATAGTGGGGATTATCGCAACGTAAATATCGTATTTAGTTTCTATAAAAACGGCGGTAAAGATATTCTGTTATTCTAAATTCTTATCTTCACTGTCGATTACAGCTTGTAAAATCGGCTGAAATGTAGCTTGCCTAATGACACCATGATGCCATCGCTTGAAAGCGGTTTGCCACGCCATCAGCTGATCATTTCCGTTTATTGTTCAATTTGTAGTTCTATTATCTATTATATATTTTGGGAAATCTGTGTGTGTGTGCTCGCGATTGACTAGAAAACGGCCGAGCCGATTTCAATGAAACTTGGTATGTGGGGGTACTTTCGGCCGGGGAGTGGCTCAAACGCCCGAATATCACGGGATTTCGATGAAACTTGGTATGTGGGAGTACTTTCGGCCGGGGAGTGGCATAGGCCTATTAGTTTGCCCGTGCGACATGACCTTGACCTTGAAATCGGGTCATTTCCAGGTCAAACGCCCGAATATCACGGGATTTCGATGAAAATTAGTGTCTAGGGATACTTTCGTATGGGGAGTCTCATAAGCCTATTCATTTGCCCGTGCGACGTGACATTGACCTTGAAATCGGGTAAAATCGCGAATTTTGTTGGGGTTTCCACGAAATTTGATACATATTTACTTTTGTCCACTGAGTGTTTTGGACGGGTCAAATCTTGACCCCGACCTGACCTTGACCTTTAAAATGATCAATTCAAGGTCAAATCAGGTAAAACCGGATGGATTTCGACGGGTACTTTTGTTGGGTACTTTTTCCGGGCAGTGTTTTGGACGGGTCAAATCGTGACCCCACCTGACTTTGACCTTTAAAATGGACAATTCAAGGTCAAATCGCGCAATTCGCCGAAAAGCAGAGGGGAAACAGCCCGGACGAAGTCGGGTCCACCTGCTAGTAATTTATAAATTCAAACGTTGCTAAATTAAAAAACTTTAAGGATTAAAAATAATAATTATCGACAAGGTTAAATCAGATAATAAGAACACATATTTTGTTGTGAGTGAAACCATATTATTTCATTCGTGACTTGCACAACACGTGAATAATAGCCGCTCATGAAATAATTATGTTATTCACTCAAACACCATAACATAATGTATGATATATCTATTTTGATGTCAAAACATATTTCTCATTGATATTGGTGAAATGTCAAACTAGGACAATTTCACCTGAATTTGTAACTCTATTTTTTCAGGGTTGATACTGAACACTTCAGGGTTGATTTGGGGGTGGCAGAAAAATTCAGCACTTTAATGCTGGGTTTGAATTGTTCACATGGTTGGCAATGTCAGGTACTCGTAACCCGACTGTTGATGACTATATACTAGTACGGTTATCTCAAACCACATTTTATAATTACAATGTAATGACACGGACGCGTCTATTAATATCCTATACTTATAGTAATATTGAATTTGATAATCACAAAATTGCACATAATTGGTGGTTGCTCCATTACGTGTCACGTACGATCATATTATCATCCATGACAAATTTCATGATGATCAGACAATCAGTACGACCTGTGGCCCGTGCTAATGGATTACATTTTGAAATCCAAGATGGCCGCTGGCGGCCATGTTTTTTGTCCGAATGACCCCAAAATGACTCGTTCCCATCTACATTCCAATATCAACAGCCATGATAAATTTCATGATTATCAGACTAAAGGTACGACCTGTAGCCCGTGCTAAAGGATTTAGTCATACAAAGAGTAAAATCCAAGATGGCTGCTGACGGCCATGTTTTTTGGCCGAATGACCCCAAAATGACTCGTTCCCATCTACATGTGATTATTAACATTCTTGACATATTTTATGATGATCAGACTAAAAGTAGGACCTGTAGCCCGTGCTAAAGGATTTAGTCATGCAAAGAGTAAAATCCAAGACGGCTGCTGGCGGCCACGTTTTTGGGCCGAATGACCCCAAAATTACTCGTTCCCATCTACATGTCAATATTAACATCCATGACAAATTTCATGATGATCAGACGAACAGTGCGACCTGTGGCCCGTGCTAATGGATTGAATTTTGAAAACAATGATGGCCACTGGCGGCCATGTTTTTTGTCCGAATGACCCCAAAATGACTCGTTCCCATCTACATTCCAATTTCAACAGCCATTATAAATTTCATGATTATCAGACTAAAGGTACGACCTGTAGCCCGTGCTAAAGGATTTAGTCATACAAAGAGTAAAATCCAAGATGGCTGCTGGCGGCCATGTTTTTTGCCCGAATAACCCAAAAATGACTCGTTCCCATCTACATGTCATTGTTAACATCCATGACAAATTTTATGACGATCTGACTAAAGGTACGACCTGCAGCCCGTGATAAAGAATTTAGTCATTCAAAGAGTAAAATACAAGATGGCTGCTGGCGGCCATGTTTTTTGCCCGAATAACCCAAAAATGACTCGTTCCCATCTACATGTCATTGTTAACATCCATGACAAATTTTATGACGATCTGACTAAAGGTATGACCTGTAGCCCGTGCTAAAGGATTTAGTCATGCAAAGAGTAAAATCGAAGATGGCTGCTGGCGGCCATGTTTTTTGGCCGAATGACCTCAAAATTACTCGTTCCCATCTACATGTCAATATTAACATCCATGACAAATTTCATGACGATCAGATGAACAGTACGGCCTGTAGCCCGTGCTAATGGATTGAATTTTGAAATCTAAGATGGCCACTGGCGGCCATGTTTTTTTTCCGTATGACCCCAAAATGAATCATTCCGGTACAAATGTTGAAGTCAACAGCTATGACAAATTTCATAATGATCCGATCAAAGGTACGACCTGTAGCCTCTATTGTTGACGCCGCCCGTACACACGCACACACGCACACACGCACACACGCACACACGGACGACGGACGACAAAGCCATGGCAATAGCTCAAACTTTACAAAGTAAAGTTGAGATAATAAATGATTGACATGAATATGTAACCTGATGTGCTTTGTCTTGTGACACTTAATTGCTACAACATGGCGTCAGCACGCTTTGATCTTTGTTGTGTGTTGTCGCAGTTTAATATAGAAAGACGGTCGAGTGCTTTATTCCTTGCTACAATTTAGTTACCGAGTGTCGACATTACAATAATATGCTGTGTGGGTAATTAATTTATTTACAAGGGAAAATTCCCCCTGCACAGTGCTTATTTGGGACCCTACGTGTGTTACTTTTCCGATAAAAAATCGAAAGTCATTAGTACCCATCTCCAATATAAAATAATTCTTTGTCATGTAATTATCTTATACCGGTAGTGTAGATGGGCAATACGTAAATAACCGTTGATTTTACTATAATATGTCCACTAACAGTTCTGATTGTCCACTCTATCGTGAGTCTTCGACAACAAGGTTGTTGTTTGGGTTCGAGGTTCGAGACAATGATTCGGTTTCAAGGTTCGGTTCGCCTGAAAAATTTAAGGTTCGCAGGGCCCTATACAGCAGCACCGAAACTTGGCAACACCCAGACTCCCAAGCCAGTCACCCATCCAAGTGCAAGTAGGCATACTAACCGGGCTTGACATTGCGTAACTTTGGTGATCATACAAAGTGTCTAATTACAGTGACCAAGAAATCTAGACCTCTCGAGCAGAGAAGTCATCGGCCTTCTACATTCAGATTCACAATGTGAACGCTACACACACAACTGTGATTACACTGCAAGTGGAAGTATAGTATCCAAGCATAAGCCACGATTTTGAATCTAAAAACAAATGTCAGTGCTTGATATTGATATTTTTTACTTGCGAATTTGACGTGATCTAGCATGGTTACTTCCTACGATGGAAATTCTTCCACTTAGTGCCACCGCAGACGCTACGATTAAAATCGTCAGTGGAGAAAATCGTAGGTGGAGAAATAGTAGCTTGCCCGCAGACGCTATGGAGCTGCGATGTTTACACCTACGATTTTATCCACGTGATCGATCACATGATAGCAAAACGTTAGACCACATTCTCCACATTATGCAACTAAATACATATGCATGGCATGTTTCTAAATTTTCTAAACTAACAATTTGATGTTGAAAGTTCAAGTGAAATTGAATATTGTTTTTATTTTGACATTTTTGTACCTGTCAACTCAACAGGCTCAACTGCCCCAATTGAATTTCAACAATTGCGACAGCCCTCTTCTCCTTGCCTGATATATGGTATAGGCATGCACTCCCTGTCGTGCCACATCTCCACCAATGTGGCCTCGTTTTTGTAAGTGCAAGAAGTTTGTAAACGTTGCGCCATTTTTGAATGTTTAATTTTCGTGGTATTTACAACATGACCAGTGCGACAGTGGTCATGTGACAGCTACGATCGCGTGCGTTGCCAAGGTCACGCCACGATTTTCCTGGTAAAATCAAACAGTGCTTGATCGCTACGATTTGGCTACGTGGGCCATGTCGTGGGCATGCGCATTGGATGCTTCCTCCTGCGATTTTCCCCACTTACGATTTTAATCGCAGCGTGTGTGGTGGCACTTACAATTGAATCATGCATGGTTGCCTTAGTAGTGTACATTCAGACGACCATGATTCAATCGTAAGTAGAGGAACCAAGCCCGACATGATCGTCGATAGTTTGTTCGGACGCTTGCGATGTTGCATACATTATGATATCATAGATTGTTCCTAAAGCATGTGATTGACTACTGGCCTGCTATCATTTCAAGCTTCGATTTTTATGTACACACGACTGCGATTAAGCCGCAAGTGGTGATAACCAAGAATGCCACGGTTTAGCATCTAAAATCAAGAGCTTGATATTATTTTATGCCCTACGATTTGGACGTGGACATGCGCAGTCCAGCTACCAGTTACTTCCTACGACGGAAATCTGTCCACTTACTATTGCATCGTGGTTGTCTGAATGTACCCTTAAGCAAGTTAATGTAACGTTCACTTAGTGCAATGAATCGAATGATTCATTGATTGTTGTTGGCATCTAATCAATGGTTGCTGATTGAATATCACCATGTAGAACTTTGAACATAATGACATTGACAATAGGCCTACCATGATTGATGTTTTGATGGTGCATCGAATTTTCCAAGTTTTCTGTTGTTTTCATTTGCAAAATTGTCATCACGTTGAAAGTATCTATGCGTAGAAATTATGGACAGATGGAGTTCACAAATATGCACACATACTGACGTAGCTTACCTGCTAGTCACAGTCGGTTGTTGTGCTCGGTTTATGCCGATATTCACATAAATTGCACCGCGTGTTCACGAATTATTTCTGCGGCGGGACTATTTGTGAATTGTGATTGCGTATTAATTTATAGCACAAACTCACATCTCTTCGTCCGTTGTTGTTAGAAATACAACATTTTATAACATTAGTAAACCTCAATACAATTAAATAAGTAGTTTGTTTCATACAATTGCAGAATATTATGGGTTTAAATAGTCAATGCGTTTGGAACTATATGTTATCATCACATTTTATTTATCGGATTTATTTTTAAATTTTATCGACGAGCACTGATTGACTGAATCGAAATATTCGTCGATGATCGAAACAAGTTAATAGCCTGGCCCGGGTTACTCTGCTTTAAACTTATGAATATTGCACGAATCTATCTAAAATACCGATACATGGGCATTGATGCGACTGGTATTAGTTTTCTGGGAAAATGTTTTTTAATTTGTAAACATTCATCGACTGATTTGTGTTGGTCTTGACAACCGATTACGACAATATGCAAATTCAAATTATTTATTGGTTATGACCATATTCTAGCGTAATCCAAGATAAAATACATATATAAATATCATCTTACATATAATCATTATATATTATTACTGCCTATAGACTACAGTAATATATCTATAGTTTCAAGTTTTACGACAATAATGCTTTAGGCCCACCGATCCTATGTGCGACATTTCTGCTCCCCAAAATTCAAAATCCAAGGGTCGTAATATGAACATAAGCTAGCTTAATTAACGAACCAAAGCTGACTAACATGGGTGCCCGTTTGGTGGGTTGGGGCAATTAACTGTTAGTGTGGTCATTCAACCAGTAAAACTGATGTTGTGATATGGCATAGCAGCTGAAACGACGATAAACCTCTATCAACCGACCAACATGGATGTCCATGTGGCTTCAATCTCACATGATTGAATAATTTTACAACTGGTACTTCAAATTCATAAAGTTAGAAATATTCTAAATGTGGCCATTTGTTGGTCTAGTTACAACATATTTTACACTGAATACCAAAGTTAGGGGGGTCAATCCCAGAAACCCTCCCACCAATTATGTGGTTCTAAACCCAGCTCATAAATCAACCCGCAAGGTTAACAGTTCACATATGGTACATATGGGTAAATCTCATATTTCTGCCCCTATTTGAACCAAATATAAAACGAGAGGCCGATCACGATCGGCAGATGTTTAACCCATACCTTGGCGATAGCGATTAGCTATAACTGATAATTGGTCAAAGATATGATCACAGTAATACATATATCAGTACTTAAACATAAAATCAAAAGCTCATATTATATAATTTGTCTTAATAAGGGGTTAAAGTATTTGGGGTGGGTGAGTCGTTTTAAATCTCATAACTCTGTCCCTATTCACACAAGGACCTCTCACTGTGAGATACAATGGTTTAGCCATTAATCAATTTGACAGATAGGATAAATAATTATCCAGCCAGCAGGTTGTTTATCTTTACCTTCATACAACGGCATTACATGCAACTATTGAAATAAAATCTGCCTATTTTCAAAACAGGACATCACACCTAATTAATGATATACAATTAAAACAAATTAGTGTCAATGACATTTATTTTTAATTAAATAATTTTGTTATTATTATAAAAGTTTTTTAATATTAATATAATAAAATTTCACCCCTATTTTTCAAATCCTCTTTCTGTATCTATTACTGAACCCTCGTCAATGGCAAATGTCTTAAAATGACGCTATAATATCACGCTTGATGACTGTCTCAAAAACATTGCCATTTACTAATGATTAATGTGAAGAAAAATGGAAGATATGGTGAAATATTAATTAAATTTCCTATTTTCGTGCATATGACGTCATTTTTCGGCGGCCATTTTGAATTGTTTTCGAAATTATTTGCCGTCATTTTGAAGGACATCATACCAACAAAATGGCATACATTTTGTCTGTGTCCTTTGCTAACAACCAATCTATTACAACGATTAAATACAGCTGGTCGGAATTAGAGGAAATGGCGGCCATCTTGGATTCAAATGGCTCTAGCACCTAGTAGGGCCACCTTTATTTTTCGGTGAATTCCGGATTCTTTATCTGGATACCATAGGGAACAATAAAAATAAGGTTATTTGTAATCATCGGGGGGGGGGGGCTGCAGGTGGACCTTATTGGCTCCCCGACTATATTGTTTGTGGCCCAGAACACGCTGTCAAAAGGATTACCCAGTATATGTCTGCCCGAGTCGTCAATGATCCAGTCATTCGCACAGACATTTGTTTAATACAGTTCTTTATGCCAATTTTTAATTAGTTTATGAATAGAACCTGGTGTGAAATTGTCTACAATGGAGGTTACGAGCAGTTTACCTCATCAAAATACAAACCATTAATAGAACAATGCATATATGGCATCAGTACTGACAGTAGCTCGCAGACGAGTATGAATCGCCACACCGTAGCATTTCAACCAGGCTCTGCTTAATGCTCATAATTAATTTTATGACCCAATGTATATTTGTTTTTATTTGATAATTTATGCAATAAGAGCAAATACGTCTCAATAGAAATATGCATTTTTTCAAGACTGAGGACAATAATCGAATGGATCATCTGGACGATACAGACACTGTGAAATAACATCAACCCCAAGAACATTAACATATTTAGGATATTAAATACCTTCCAACGGTGCAAATACAACACAACTAACAGAGCTATAAATATGACTTGTTACGTTGTAAGTTAAATACCATACCGAATCAACAGATATATATATACATGTATATAGGCCTATCATTACGTGTACATGTATGTATGTAGATTGTGTTATCAATCAGTTTATTGCCCAATATCGTGCATCTATCAATTCGGTCGATTTATCTTGATATACGGAGCGCGCAGATCCTCATTTCTTGTGCTTTTACTCAATGAGGTTAAATTTTATGATTTAGCCTTGAATCATTTCGTTTTCAAGTAGAGTAAATCTTGATTTTCAATTTAGTTCCATTGTTTACGAAAAATGTGCTATCAACACGCATGTCAGTGTTCATGTTAGTTAATGTCATCCTAACAAACCGCGGTCGAGGGGTGGAGCTTATTCAGCTTAATTTTATATCAAGATGCCCGCAACTGTTATCAGACGTCTATTGAAACAAGACAGCTGTCAATCAAGACTAGATTTTAAATGTATTCGCATATCAATTTCCAATGCAATTTACAATTTACAATGAAAATACATGTAATTGGTAGGGAATGCGATAAAAAATCTACCCAATGCTGCACCAGGACTGGGTACATCACACAAGTGTACTCTATAAACATGGCCATACGGTACCCGGTATGCTATATGGAGAGTCGTGCATGCAGATTAAATGTCCTGTGGCTTCACACCAGTGATACTAGTATGTCCTAAAAAAATATGGCAGTGTCAACACTGCGGATTACCGGTACAAATGTACATGTACATGTTCAAAATACTACCGGTACTACATGTAATTGGTCAGCTAATATAATTATGCAGCTACATGCTTACAGCTAGTTCAATTTGGCAATAAATGGGCCCGGGGCCACCGGGTGGACCATATGCATTGGATACATATTTCAATTCAATCATGGCTTCAAAACATGCATTTGTGCTGACAAATTTGACACCAGTTAGAATTGCTATATATATGGTAATAGAAAAACTTTGGGCGCCTAAACCTTGACGCCCAGAAACAAAATGTCAACATAATTATTGTGCTCTGCATGGCGAAAAGAGTCCACGTGGGGCGCGCACACATCACAGGATGTTGTTTTCGCCCTTGTATGGATATGCATTCATCCACAGTTGAAATAACTGTACTTGAGTCAGATTAAGTAAACTGCTGTGTATATACGGTACATGTATATGCATGTACATGTTGTATGTTAGCAATATTAAGCGCAAGATCCGCCCTTGATAACTTGAACAAATAAGGTTCATTGGATACAATTGAACATATTTTTGTGTCTTTGTTTGAAAACAGATCACTGAGAACAGACTGTTACAGTACAAGCGTGACACCAAATATTTTGTTATGTTTGTGCAGAAATAGTAATTTTATCAAGAGAGTTAATAATTCAGTGTAACATGTACATGTACTAGTATGTAAGACAAATCAGCAATGCATATATATATTCACTTCTATAAATTAAATTTGAAATCCAGTTGCCATGTATCTTCGAAAGGTTTGTGTAATGTCAGTCACAATAACATAAGTTGTCATGTTACTGTGCCGTATATTGGAATAAAATATATTAAATGCATTTTGCCTTTTTATTTTCATGTAATGTCAGTCACTCAAACACTGAACTATTTGAACGATGCCATCTGATCGCTTGACTAAATTCGGAACAATACAATATTTGCACATTACATGTAGCAGTAAGATTTTATAAAAATAACTAATGTGCCAGGAGGCTAATTACATATTAGGATATTCATCAGATTGATCAATAACAGATCTACCGTACTACCGGTACATTACTAAACTGTCGGCCAGTAAAGATTCATCGTGAATCCAGTGTACCGATATACATGTACATTTCAAATAATACATGTATCGTATTGCATCATATTTATCGCAATATGGGAAATAATAGAAGTTCTGAAGATGGGCATGTTCATAAGAGCAACACCTGCAAATGCAGCAATGTTCTCTCAACTTCTCAAGTACCGTATACATGTTAAGAAGGCAACCTACAAGTTAATTAAAAAAAATTCTCATTTAGTAGACCGAGTACTGACCCTACCGGGTAGTTGGGATAACAAGCTCAGAGGCGGACTGGCCGATCGGGATACCAGAAAAATTCCTGATGGGCCCGAGGCCGTGGGGTATATGTGGTTGGGCCGCAAATGAAACCGATGTGGGCCGCCACATGTGTTGTTTAACCAGCCTAATTGGCTAATAGTAATTTTGTCATTAAATGAACTTGTCAGCATCATATAACACCACGTAAAGACCCCGTTAATCTCGAGGTTTTTACGGCAACTCCCAGCTGTAAATACCGAAACAAATTCACGCACACCTCATATTTATTGCAAATAATTAAAATAGCGTTTTTTCTAACGTTCAAAGTTTTCAATTATGGATATGCTCCGACAAGGCACGAGTTTTGTCGAACCATCTTATTAGATTTGTCCAAATTCACTTAATCTACGCATGTGTGCCGGAAGTTAGTCATGGTATGAATGATCCGCTTTGCCCACAGCACATCTTTTTACAATCTGGGGCATTACGCGGGTGCCCTATCGAATTTAGCAAATTGTCATATTGTATTATTCCACACATGTATTGTGGAAATATATAAAAACTAACCCAACACGAAACGACCTTATTCTAAAATACCGATAGATAAGGAATAATTTGGTAGTATTGAAATAACAAGAGATGGACTGTCGTCCGGTGCATACCCACTCGTGGGCACATCTACATGTATAACTTATCATGGCTATACTCAGACATATGAACCCAGAAATCAGCATTTTCATATAAACAAAGATGAATAACTATGGAACAAAAAACCAAAAAAAACATTTGAATGTGCCACTACATGTAAATGTCCTCATATTGGTGAACATCCATACAAAATTTCATTGAGATCCGAACATTACTGTTCAAGTTATGAGCTGAACAGACATCGGATGGACCAAACAGCCAACATTTCCAGATAAACAAAGATGAATAACTCTATAATGGAAAAGCGGAACAGAACAATGGAACGGAACCCCCTGTTGAATGTCATTATAGCAGTGAACATCCATACCAAATTCCATTGAGATCCCAGCACAACTGTTGAAGTTACGACATGAACAGACACAAGATGGACCAATAAGCCATCATTTCCAGATGAACAAAGATGTATAACTCTAGAATGGAAAATTTGAACAAAACGATGGAACCCTCTTTTTAATGTCCGCATAGTTGTAAACATCCATACCAAATTTCATTGAGATCCCAGCACAACTATTGAAATTACGATATGAATAGACACCAGACAGACCAAAAAGCCAACATTTCCAGATAAACAAAGATGAATAACTCTAGAATGGAAAATCCGAACAAAACGATGGAACACTCTATTGAATGCCCTGATAGTAGTGAACATCCATACACAATTTCATTGAGATCCCAGCACGACTGTTCAAGTTATGCCATGAACAGACACCAGACGGACTAAAAATCCAACATTTCAAGATACTAGTATTAAAACAAAGATGAATAACTCTAGAATGGAAAATCCTAACATAACAATGGAACCCTCTATTTAATGTCCTCATACAGGGTAGTTGTGAACATCCACACCAAATTTGGTTGAGATCCCACCACAACTGTTGAAGTTACGATATGAACAGACACCAGACGGACCAAAAAGCCACTATTCCAGATAAACAAAGATGAATAACTCTAGAATGGTAAATCCGAACAAAACGATGGGACCCTCCATTTAATGTGCTCATAGTAGTGAACATCCACACCTAATTTCATTGATATCCGAGCACTTCTGTTCAAGTTATGACATGAACAGACACAGGACGGACGTATGTACGGTACACACAGACGGACAGGTGCAAAACAGTATACCCACCTTTTTTCTTAAAAGGGGGTATAATAAAGGTGATCGGCTTTGCCCGGGCAATCCGCTTTGCCCGGGTTTCCCCTACAGTTTTCAAAATTTTCTCACCCCGGGCCGAAAAACCATGGACAGCCCGATGTGTCCTGGTCTCTTGTCCGTAGCCGTGTGCATTTGTCTGGAGTTAGACCGCTAGATGTTATAATTTATGCAATTTTTCAGGTAAAAATAACTGAATGGTCTCATACAGGCAATATATAGAACCATGGTTTATGAATATATATGATATCAGGCCAGAGCACTGGGGTGCAAGGGGCTCCAAATGGACTTATGCAAAAACATGTATTTGGTCTGATTCTGATTCAAGGGATGGGGGGGGGGGGGGGGGGTGGTGCAGTTGGAATTTCCCAAGGTGGACACCCCCTGAACAGATTCTGATTCAAGGGTGCAGTTGGAGTTTCCCCAAGGTGGACATCCCCTGAACAGATTCTGATTAGAGGTGCCATGATTATTTATTTTGATAATCGATAATCGGTTGTCAATAATCGATTTATAATCGATTAATCGTACCTAATATCAACAGTGGATGTACCGTATTCCGTAATATGGCCTATTGGGTGGGTGTTGAATCTGTTGATTAAAATACTTGGCTGATGCAATTTTTATGCTAATAATGTCCACCATAAACCACCGGTAATGACTAATGAGCACAATGTACATGTATTCAAAACCAGCACATATCTTGGCGATGTCAAATTGTCAAGGTTATAATAAATAGTGAGTTTCATTTAGCAGTCACCACACGATAAGTGATAGACTGTACTAGTAATATCTAAGTACCAGAATGCTCATGTTGTCAGACTCTTTCTGATGAATGATCAAAGGTTGTTAAACTGTAAAACAAACACGGTATTCAATAATACCCAGCACGTCGTCAGAAATAAATAACAGATTATTCGACTATGGAAATGGTAATCGAGTATCGGCTTTATACGATTAATCGTGGCACCCCTAATTCTGATTCCAGGGGGGAGGGGCGGTGCAGATGGGCCGGTATTATATTAATTTCCCGGGCCGGTTTTTTGGCCCAGTCTGCCTCTGAATACGCTACATGTAGATAATGATGGATAATGCAATGTTCTTTTGCAAATACCTCCCTTCAAACTATCTAGTGACCTACAATTTACATGTACTGGTATGGTACATGACAATTTTGTTTAACTTTTAGAAATTGACATTGTTTGAAAATTCATGGATAGGGCACACCCTTAATTACATGTACATGTATGTGTATTTGACTCATCTAACATGTACATGTAGATAACTACATGTACATGTATACAACTGCATTTTAGTTTAACATGAACTCCATCTCCATCTCCAGTACATGTTGGTTCTGATATTTAGTGTACAGTGACATGTATCGACTAATCGTATTGTTGATCATGTTTCGCAAATTCATATTGTATCGCTGATCATGTATCGCGTCTCATACATGTATCTTACCGTGTCCAAACCGTGTATTGTTAAAAAAGCCCCACTGTACTGCCCTGTCAGAGTAAATGACTCACTGAACCGGATTGGCACCCCACTGGGCCAGGTAGACTTTTGGTAAGGACTTTAAATGTGGCTATCAAATGCAAGACAACCACTGAGAGGAGTGCATGGTTAAAACGCATGTAAACATCAACTGGTATGAAACAGTAACTTCCAGTACAAGTGCGACAAGCTGTATACATGTATGCAACTGTATCAGCAGCCGTCAATGAATATAACCACGGTTTCTTTTAATACTGCATATAATGCAGTCACATAACTGTTAATTATCATGGAGTTATGGTTTGACTGCAGTCATAAATTCACATTAAATAACCCCAGTTACTTGGTCAATTACTTACTGGTAGGGCAGTACAGTAGTATGTTTACTATTAACTTTACATAGTCTGAGCTGGTTGTTTGAATAGCTGTATGTACATCAATATAGTGAATATTCCATACATTCTTTTTGTGCTTTGTATAATACAGTTCTGTTATATACAGGTAATACTTCATGCTTAGACATATTACCAATATGTACTTGTTTGGGTGAGTGAAAGCTACCGTACATGATGACGTTCATCGAGTTTCGTTTAAATTGACATGACATTTCTCAATGAATATAACCAGGGTTCTTTTTAAACTGCATATAATGCAGTCACAGAACTGTTAATTATTTTGGAGTTATGGTTTGACTGCAGTCATAAACGCATATTAAATAATCCCAGTTACATGTACTTGGTTGATTACTTACATGCAGGGCAGTACAGTAGTACCGTATCTTTACTATTAACTTTACACAGTCTGAGCTAGTTCTTTGAAACTTTGAATGGCTTAGGGACCTGCGAATATACGGTACGAGAATCGATTCGATTCGATGTCGATATCGGGCACCCGATTCAAGATCGACACCGAATCGACCCACTGATTCAGATATTTTTGAATCGGTATTTACTTTGGTGTAGTCTCGTTTTTTTGCATCTAAATAACTAGTATCCACTTAACCACGGTGCGCTTAGCGTTGCCACCGCGGCCGAAATGCAACAACACTGCGTCTCCACTGGCTAACTACAGTTGGGCCGCAGTGTACTTGCCATTCAGCCATGGTGTAATTGCAGCGGTGTACGTTCATTAAAGGGGTACTGTACGCCAATTTCAATAAATTCCCGGTAACAATTGCGATCTAATATCAATATTATATTTTAAAATAACGTATTTGAGTCGACGATGTCTACTGAAAACGTTCCAGTTAACAGGCTATCATAAAAGTCAAATTGAATTATTTAATATAAATGAATTTATGGCTGGAGTCATAAAATGGCGAATTATGCCATTACGAGTTACCGTTCTTGAAATCTCACATGTTGGGTGTCTTTTATCGACGGCCGTTTACGACGAACATTATTGAGTTGCGAACAAAACATGTTACATGCAAAAGGAAGTCCCGCTATAACCAATTTGGACAAAAAAAGAAGAAACAAGATTCATAAAGCGTCAAGTATTTTTATAGGGGGTGAGATTGTTCGATGGAAGAGATTGCAATCATCAATTGAACTTCCGGTTCATCCTGCAACCTGTGTCTTCTCCGGTGAAGGTAAAAAACATGGCGCGTAGTTTGAAATCGTAATATTTTTATTTCCAAGATCAATATTTTCGTCGCTAAATTAGGTTTATACGAAACTCATATAACACGAACACAATCTAACTTGAAAGTTATGTCAATGGGAGTAAATAAAAAAATTGCCTATCTCTGTGTAAACTGAAAAAAGATGATACAAAACATAAATATAACCACGGTGTACATGCCATTTGGCCGCATTGTAGTTGCCTTTCAGCCATGGTGTACCTGTACTTGCCGTTCGGCCGAAGTGTACTTGCCTTTTAACCACAGCTACAAATGCTGACACCGCGGCTGAATGGCAAATACACAACGGTGCCAATGGACACTTGTTTTGTCGAGCGGGGTACATGTATCTGTAATCTGTATCGACACTATGCAAATTCTTTACATGGTTCGTGATCGCTAGATGCGGAACTCAATTGATTACCTTACGGTATGTTTAGAACTTCATATATCCAAATCAGTTTATATGAATACTAGCAGTTTAGCCCGCCACTGGTCCTATGGCTTTGGTTGATTGATTAATTTTAGTTTTTTAAGGTAACCCTGTACATGCACGCCGACAGCATACTGATGCCCGAAATATCATTTGCGGGTACCCGTTTCAAGGTCACGTCGGGTGGACAATCTGACCGGACAAAAAAATTCCACGCCCCGAGTTGACCAAACAAATTTCACGTTGATACCGAAATATCGCCCAAGGTCATTTGCGGGTACCCGTTCAAGGACATGTTGGGTGGACAAAATAACCCGACAAAAATATTCCCTGTCCTGAGTTGACCATACAGATGCGGACTGGCTGATCGGCGGACTGGGAAATTTCATGATGGAAAAATTCTAATTCCACGTGATTTTCTATCAAGCGAGAATCCGATGTTTTTTTAAGGTTTGGGGGGGGGGGGGGGGGGTACTAGTATATGTGGTTGGGCCGACCAACCACAACTTGGGCCGCAAACGAAACTGACGTGGACCGCCACATGTGTTGTTTAACCAGCCGTGTATCCAATAAGATGGCACTCTTCTCACATAAATTCATGAAGTGAATTCCATTTTACGACGGCGTCTGAGATTGTCCCGATTGTAACCATATTTGGAACCGTCACTAAACAAGAATATATTGATTTGGAATTTATTCCACATGTAAAATGTTTTACTTCGGATAATGTGCACTGCCAATATAAATATATATATATATATATATCACGGTACACCTGAGAAGCGGAAAACCAGCGAGAAAAGACAGAAGTTACCTAAATTGTGAAGTTTGCAGGTTCCCCGTGTGAGTACGGTATAAAGTGACGTTCGGGGGGGGGTGGGGCAGAGGCGGACTGGTCGATCGGGAAAATTCCAGACGTGGGCCGCCACATGTGTTGTTTAACCAGCCGAATCAAATGGCTAATCGTAATTTTGTCATTAAATGAACTTGTCAGCATCATATAACACCACGTAAAGACCCCGTTAATCTCGAGATTTTAACGGTAACTCCCAGCTGTAAATCCCAAAAATATTCTCACGCACCCCTCCCCCAATTGAAATTTTCAACAAAATAGGAATGCTTCAGTTGATGCCAGTCTAGATGCTAGGATTCGCGATTTTCTTGTATAATTTTCAAAATTTTCTCACCCAGGGCCGAACAACCATGAAAAGACCGGTGTGTCCTGGTCTCTTGTCCATAGCCATGTGCATTTGTCTGGAGTTAGACCGCTAGATGTTAGAATTTATGCAATTTTTTCAGGTAAAAATATCTGAATGGTCTCATAACGGGAATATATACATGTAGAACGAAGGTTTATGAATATATAGGATATTAGGCCAGAGGTGCAAATGGAATTATGCAAAAACATGTATTTTGTCTGCATCTGATTCGAGGGAGGGGGTGCAGTTGGAAGTTCCCAAGGTGGACTGTGGACACCCCCCGAACAGATGGGCCGGTATTATATTAATTTCCCGGGCCGGTTTTTTGGCCCATTCCGCCTCTGTGACCATACATAACATACATTTTACGTCGATGTCACCGCTGACAACTGAGTACGGAGTGCGCAGAAATACAACTGAGTGAGCACACCGATTGAGCCGTATGTATACTTGTGTATATAAAAACGCTCTTTAAAAACAACACCACATGTGCGGACAATCCTTAATCATTAACCCATCATTCAGGGAAGAATCCAGAGATACAATGTAATTTGGGGGCACCTGTTTCCAGCAGAGGATGTACCGATATCCCAATATAACTTTAAAATACGGCTTCTACACCGAACCAACACAGATACAGATGCATATATTATAAATATGACATAATAATGATAATATTTCTGATTTAAAAATTCAACATGCAAATGAATGCTGTATTGAAACTGCAGATGTTTATTTACAGCGCATATTGTTGAATTGCCTTGAAAATTCAGGTTGACTCAATACTGTCCACTAGGAGTTTGGGGTCATTTAGGCTTCTCAAGTTTGGGCACCCATACCTGTAACAGGTATCAAAACAGCCCTGGAAATTTCTCTGCCATCAATTCCAACGACAGTGGCAGGGTTTTGAATCGTTTGCCTGATTTGATTCGAGATTCGATTCGAAATGAAAACACCCGATTCGCAGGGCCCTAGACACCGCCGGTAGAATTCCTATAAATTTCCCACTTTCAGTTTGTTTCCCGGGAAATCGAACGCGTTGGTTCTTCAACAAGCTTCTTTGTATAGTACACATCTTAATTGGATTGACAATATGTGCATTTCAGTAAAATACTCCCCTCAGTACAAGAACCAACAGTCATGACTTTTGATTAGTTTCAGTTTGATGTTGGGAAGTTATATTGTATAATAGTTTGTACAAAAGGAACGGCATTTAATTTATTTTTTTTGGTTTGAAGCTTTAAGTCGAAGGTGGTGAGCTCATAGTCTGTTTGCATTTAGACTCTGATTTCTCACATGCCCTGATGTATGATTGACCTAATTTATACTCAGAGTTGCTAGCTATAAGACCCACTCTTTCGATGAACCCTTGTGCATGTCTGGATTGAAATGAATCATAATCATACCACGATATAAGGCCTAAGTGAATCCTATTTGATGGGAATATACATCTATGAAGTAATTTTTTTATAAGATTAAAACAGACAGATACATGTACTAGTATATCATAGCTTATGCCAGTGGTTTAGCTGTGGTTCGATAATAATGCTAGCTATATGGTCATATTAGTATTCATGTTGTCGAAATATCTGATACATTATCAAAGGTTGTTAACCCCTCGGTTGTAGATTAAAAGTCTGTAAAAGTGTACAATCAGGGTATTCAACAATAACTGGCATTTTCCAACGTCCGAAAAAAAATAACGCAGATTAATCGAAAACAGAAATGGTAATCGATTATCTGTTTTATCAACAGTTCATCGATTACACGATTAATCATGGCACCCCTAGACAGGATACTGGCACACAACTAATAAACATCAATTCTATTTGTGCTTTTCCGTGGTATGCCCAAAATTAATACAGACATGTTAAAATAGAAAAAATGAAAGTGTCAATGACACTGTCGCTCAACTTAGGTAAGGGAACAATTTAATGCTTGACAGTAAATGGAGGGATGTGGTCTGTAGGCTGTGCCGAAGGATTTAGTGATGCAACTTTCAGGCTTCATAAATGGATACGGCAATCAGCATTGCCGAAGCAATTTGCTGAAGCAAATTGGGCCACGGCATACTGTTGCCGTAGCGGATTGCCGAAGCCAAACAATCTGAATTAAGAGGGCTGATTACTTTAGAGTAAATCCGAAAATGGCCACCGGCCATTTTTTGCCGAATGACCCGTTCGAATGACTCGTTCCCATCTATCGGTACATGTCAATGTCAACATTCATGAAGATCAAACAAACAGATCGGTCTATAACCCTTAGCATGGATTTTGAAGAAATATTTAGTCATACATGTACAAAGAGAAAAATCCAAAGGTACGACCTATAGCCCGTGCTAATGGATTGAATTTTGTAATCCAAGATGGCCACTGGTGGCCATGTTTTTTGTCCGAATGACCCCAAAATGACTCGTTCCCATCTACATTCCAATTTCAACATCCGTGACAAATTTTATGTTGATAAGACTAAAGGTACGACCTGTAGCCCGTGCTAAAGGATTTAGCCATACAAAGAGTAAAATCCAAGATGGCTGCTGGCGGCCATGTTTTTTGGCCTAATGACCACAAAATTACTCGTTCCCATCTACAAGTCAATATTAACACCCACGACAAATTTCATGATGATCAGATGTACAAAACGACATGTAGTCCGTACTAATGGATTGAATTTTGAAATCCAAGATGGCCACTGGCGGCCATATTTTTTGTGGAATGACCCCAAAATGACTCGTTCCCATCTAAATTCCAATTTGAACAGCCGTGACAAATTTTAAAATGATCAGACTAAAGGTACGACCTGTAGCCTGTGCTAAAGGATCTAGCCATACAAAGAGTAAAATACAAGATGGCTGCTGACAGCCATGTTTTTTGGCCAAATGACCCCAAAATTACTCGTTCCCATCTACAAGTCAATATTAACACCACGACAAATTTCATGATGATCAGATGTACAAAATGACCTGTAGCCCGTGCTAATGGATTGAATTTTGAAATCCAAGATGGCCGCTGGCGGCCATGTTTTTGTCCGAATGACCCCAAAACTACTCGTTCCCATCTACATTCCAACAGCCATGAAAACTTTTATGATGATCAGACAATAGGTACGAACTGTAGCCCGTGCTAAAGGATTTAGTCATACAAAGAGTAAAATCCAAGATGGCTGCTGGTGGCCATGTTTTTTGGCCGAATGGCCCCAAAATGACTCATTCCCATCTACATGTCATTGTTAACATCCATGACAAATTACATGATGATCTGACCAAAGGTATGACCTGTAGCCCGTGCTAAAGGATTTAGTCATGCAAAGAGTAAAATCTAAGATGGCTGCCAGCGGCCATGTTTTTTGGCCAAATGATCCCAACATTACTCGCTCCCATCTACATGTACATGTCAATATTAATATCCACGACAAATTTCATGATGATCAAACGAACAGTACGACATGTAGCCCGTGCTAATGGATTGAATTTTGAAATCGAAGATGGCAGCTGGAGGCTGGAGCCCAAAATGAATCGTTCCGGTCTAAATTTTGATGTCAACAGCTATGACAAATTTTATAATGATCCGACCAAATTTACGACCTGTAGCCTGTATTGTTGACAAATCATGCACACGTACACACGCACACATGGACGACAAAGCCATGGCAATAGCTCAAACTTTACAAAGTAAAGTTGAGCTAAAAATGAAGCTCAATCGCGCTATCATCAAACTATAAACAAAATGAGTTATGTAGCCTGTTCTAGATGTGTGCACGACTTGGCGAAGTTAGGAGTCTTAATTTTCAACACACACAGTACATGACATGTAGCTTCTATTAACGTATTTAGAGCTTTTAGATTCGCAATGCTATTTGTTCATCTACGGTAGATTCTAGATAATTTTGTTATTAATAATATTACTACACGTCACCTACCCTGCTGAACAAAACAAGTGTCCACTTACTACTGGTAGTAACCGTGGTGCAGTTAGCATTGCCACTGCAGCCAAAATGCAACTACACCGCGGCTGCACCGGCTAACTACAGTTGGGCCACGGTGTACTTGCTGTTCGGCCATGGTGTACTTGCTGCGGTGTCGTTCATTAAACTGAAGAAAAAAAACAATACAAACCAGAAATCTGACCACAGTGTACATGCCGCTCAGTCGGGGTCTAGTTGTCGTTTGGCCGTGGTGTACATTGTACCTGCCGTTCGGCCGCCGTGGTCAAATGCAGTTACAAACTCTGACACTTCAGCCGAATGGCAAATACACTGCAGTGCCAATGGACACTTATTTTGTCCGAGGTAGTTGGCATAGTATGGAATTCAACACGACAGTGCCCAATGCTTACCGGTATGTTTTGAAAATGAGAGATTATTCTAAGATGCCCGTCATTTTGTTAAATATCACTTTTACGAAATAACGGCCATGTTTAAAGAGTTACACCACAAAGACACAAACTCCACAAAAGTTGTAAAACATTATAAACTCAGGGTGGGTGGGCTTGGGAGAGGCGGTTGTCACTGTAAAAACAAGACAGTCAATGGCTGTGGGGTCGCTCACCAGACTGCAAAGACTGATAAGACTGGGACTCTGCCACTCTGGAGACCAAAACAGTCAGCACTTTTCATAATCACTTTAAAAGAAGTAGATTTAAACAGGATATGTGGCTAAAGAGACTTCAAGTATGTAGATTGGTAAAAATCCACCTTGAAATTGCCAACTGTACACTACTGATCACCCCCCTCCTCCAGCTCAACAAGTCCCCTCCTGACCGGGCTCCAGAATCCCAAGTCTTAGGTTGGAATTTCACCACCGACACCTCAAACTTTCTCAATTGTTGGAAATTTCCAATCTCACAAGCGCCTTTTTTCTAAAACCATTTAGACATGTTTGAAGCCCAATTATCCATGGACCCAAAACACAATACATGTATGTCAGACCAATCAGTCAGGTGGTTCCAAGGTAGATGTTTTAATGAATTTGGTATTTCAATGATTTTATTAGACACAAAAGTTTTAACTCCCCATAGCCTGCCATTTCTTGACAGGTTGACCTCATTTTAACAAATCTGAATCTCAGTCACTAAAGGATCCTCCTGATTCCTCCATACTATATGTAAGCTAAATAGTCCAAACTCTCTTGAGAAGACATTTTAAGGTCCCACCCTATTTCACCTGGTGACCACATCTGAATAAATTTGAATCCCAGACACCAAAGAACCCTTCATACATATCATAAATATCAGTAAAATAGACCTGATAGTCCTTGTGAAGGAAGCATATTAAGAGGGAAACTGTCCTTCGCTTGGCCCCTATTTGACCTGGTGACCCCATTAAAAAAAATCTGAATTGCAGTCAAGGAAGAACATTCCATTCTATATAAGCCAACTAGTTCTTGCAAACACATTTTAAGAATTACTATGTAGTGAAATAGTTAAGTCTCTGGCTCTGCCCTTATTTGACTTTGTGATCCCATTTTCACAAATCTGATAAGGATAAGATTTAAGTTCCCCAGTTGAAGTTGGTGATATTCACCCATTGGGCACCTCATTTATGAATTTTATCTTCTGCAAATTAGGG
Source organism: Siphonodentalium dalli (assembly GCA_032622095.1). Taxonomy (NCBI): domain Eukaryota; kingdom Metazoa; phylum Mollusca; class Scaphopoda; order Gadilida; family Siphonodentaliidae; genus Siphonodentalium; species Siphonodentalium dalli. The sequence continues at coordinate 166,440,075 of CP136062.1, forward strand.
GATATAGAAACTTCCTAGAAGGGAAATTTAACTAATAACAATGTAAATTTGATACTATAGATACTTCCCAGAAAATGAGATATCCAGAGGGTGAATTTGGTGATGCTAGCCCGCTGTGTGGGATAGCATCACAATGTATTATACAATCAAGCCTTGAAATAGTGTGATAGTGTGTCTGTCATTTGCAGAATGAGGTAACAATGTAACAATGTAAATTTGATACTATTGACACTTCCCAGAAGATGAGGCCTAAGCAGAATGAGGTCTCCAGAGGGTGAATTTGGTGATGCTAGGCCGCTGTGTGGGATAGCATCACTAAATTCACCCTCTGTGAGCCTCATTCTGCAAATGACATTAGTCCTGATATGAACAATACATGATAGATTGGGAATTAATGACTTCTAGCAGATCTGCAAGGAATGTTTATAAACATATCAAGATTCTCCAGTTAAAGTTGGTGATGTGCACCCATTGGGCACCTCAATTATGCATTTTATATTCACAAATTAGGGGATATAGAAACTAAACAGAAGGGAAAAAGTAGGTAAAAAAGTCAATTTAAGTGCCTATATACTTCCCAGAAGATGAGGCCTAAGGCTAGTGTATTTGGTGATGCTAGACTGCTGTGCAGGGTAGCATAACTAAATTCACCCTCTGGGGACATCATTCTGCAAATGCCAGACACACTAAATTCAGGTTAATACAATTGACTTAATCTGCTGGTGGGAGAGATCCTGTGAGTTAGGAGATGAGATAGGGTGGAATGCTGTTGGTTGGGGGCAGGGTGAGGTTCTGGGTCATGTGGGGGAGGGTGATATTTTTTTGTGTATGTTAAATTGATCAAGGAGTTCCTGAATTTTTTATTATTTTGTTTGGAATTATCGCCCTGGCCCCGCTCCACCCCTAATTGACCCAGCGACCCCATTTGAACAAATCTGAACCCCAGTCATTCAATGACCCCCATACCAAATATAAACTAAACCGGCATAATGGTTCTAGACAAGAAGTCGTTATAAGAATTACCAAGGAGGAATATAGTTATGGCCCTGGTTTCGCAACTATTTGACACACTGACCTCATTTGAACAAATCTGAATGACAGTCACCTAGGGAACATCCACACCAAATATGATCAAAATGCAAAAATGTAATTTTGTTAGAGTTATGTCCCTGGCTCTGCCCCTATTTGACCCAGTGACCCAATTTGAACAAATCTGATTCCCAGTTACCCAAGGTCCCTCAGTGCCAAATATAAGCTAAATCGGCCCAATATTTTTTTGAAAAAGTCATTGTAAGAATTACTATGAGTTATGGCCCTGGTTTTCTCAACGAATTGACCGGGTGACCTCATTTGAACAAATCTGAACACCAGTCACACAAGGACCCTCCATACCAAATATTAGCTAAATCGGCACAATGGTTATGGACAAGAAGTTGTTGTAAGAATTACTATGGATGAATAGAGTTATGGCCCTGGTTTCGCAACTATTTGACCAAGTGACCTCATTTGAACAAATCTGAATGAGAGTCACCTAGGGAACATCCACACCAAATATGAACCAATTCGGTCCAATGGAACTTCAGAAGAAGATGTTCAAAGAATTGTTGACGGACGGATGGACGGCTCGACAAACGGACGGACGAGGAGTGATGACTATAGCTCCACCGGAGACTCCGTCTCAGGTGAGATAAAAAGTCCATGTGTATCTGTGGACAGATGCACCCATGACAATATACCAGGACAAATGTTGTAATGGGGGAAGTCTGTAATTTGCAGATACCAAACTTGGTACCTGGCCGATTTCTGATTTTTTTATCAGAATACTCTGACCAGGTTGTGATCCCAGGTCCGCTGGCATGAAAGACCAGTAATCTACCTCTCGGCTATCAACTTTCCATAAGTCAGCCCAAAAAATCACCTGTTGTATTTAATTCAGTTATACTTTCGGTCATGAAGTCGACCAATCAGAACTGCTTCCGGGTTGTGATTATACGATGAAACAGTCTGTTAACATTACCTGCATCTTTATATATATGTGTGATTATACGACTAAACAGGCTGTTAACATTACCTGCATCGTTATATATATATGTGTGATTATACGATGAAACAGACTGTTAACATTACCTGCATCTTTATATGTATGTGTGATTATACGATGAAACAGGCTGTTAACATTACCTGCATCTTTATATATATGTGTGATTATACGATAAAACAGTCTGTTAACATTACCTGCATCTTTATATATATGTGTGATTATACGACGAAACAGTCTGTTAACATTACCTGCATCTTTATCTGTATGTGTGATTATACGATAAAACAGTCTGTTAACATTACCTGCATCTTTATATATATGTGTGATTATACGACTAAACAGGCGCCCGTATAGAGGCTACTGCCCACATAAATAAGGAGTCTAATGATATCCCACCCACCACCCCATCCCGCCACCCATAGTATCTTATGCGCCACAGGCGCCCGTATAGAGGCTACTGCCCACATAAATAAGGAGTCTAATGATATCCCACCCACCACCCCATCCCGCCACCCATAGTATCTTATGCGCCACAGGCGCCCGTATAGAGGCTACTGCCCACATAAATAAGTAGTCTAATGATATCCCACCCACCACCCCATCCCGCCACCCATAGTATCTTATGCGCCACAGGCGCGCGTATAGAGGCTACTGCCCACATAAATAAGGAGTCTAATGATATCCCACCCACCACCCCATCCCGCCACCCATAATATCGTGACCAAGCGTACATGTATCGTTACAGGCCTAATCTCGAGCTGGGATCTTCACGTTCCGATGAATAAATCATTAAGCAACAGGTATGAACAAAGAAGTACATTCCCCGCGTTATATTTTGACTTTATAAGGTTCCCTGTCAAAACTTACAAAATGTTCCCGGGTTTTGTACTGGTGGAATATATGATCTCTACGGTCGATAGCATTTATTCATGACATGATCTAAACATAAGGTAATCAATAGCGCTTGTACGCATTGAGCTCCCGAGTACGTCACGAATAGTGATATCATATGCTAAAAATAGATTTTCGGACACACTTTACCACGTGTTGGAGAACGCATGCATTTACTGTATGTGTGAGATTTAGAGTGGGTCTATAAAACTAAATTATAACTTTGTTATTTTTCGTAGTTTTTACGTGAAAATTTAAACATACATCAGGGACATATACTTCTTCCAGAATGTTAAAAACATTTTCAGTTGCTCATTGTATTTTTTTTTATTGTATGCGACAAAATAGTCGAAGTCGGGAAATTCATAGAACTGCGGTAACTACCCAATGTTTGCAGTGTTAGAAAACGCCCAATCAAAATAGTTCTTTAGTAATTGTTTACACCAATTTGTTTTTTCAAAGAATATAGAATAAACATAGTCCTCTCGGAATATCGAAATAATTAACCCCTAGACAGCCGACACTACCGGCAATTAATTCGCGCTTCACACCTCGGACTTTGCCAGAGTGTCGGACGAAAATGAAAGTTATCCTTCTAAATGTCCAATTTTCGTGTCGAATGGTGATATAAACCTCATTTGTCAGGTGCATGTATAAATATGATTATTATATACCATATACGGATTTTAAAATGCTCTTTAATAATTTTGTAACTGAGCTGTCATGAACACACTATAATTTCTATTCGAAATGGCCCCGTTTTGTTTTGTTTTTATTTGTGACTGGATGCAATGCTCGAAGTACGTTATTTTGCTATATAAAACTGCATGGTGTCGCTGAAAGTATGGGACAATCAATATATAAGGCATATCTTTTGCATGTATACGATAAACACCGGGTCATGCATTTCATTCCACCAGATCTGCACCAGAAACGATTTGACGATAACATTAGCACCAATATGTTCCCGAACATGAGACATGCATGGTGACATTTCTGAAGGTAACAGATATATTCTCCTGAAGGAAAATTGTTAACAAATAGATAACGAGTTATAAATAGTAACAGCATATTTGGTAACTCAGAATGATAACAAGAAACGCTCTTCATTTGTTCCGTTTAGAGTATCAATGGACCTCATTATAAATATTTTGAAATGGAATAAATTTTCAACATAAACTGCATTTAATATCATCATAAATTTTCCAATTTAACTTTTTTGTTATGTGATTTATATTTACCTACCCATCAGAAGGCGGCAAAATTGTCCCCTTTATTGGGGGCGCTATAATTAGCCTGGAGGACGATGTATGATCGAGGCATGACGTTAATTTAACATATCTTGAATAATAAATCCACGATCTACCCTTATTTTATCACCCGGTCCAGAAAACCACTCCGCGCAACCACCTCCGTAAAAAACGCCAAAAACGGAAGGAATAGTAAGATATAGACAAACCTTGTTATTACGCCAATCAGAAATCTGGCATAGATAGTATGTTATTGTCAATTTTTCCCCTTTGTTATGTAAACAAAAGCAAAAAACGTTACTTTTCCTGGCTTTTGTTTATATCCTGATATGGTAAACATAAAGAGCATTATTATTTACTTTTTTCCTGATATGGCAATAATAAAGAGCGTTTATGTAATTTTTGTATGATTAACCAATATAACTTGCGCTGTGTTATGTAAGCAGAAGCACAACTTGTATGTAACACGAGCAGCAGCCTCTTGTTTGCGTACAGCATCGTACGTCTTGATGACAATATACTATTTACGCGCTGATTACGTTTGGCATACGAGCGGAACTTTATACGTTTTGGTGTTCCTTCTGTTGATGCCGATTTGAACAAATACATATATTTCTGCAACGAACACCGCCCGTTACAGAAGGCGCCATGTACACTTTATTGGGGGCGCTGATTAGTCTGGAGTGACCCATGCACACCTGATTGTCGCGGAAGCGAGTTTACGATATTATGATGTCATCACGTAAGATCAAATTGACCGCCTCACAGCGTTATTCTCGACTCAATGGTTTTATGGTAGAATGTTACTCAACTAAGAATGATATAATTTTACAACAGGAAGCATGGACCCGAATTTCTTACATGACAAACCACGAAAAATGACACTTGCGAAAATAATGAAATTTACAGTAGTGTTATATATCGTACATGTAGTTCTCGGCGCTGTCAGGAAGACAATATTTTGGCCATGACACCGCCTGGATAAAGTATATATTTCTATTTGAAAACCACTGCAATTTACAATGTAAAATGAATATGTGTGTGTATACTTTTATCTAATAAATCATCATACATTCGTCACATCCACGCACATTCGTACACCGAGTAGCAGAGCACATGGCAATGTTTGTCCGAATCTGCAGCGCCTCGCTGTGAAATTAATTATTTTTAGAACAGATGGCCAATGCGTACAAACGCTATTGCGTTCTGCATCTAGCGATCACGCACCGTGTAGACAATTTATACAGTGTCGATACAGATTACAAATATATGCGGCGATTAATTACCGCCACAGGTTGCGATCGAAGTGCCTACTTTGCATAATGCATGTCTATTTTGAACGGCATACATTCAAAATGACCTACTAGTACGTTTGCTAACTTGGCAACCTTGTGTTTCAATTTTTGTGATCTTAGGTCATTTGCCATATGTTATCTAACGCATAAAACAAGGTTACACCAAAGTAACACCGATTTGAAAATATTTGGTGTCGACGTCGAAACAGGTCCCTGATATTGACATCGAATTGAATCTTGAATATTCGCAGGTCCCTATGTTGACACCAATCAATGGTTGTTGAATGAATATCAGCAAAGTGAAATCACCATGTAGAAATTTGATACTGTGCTCAGAGTCAGAATGTCATTGACAATGACATACCACATGGTGCATCGAATTTTCGGAATGCAATTTTTGTGTTTTCATTTTCAAAGTTTTGCCTGTCATCACGCTAAAAGTATCTACATGTAGGCCTACAGATGCTTAGAAGAATTGAGTTCACAAATATGCACATATAGCTTACCTGATCAGTTTATCTCAGTTGTTGTGTTAACGACAATCACCAGCACTGACCTTGTTCGCGAAATTGTGGCAGGACTTGTTTCTGTTTGTGATTTCGTACTAATTCATAGCACAAACTTATATCTCTTCGCTCGTTCAGCCGTTGTTGGCAGAAATACATAATATTTTCAATACTTATAACTACATAAATAGTTTGTTTCACACAATCACAGAATAGTAGGGGTTTAAATGGTTAATACGTTTGGAACTATATCTTGTTATCTTCCAATTTTATGATTTACTTTGATATCGATTTTTAGATCGTACTAGTATCGATAAAAATCTGGTTGAAGCATTCAATCGAATCTTATAGTTTCGGTTTGAACTTTGTGAATAGTGCATCAATCTTTCAGGCGAAAATACCGATAGAAAATTGAAAATGGTCTCTACAGGTGCATTCATGCGGCTGGAATTCTGTAGAGTAATGATCCCTGATACATACTAAACATATATATCTCAACCGATGGGGGGGAGACAGGAATATACTATGTAGAGTAACGATCCCTGATACATACTAAACATAGCTATCTTAACCGATGGGGGGAGACTGGAATATAATCGAACCATAAGTGACCCCAACCAAATTGCCAAGGTCATACTCGGAGAGGCCGCGACCTATGAGTTATGCAAGTCTAACCACAAAGGAAGCAGTCTTAGGTAATAATTCCCAGTTCACCCATGGGTCAGTACAGACAAAGAGATGCACTAATGACGGCTACCAGTCATTAGCGATATATAAACCAGACATTAATCTACTCTTCAATTAGTTTCGGCTCTTCAGCCTAATTGGCAGATGTCAACATCCACCCGCTAAATTAATAAGCGGCGTTCCTGTCTTTCCATCCATCCAATATTTGATTCATAACATTACTGTTAACTATACATTGATATTAGATGTGAATAAATGATATACAAGAACTGACTTCATTCTTCCACATAGATGAAATGGTACCGTTAAGCAGTTCTGCGTCTCACTACGACACAACGAAGTCCTAACGATCACAGCCAAACAAAGAAGAGACGCATGTATAAATTACTACAGAAGATTGCAGCCAAAACAAAGAAAAACTTTATAAATTGCTAAAGAAGATCGCAGCCAAGACAAAGAAAACTTTATAAATTGCTAAAGAAGATCGCAGCCAAGACAAAGAGAAACATTATAAATTGCTTATGAAGATCGCAGCCAAAAGAAGATAACATAGACGAAAAAGAAGAAGAAAAGACGACATAAACATTTCCAGCATAATCCAAAGACAAGAACAAAATAGACAATTTGCACTCGACAGTTGTGACAGTCAGTTATTCATTGGATTCGGTGAGTCAAACTTTTCCATTTTTGCCAGATGTGCGTTTTCACACCTTGTTAGAGGCTTGATTATTAACACCCAATTCCACCCTAAATTTTTTTCGCGTGGTATGGCCCTTGTCCCAAACAATTTTCAAACAAAACAGATAGCAGATTTAATTAACTTTCATGGAACCACCGCCACCCGAATCCGTGCAATATTCTAATCAAGATAGTTTATTTAATCGAACTTTCAATATGGAACGAGAATGCCACCTACACGCGGCCAGTAATCCAAACATGCAAGACATAAATATACCAAATCCATCCTTTCAAATTCCGAGCGCACAAGACACACAGAATACCCTCATATCTCAATTAACGCGAGAAATAGGTCAATTTAACATGACAATGCGTGAAACTTCGGCCGCCACCCATTCACAGGCCACAGTATCTGCCATTATAGGCATGAACGCAATGGTTACATCATTTGATGGCAAACCATCAGAATTTTCAAATTGGATGCACGAAATTGAGAAATATTCCTCGACACTTGGGGCAGAGGACGAAACAATAATTAAAATAGCGGCCCAGACAAGTCGTTCATGTGTTTCCGAATTCGTGCAACGATACATCAATGACAATACGGTTAACGGCACACTAACGGTCACATGGCCTGATTTGAAAGCGCAGTTGCGATCCCGTTTCAGCGCGATAAGTGACGCACCACAGGCTCTGGCCATGTTGCGAACATTAAAACAAACACACCAGGAAACACTACCTATGTTTGCAGAGAGAATTCGATCACTCGCAAACACTGCCTTTATTAATGAAATAAATACACAGGCGGTACAAACACAATTGGTAACATTTTTTGCGGATGGAATACGCGATGACCATATCAAATATACCTTAATTAAAGATGACCCAACGTCGCTCGACCGTGCCACAGAGATCGCAATGAAACAAATGAACATTAAACAGAGGTTCAAACTTCGCTATGGTGATAGAACATCGAGGTCAAATGAACAACACCAAATACACGACTCCTTCCCACAACCCATGGATCGGGTTGACCATTTTAGGCGACGTCCCATACTATGGAGACCGCGCAATAATATATCTAATAGCTATGCAACTAACAAACCAATGCACCGCGCAAATCATCAGCAAAACCCCCCATTCAGAACGCCATCCAATTTTCAGAATACTAACTTTAATAAACAAAGCAATTACATCCGCCAGGATCGAGTAAACAATATAGACTACAACTCAAACCGGCCAAACTTCTCAAATCAAAGGAAACGCCAGTTCTGCACACTATGTAAGATGAACAACCACGATATACGAAATTGCCGAAGACGGATCGCCAATAACAAACAATATTTAAACATGTAAGAATGTCTTTGAAGAAGCCGCAAGGACATTCTAAAAATCATAATCATCATCATCATAATACATCACATCAGAGCGCGAGATATCAAACTAAAACCGTATTCAAAACACCGTCAAAACATATGACCATAAATAAATGTGCACCTAATTACCAGAAGCTAAGCAGTTATGCAAGTAAACCAGCGACTGGTACCCTAAACACCAGAACAGCACGTGTTACTATAAAAGAACAGATACATCGTTCAGACCAGGCCAATAAATTGAAACCTAAAACATCTTATCATGCTGATACGGACACGAACAAACACGTGCATTCTCCAATTATAAATAGAAATTCCGCTGGTCACGTTAGAAGAGATATGGATAAACGATTACATAAGATCGTTCCCAAACAAAAGGACATTCATAGTGAAGTAAACACTAAAACTCGAAACCAACGACAAGCTAATCGAATTGCAACGGTTTACCAAAATAATAATAATAACGAGCCGAGTAAAAACTGTCAAAGTATAAATAACCAGTCTGAACAGATGCAATTGCATACATTACCTAAACTCAAATACCATGCAGATATTGCACAAGGACTGCAACAGCAAACGCCTTGTTCAACAATTATTAAAATTGGTAACCAACGCATTAGGGCATTACTTGACTCTGGGGCAAGTACAAGTTGCTTAAAATATGACGTATATCGATCCCTTCCAAATAAGCCCCCGTTAATAAAAGAAAAAATAATTCTGACCTCAGCAACAGGCCAAAATATGCAAGTATACGGCAGTATACATTTGCCCTTCAAAATTGGATCAATGTCATTAGTACATAAATTCTTTATATTACCCAACCTAGCAAGATCAGCGATATTTGGTCGCGATTTTTTAACAGACAAACATGTAAGACTCTATTTCGATTTGAATGCATTTAGAGTAGGCAACAAAACATTTCCCATGTTACAGGATTTACATATAGCATCATTGCTACGTTCGCGGCAAGATATAAAATTACCACCCCATTCATGTGCATTGGTGAACACAAAAATAATTGGTACACCAGACATGTATGAGACACCATATCTTGGAGTAAGTCACGCCGATATCGGCATATTTAAGGATGAACCGAATGTGTCCATTATGGACGGGATAGTTTCTGCATCAAAACGATATATACCGGTCATGATCATGAATAATTCAGACTCGTATATGTCTATATTTAAAGGTAATATAGTTGCGAAAACACATGGCCTAAGTTCAGACCAGATCTGTCAAACAAAGGCTAAGGTACCCACCACAAATAAAATGAATGATTCTCAAGAAGTATTTAGTATAGAAAATCAAACAAAAATATCTAAGGCTGGCCAGAAACCTTTCAAATTGGACGATATATGTGCCCCCGACCACCACAAAATTGAACTACTTGAACTGTTCTCCCAATATCAAGATGTGTTTACAAACGATCCAAATAAGGTAGGATTTTGCGATAAAATAGTCATGCGTGTTGATACCAAACCAGATGCAGAACCTATCTTTTGTCGTGCGTATCCTACTTCATTACATAGACGCGAACACATGGAAAAAGCACTCCAAAAATTATTAGACGCTGGTATTATAAAGAAAACTACAAACGCGAGTTGGTCATTTCCTGCCTTATTGATCCGTAAGGGAATCGTAGATCCTAATGGAAATCAAAATTATAGACTATGTATAGAACTGAGAAAGCTAAATAAAATCACCGTCCCATTACGATGGTACCTCCCCTCTTTTACCGAAGTTTCCAGCCGCCTCCAAAAATCCAAAGTTTTTTCCACAATCGACATTAGCCAAGCTTATCATGTTATCGGTGTTCTCAAAGAACATCAAGAAAAGTTAACTATGAACACAGATTTTGGATTGTTTTCTTTCACAAGGGCCCCATTTGGCTATTGCAACTCGAGCGCGACGTTTTTGACATTAATCCATAAAGCATTGGAAGGGTTAAGTTTTGTTGACAGCTTCGTCGACGATTTAATTTGTCACAGTGAAACGGAGGCCCTCCATAAAAAGCACCTCAAAATAGTATTCGAACGACTCAGAGAGTATGGATTAGTAGCACGATTAACAAAGTCCCAATTTTATATGAAAGAAGTAAAAATTTTAGGGCATATGGTATCACAAAATGGAACGCGCCCAGATCCCGCCAAAGTTAAAGCCATACAAGATGTGCCAGCCCCAACATCAGTGAAAGAAGTCCGTAGAGTATTAGGGATTTTTAATTTTTATCGGAACTATTGTAAAGATTTCTCCGACACTGCTGCATCATTAATTAAATTAACTGCTCGTTACGCAAAATTTGCATGGTCCGAAGAATGTCAAAATGCTTTTGATACACTAAAACAAAATTTGCTTAAAGTACCTACTCTGGCCTACCCTGATAGGAACAGGAAAATGATCTTATATTGCGATGCATCAATGCATTCAGTGGGGGGATCATTAGTCCAGCCATACCCAGAAAACAAATTAGAAACTGATATCAAAACCCCGGAATTTCCAATTTGCTTTGTTAGCAAAAAGTTGAATCACTCTCAACGAAATTACAGTACTACAGAGCGCGAAGCACTCGCCATATATGTATGTCTAAAGAAACTCAATTTCTATCTAGAGGGATCAGACGTAGAAATACGAACAGATCATTTACCCCTAGTTTCTATGTTTCAAAATACTCAGATGGCCAATAAACGTATTCAAAAATGGTTTATTGAAATTTCCGCATACAATCCAAAAATTACCTATATACAAGGGTCCGAAAACATTGCCGCTGACTTTTGTTCTCGGGTGGACCCGACAAACCAACAGAGTATGTCAGAGTGTTCAGTGGAGAGCGAAGAGAAAACGCCATACGACATAGCGATCAATGACGGATCACTAAACATATTAGATTCACAGAAAATAAAAAATTACGTCAAGACAATAGGTAAACAAAAAGTGCATACGTTGCCCGACACTATATTAATTTCCGAAAATGAACAACTAAATGTACCTACCAATATCGAAGAAATGCAAAAAGAGGACCATATTATCGCAGACATAATTCGCAAATTAAAATCCGATAAACCACCCGAAAAGATAACAAAGCAATATATATTGAAAGACGGAACTCTATACTATATGTCTGTATTTAATGAGCAAGCATCGCAACGCACTTATGTCCCGGAAAAGCTGACTAAGCAGATAATTTCTGAATATCATATTGTCGGTCATTATGGATCCCAACGAATGTACCATACCATACGTTTGCGATATTATTGGCCACGAATGTTCCCAATGATAGTCAGTTTCGCCAAAAATTGCCACATTTGTAAACAAAGAAATCAAAACACTGCCCGTATTCCAAATCAAATGACGGATATACCGAGCCGACCAGGGGAAATGATCGCGATAGATTTAATGGGAAAATTTAACCCACCCACAGCCAGCGGCAATTCCTACATTCTAACGGTCATAGATTTATTCAGTTTACACAAAATGGCATATGCGCTTCCCACAAAACACGCAGAAGTGGTCGCTGAAAGACTTATGACTCAGTATTTCACCATATTTGGTTATCCTGCCTGTCTGGTCTCAGATAATGGGAGTGACGTGTGCAGTGAGGTCTTCAAAATAATATCTAACTACTATGTTATTCAGCATCGCAAGACCTCGTATTATAGTCCATTCAGCAACGGATTAAGTGAACGATCTCATCGCGACTACAATGGAATATTAGCCAAATTAACTGAAGGAAATCCAACATCATGGGACCTATTTCTCAATTTCGCATCAGAAGCCATGAATTTTCATGTCTCAGCAACGACTCAATTTTCTCCATATTTTTTAACTTTCTGCAGACACCCCCAAATAAATATTGACAAGATACTGACACCGCGACAGAAATACACGGGTGAATGCCTCATTCAACAGTTACTAGAGAAGCAGCACTTCGCATTTCAATTAGTTAAACAAAATATGAAACAAGTCAAGACGAAACGAAACGAAAACAGTAAAGGTAAAATACCGGAATTTCCCATAGGTTCCCAGGTCTATGTTAAGAATCACAGACAAACCCATAAACTAGGTATGAAATATGATCCATTTTGGGTGATACTTAAACAAACAGGACCAGTTTCGTATGTAATTCGTAATCAAATTACAGGCAGTTTATCTAAAAGTCATGCCAAACATTTAAAATTAGCGACGACTAAATGGCATACACCACAATTACAGGAGAACCAGAAAGTTCGGAAAAGCAGATTTGTATTCCCACATAAGTCATCAACACAAAGCTCCGATGCTGACATATCGAGTAATAGCAACAATTCGGACACCGAAAATGAGAACCACGATACAGGCCCTTTAACACAGTTAATACGACAAAACCGCGTCATCCGGGACGGATCGGATTCAAATGACCAGTGCCCCTACCAGAGATGGCACATAAGTTAATAGCATCAAAGCGCGAACATGAAAAACAATCATTTTCATCAACCGAACCATATAACCCTTATGATATGCTATCTCAAAACGATGAAGCAAAAATGTACAATGCAAGTTCATCAACCGAGCCATACAATCCGTATGACATGTCAACCCAACAATTAGCACAACAAAACAAGCGTAAAAGCAAGTCCAGTTGCGATACATATAACATGTCAACCGAAAATTATGATCCTTTCGATATAACCACTCAAACCGACAAAAATAGCACAGACGAACAGAGCATGTCGATATAGGAAAATAAAATATGTAAACAACTACCATAATTAGATAACATACATAATCATAAAAGCAACTAACCTCATACACTCAACTCTATATCCAAAAGCACGAAACGAAAACAGCTCACACATGTATAAACTTTAACTGAATAAAACTCAACAACTTAACTCCAGGAACAAACTGACAAAGTAAAAATTACCAATTTCTAACAAAGACGACCAGATCTATACCGCGCGAAATGCAACGAATATTATTGGACAATCTCCACCTATCATAAATAAATAGCACCCTGTCGTAAAAAGACACAATACAAAGAGAGAATTGTCATCGCGCAAACCAGGACTGCCAGACCATGTGCAGTGCATGTAACACGATATGGCAATCACACACGCACCAAGTGGGTGACATATTTCTTTTCACCAACCCGCCCAGATGCACAAAATCGAGGCTTAATTAATCAAAGAAACCGATCTGAACTATACAAAGTGGGTTGGCCAATAATGCAGAAATTTAACGCCATGTACCCGTATATATCACGCACATGGCCCCCTCACAGCAAGGCAATATTTCATCTCCAGCAAGTTATCACCTGGCGGCCAACACGCTTTATTATCGCATCAATCAACAATTCGGGAGACGCGAATAACTTCGACCTCTTCAAATTTCAGGCGAATCGCATGCATTAATTTAAATGCTAAATCAAAGCAAGAAACAGGAAGCATTTCGACTCATACAAGTTTAGATGCCAAGTTCATAATTTGTCAGACAGTTTTGCCTCATTAGCACTCAGATAATAGCATGTGTCACGGCGGACACAGAGACTAATTAAATTATTCACGCCCCATCTTCGGAATAATTATCACAGACACCGAATAAGCAATTACGTCATAATGAATCGTGTTAATCACCCCAACGGTAAACCCATAATTTGATATCATACACTTAATCACGCGTAGTTACCACCCTGTGTTCAATCCAATGCAATAGCGACGATTCATGCGGAAAATCATCGCTAATCTGGCCGGGTAAAAAGTGGATCATTAAATGGATCCCGTACAGAAGTGCAGTCAAGTCTGATCAACTTTGATTCCACATAGATCAAATGAACAAGTATAGAGGCCAGGAAACGCATCTCAACACATACGCGTAACTACTCTTCATATAAACATATCATGATTCATTATACTCCCAAAGATAGCTTTACCGGTTCAAGTTATCCAAATAATCACAATTATATACCGCTTGTAAAATATCTTAATCTCAAGTGTCAAAATCGCCCCACGCTACATCGACAAATATAATTGTCATATGGCGGGGTATGACAATAACATAGGCTGAAATGATGGCCTACATTAAGGGACAAGCGCATATATCTCAGTATATAACTTTAATTGTGATGTAGCAATGCCAAGCATCAATGATGACCGAATCAATCGATATTTTAACCGTACGCGCGCGATGTAAAACTTCAAACCCAAGTACCCAGTTAATATCGTACTCCAGTATAAATCATACGACATTATGTGAAAACAGATTTATTTTTATCTCAACCACAAATAAATATCACATGAATGCAAATGGCAGCCCATGTTTGAAACAATCGCACAAATCCCAATATTGTTATACACAAAGCACGACTACCAACAGAGCCTACACCCCTCCCTCAATTTTTAAACCAAATGAGTCCCACCCGAATCATTTCAATGATGTAACAGTTCTCCCGATTTTTTTTATTATCATGATAATTTTAATCATTATTATCCAACCCCATTTCCAAGTCATTACAACCGAATGCCTCCAAAAATACAAGCTTTGCAAACGCACATCTTATCGCAATAATGAAACAGTTTGTCCACAAGCCAGGAGCCGGAAGTGGACATTAGCGCTCGCCAATCGAGCACATCCATGAACTCTTGAACGAAGTATCGTTCACCCCACTGATTGTTCAACATAATTATTATTGCATTACATGTATTCTAATGTCATTTATATTGATACCCTTTATATTATCACACTTATGTTACCTCATCATGCCAACCCTCTTCATAATGCATATGGCTTCAACATGTACATAGATATATATATTCAATTTATACAATTTTTTCTGATGACCACACATCGTAACTTATATGCATACCGAAGTATCCAACCCTTAGATTTTAACACCAGTAGTCAAAATCTGAAAATAAGGGGGACCTTATGTAGAGTAATGATCCCTGATACATACTAAACATATATATCTCAACCGATGGGGGGGGGGAGACAGGAATATACTATGTAGAGTACGATCCCTGATACATACTAAACATAGCTATCTTAACCGATGGGGGGAGACTGGAATATAATCGAACTATAAGTGACCCCAACCAAATTGCCAAGGTCATACTCGGAGAGGCCGCGACCTATGAGTTATGCAAGTCTAACCACAAAGGAAGCAGTCTTAGGTAATAATTCCCAGTTCACCCATGGGTCAGTACAGACAAAGAGATGCACTAATGACGGCTACCAGTCATTAGTGATATATAAACCAGACATTAATCTACTCTTCAATTAGTTTCGGCTCTTCAGCCTAATTGGCAGATGTCAACATCCACCCGCTAAATTAATAAGCGGCGTTCCTGTCTTTCCATCCATCCAAGATTTGATCCATAACATTACTGTTAACTATACATTGATATTAGATGTGAATAAATGATATACAAGAACTGACTTCATTCTTCCACAATTCATTTTCTGGGCAAATATTTTGAATATTTTTTTTTAATTTGTAAACAAAACTTTTTCATGCAATTTAATTCACGCTTTGTTTTAACTCTTGCGCTTTAGTTTGATTTGTTTCCAATTATAATCCAATAGAGTGTATAGACCTGTTGGAAATAAATTATAAACTGGCTCCTTTCCCTTGTAAATAACAAAGTACATCAATGATTGTATGACGTTTAATCGTCGTTTATATAGAAATACATGTAGGAGAATGTTGCAGATCGACTGATTTGCGTTGGCATCTTGACAGCATTTTACGACAATAATGCTTTAGGCCCACCGATCCTATGTGCGACATTCGTGCTCCCCAAAATTCAAAATTCAAGGGTCGTATTACTTAAAAATTGGTGACGTCACAAAATCAGATATAGCCTATATACGACCCAAAGCGTCTTTGGTTCGTTATAAACTATGTCTTTATAAGCTCGGTATTTTCACTTTATAAACTCGGAATTCTATGTCTTTATAAGCTCGGTATTTTCACTTTATAAACTCGGAATTCTATCTTTATTAACTCGGAATTTTTACTTTATAAACTCGGAATTTTGACTTTATTAACTCAAAATTTTGACTTTATAACTCGGAATTTTTACTTTATAACTCGGAATTCTGACTTTTTAACTCGGAATTCTGACTTTATAACTCGGAATTCTGACTTTATAAACTCGGAATTCTGTCTTCTTAACTCGGTATTTTCACTTTATAAACTCGGAATTCTATCTTTATTAACTCGGAATTTTTACTTTATAAACTCGGAATTTTGACTTTATAACTCGGAATTCTGACTTTTTAACTCGGAATTCTGACTTTATAAACTCGGAATTCTAACTTTATAAACTCGAAATTTTGACTTTATAAACTCGGAATTCTGACTTTATTAACTCTAAATTTTGACTTTATTAACTCTAAATTTTGACTTTATAACTCGGAATTCTGACTTTTTAACTCGGATTTATGACTTTATTAACTCTAAATTTTGACTTTATAACTCGGAATTCTGACTTTTTAACTCGGAATTCTGACTTTATAACTCGGAATTCTGTGTTTTTAACTCAGAATTCTGACTTTATAAACTCGGAATTTTAACTTTATAACTCGGAATTCTGTCTTTTTAACTCGGAATTCTGACTTTATAAACTCGGAATTCTGACTTTATAACTCGAAATTCTGACTTTATAAACTCGGATTTTGACTTTATTAACTCGGAATTTTGACTTTATTAACTCGGAATTTTGACTTTATTAACTCGGAATTCTGACTTTATAAACTTGGAATTCTGTCTTTTTAACTCGGAATTCTGACTTTATAAACTTGATGTCTGTCTTTTTAACATTGAATTCTGACTTATAAACTCGGAATTCTGTCTTTTTAACTTGGAATTCTGACTTTATAACTCGGAATTCTGACTTTATAACTCGGAATTCTGACTTTATAAACTCGGAATTCTGTCTTCTTAACTCGGTATTTTCACTTTATAAACTCGGAATTCTGACTTTATAAACTCGCAATTCTATCTTTATAAACTCGGATTCTGTCTTCTTAACTCGGAATTTTTACTTTATAAACTCGGAATTCTGACTTTATAACTCGGAATTCTATCTTTATAATTCTGAATTTTTACTTTATCAACTTGGAATTCATTCTTTTAACTCATAATTTTGACATTTATTAACTCGGTATTCTGACTTTATAAATAACAAAACACATAGATGATTGTATGACGTTTATATAAATAGGAGAGTGTTGCACATCGACTGATTTGTGTTGGCCTCTTAACAGCCGATTACGACACTAATGCTTTAGGCCCACCGATCTACTGTGCGACAAAAGTGCTCCCCAAATTCAAAAATTAGAGCGTCGTATTAGTTAATAATTGGTGACGTCACAAAATCAGATATGGCCTATATACGACCCAAAGCGGCTTTGGTTCGTTATTACTTAAAAATTGGTGACGTCACAAAATCAGATATAGCCTATATACGACCCAAACGTCTTTGGTTCGTTATTAGTTGACAATAGTTGTCAGTATCTTGTTGTTTGAAATTATGTTACCATTGCCACCCACATACTTGCGCTAAATATCAGGTCATCAGCGTTTACAGTTATTAGTTCTGCGTTTACCATTCACTCAATGTTGCTATTTATGGTTTTGTATGCAGCAGATATGTGTAACATTAGGGAGAATGGGTAAACGATGCGATGTGGTGGCAGAAAAGGTCGTACGTTTCGCGTATATGTGGCCTTAGTGTAGGCAAATTGGGTTATGTTGAGAATTTATTGAAGATAGTCTATTGTAATCCTTTGTATTTTGATAAATTGCGTTCATGGTATACCACCATGTATTTGTGTGATAAAAATGAAATATTCGTGTTTAATCACTTGACCGGAGGCAACTATGACTACTATTTTAAGACACGGACAATAGGATCTACACATTTTACCTAGTACCATATGAATAGCTCTCATACTGTTCTATAGTAGTGAATTTTTACAGACTGTGTGTTGTAGATTCAAAAATAAATGATTATCGGTCACATTCGTGAGACTGTTTTCATTTACATATATTTCTGCTTCTAGAAAAGGTCACACAATGAGTACACCCATATTAGATCACATTTAACTGTTTTAATACACATATATTACACGATTCAAGATAAACAGTACAGATAAAACTGCGTTATTCTTCTATTTCTTGGCGCCCAAAAAGTCCACATTCAATCGTTGTAGGAGACCTGGCTTCCGGTTGCTCTCTCGCGAGATACATTAGAGAGAATTCTTACATACTATTATTAATAGCTCCCCTTATACTCTGAAATCATTCTTCCTCGTATAATTCGACGGCCTGTTCGTTCTTGTATAACCAGCTATTCAATTTTCCGCAAATTGTAAATTTCATTCGATTTTGTTCATTTTAGCGGCCATTTTGGACAGACACTCTACCGATATGGTTTACGACTAAGGATTGTTTGTGTGGATTTTATTTTATTACCAATTTGGTATTTGTTGGCGCACCTACCACCGAAATTCATGATTTTGCTATACCAACTGCCATCATGGACGCCATCTTGTATTACAGAAAATGCTCAAAGCGGATTTTAGCGGATTTTGGATATGTTATAGAGGATATATTCCTCTTCAAAATGGAATAGAAACCAACTTAGTCCAAATTTTTTCTAGGTTGACCCTAAAATTTTAGTTTATCGACCAGACTAAAACCCGGTTTTTGAACTCAACCGAGATATTGATTATAGTTGTGAAAGGTCCATATACCCAATATGAATGGAATCAGTTGAAAGTTTCTTCAAGTTATCACGCAAATGGTCATAAACTTGCTGACAATAAACAAACTAGGGCTGTAAAAATAATCGGACAAACCTGGTTTTCGAACTCAATCATGATATTGCTGTGAAAGATCCATACACTCAATATGAATGGATACAGTTGAAATTTCCGTGCTAACAGTCATAAAATTGCTAAAATAGACAATCTAGGGGCCATAACGCAGGTAAAAAATGTCGGACAAATTTGGTTTTCGAACTCGTTCAGGATATTGTTGTAAAAGATCCATACACCCAATACGAATGGAATCAGTTGAAGTTTGTTCAAGTTATTGTGCATCAGACATAAATTTCCCCAAAATTGCTCAAAAGAGATAAACTAAGGGCTGTAACTCAGGTAAAACAAATTGGACAAAACTGGTTGGAATTTAATTAGCTGACATTTGTTATAAAGTTACCACACTAATGGACATAAAATTACATATAAATAAGTGGGATAACTCTGGTTAAAAGACGGGGCTGGCCTGACTTTCTGTCAAATGTGAGAATAAAGTCATGTACCAAAAATTGTCACAATTCATCAATAAATGGCTGTGTTACATAGGTTTGTAACAAACTTAAACTTGTTTTTCTTATGCTCATTCATGGTGGAGAGGGGATACTCAGGTCTAAATATCTCAAACCACTTCCACCTCCCATCATGGAAAGAGTTGGCAAAAAAATATAGATTTATTTTCTTATCCAAGTCATCTTGGTGGACATCACTTGGAATTATACAGAAAACATTTTAACATCTTCTTCCCAATCCAACAGACCTCGAATCAATTTTTATTCTGATCTTGGTTGTTATCATTTGGAATCATGTAAACAAAATTCATCATTGGGCCATCATGATTATTCTAAAGGCATGTGAGAGTAATGTTATCAGATTCGTTCAAAATGTAACTTTTGGCATGCAAACTCACAGATGGAGCATTTTTTCCCAATTGGTTAGAATTGTCAACATGGTAAAAATGTTACAGTGTCTGGGGTTGTGTGTTATAGCATGATACAAGACTCAACAGGACCAATACCACCCATCGGTTCGTGTTGGTATTGGTCCCAAATCACCTTGTATCATGCTATACCACACAACTCTTTCAAGTTAAGTTGCCTGGACAAGCAGTCATAACAATTTCTCAGTTGAACTAAAATAAGTCTAAAATTAATGCAGCTAAAAATTCAAGTTACCTGTGGTAGATCCATAACCTTAATAGTTACTGTTTCATCTATCCTAATTCTTCTTAAGAGTTACCAGTAGCCTGAGTAGGATCTAAATTATGTTCACTGTTGGATAGCTTGTAGGATATCTTTAAAAAAACAGGATGAGATACATGTAATCTATAGAAATAGAGAAAGAATGCTTATAAACCATATTAGTAGACTTTGAATTCGAACAAGACATTATTAAGCGAGTCTCGTATACCGAATATAACAAAATAAGTTGATTAATTTTTTTCAAGTTATGGCACTATTAAAAATTAACTAATTAAGGGCTGTGCTTCACATACCTGACCGGTTTTCAAACTCGATCAAGACATTGTTGAGCATTAATGAGCAAGTTTCATATACAAATCAGTTGATATTTGTTCAAGTTATGATGTTAAATCACTAATCTGAAAATGACCACCCACCACCTGCCCATTACCAAAAATCGGTGAGATAAAAATCGCCCTTGCTATAGTTAGTAGCTAGATAGTAGATACATGGGCCAAGTACTTGCATGGCCAATTTTTCTATTTTATTTTACTTAGGAAAGAGCTTGGTATAATATATATAATATATAATATATATATAAAATATACATGTAAATATAAATATACATGTAAAATACACCAAGGTATCTTTCTAATGAGGTTTATTAATTTTCTTATCTGGCTTATTTTGAAAGATGTCTTAATCCGACCCGTGATGACTGAATAACACCTGCACGAGTGAATACCAAAACTTTGTTGAAATTGGTTCAAAGCCTGACAGACAAAAAATTGAGAAAATTTTATGAAGGTCGATTAATCAGACAAAATAACGAGAGGCCGATCACGATCAGCAGATGTTAACCCATCCCTTGACGATGGTAAATTACTATGATCGGAATCACAAATGAGAGTTATGATGTTGAATTATAGAGTAAACTATTATGTTCTATTATAGACAAATGTACATAAAACAAATTATTGGAATGTATGGGTCACTTGCATTTATATATAAAGAGAATGCACTGGTACAGGATATGTAATGCTTCACCACCACAGCCTGGAGTTAAATGTGAAAAAGGTCACCTGGACATGGAACACTTGGGTTAAGAGAGTTTACAATGATAATCTAAATTATACCAACAAATACCCATCAAAATAAAGACACCTTATTAATATCCCATTAATATCAATTATATAGCAGAGCTTTCAAGGGAATCAGACATTGTTTATATTGATGCTGACATCTCTATTAATGCAATAACAATATAATGACCTCAGACCATCTGTATAGTTATATTATCAGCTGTGCAATGCAGCACCCAACCAACTTTCAAAGCACTGTTTTATCAGGAAATTTTTCACAGACTGTCCATCATAATTAACCAGTATGTGGGATACAGTCTATCACAAAAATAAATAACATTCTATTAACCAGTGGCAGCACAGTCCAATATTGTGAACTACACACGTGTTCAGTTATCAGGAGGAATTATGTTATTTAACTGCTACTTGACATTAATGGGGGATCCCTGTATACAAAACAGCTCTGTGGTGTAATGGCACCTTAACACTATTAATTTATGGGTTCATAACTAAATATATAAAGGGACACATTGGGAACCTTTTTATCAACTTGTATCATAATCATCCATCTCTAAATGAAAACAAATGAAAGAGTCAATGACATTTGTTTTAATTATTATTACATGTATAAAAGTTAAAAATAAATAAAAAAAAAATAAAAAAAAAATTTCAAATTGTTTTCTCGAAAACGGGTCATAACTCCTTTAAAATTAATCGGATCAAACCCATATTCGAACTCGATCTGTATTTTGGGCTGTGAAACTCACATACCAAATTTGGTTCCAATCAGATATAAAATGTTTGAGTTTTGGCAGAATGCGTGAATTCTAAGTTGAAAAAGGGCCATAACTCTGTAACGAAATATCGGATCAAACCCAAATTCGAACTCGATCTGTATTTTGGGTTGAGAAACCCATATACAAAATTTGGTGTCGATCGGATAGAAAATGTTTGAGTTATCGCATTACTCGTAAAGTGTCTAGGGACAGACAGACGGACAGACAGACAGACGGGCGAACGACGAGTGGTCAATCCGGGCAACGACACTATGTTTACCATACTATGGTATGGGTAAACATAAAAACACAAATAACGCAATTGGGCACTCTTTTGAAAGTATTTGTGATGGCAAACCTCCATACCAAATTACATTCAGATCGGATAATCATGGCTAGAATAGATTTTGTACCTGTCAATCATAAAACAAGTGGCTCTGTATCCCCTGGATGTCAGTATGTTCGTTTATGTTCCCAAACTGGATTGTAGCGACTAGTATCATATTGACTTCTGAAACCAAACAGAAGAATTGCTCACATTATTATTATTATTATTATTATAGATACATTTAGAACGCATTATACAATAAATTAGTTTCAATGCGCTTACAATACAAATATGGCACACATCCTAAAATAATAATGCACAAATTAGTAAAATTATATACAAACAACCTAACTAGATAATACCAACTTAACCTAATAATCAACCGCAGTAAGGCAATAATAACAGCTAGACCATTTAAAATACACAACGATATACGATTGAATCACAGCTAAAATTATATGGTGAAAGTAAAAGTTAATATATGGGTTAAACGGTCTAGACTCGCACGCACATAACAGACTCTGGTAAACAGCTATCGAAGAACACCTTTTTTTGGCAGATTGAAGCATATCTCGAACAAGTGAGTCTTAAGTTTTGACTTGAATTTGGGGAAAGTAGCACAATTCCGGATGTCCATTGGAAGTCTATTCCAGTTGTTGATGGAAGTCTCTTGGAAGCACCTAATTCCGTAGTTGATGTTAGGCTTCCTGGTCGCTCTGCGGATATCTTTCCCACTGGTACATGATCGTGTCACACCCCCGCTTTTCAGAACAAACATGTCAGAAATGTACACAGGAACCGTATGATTTAGCGATTTGAATACTGTGACCGCACATTTGTATTCTATTCTAAACTGAAAAGTCATTATATGTTCACTAATCAACGTCTTGGTTATATGGTCGTATTTGCATTTATTGTTGATAAGTCTTGCACAGTTGTTAATTAAGACATCAATCCGGTGCATATTATCCTTGGTGATATTTGACAGCAGATAATTCAGACTATCAACACGTGACATGACAAGCGATAAGACTGCGCGTTTCATAGCTTTTTTGCTCAGGTGACATCGAACTCTGCGCAGGCATCTAAGGTGGTAGTAACATGTTCGCAGTATGTCAGATACCATTATGTCAAGACACATGGTAGAATCAAAGTGGGCACCAAGGTTCCGAAGATCACTACACGATGGAATAACGCTGTCGCCCAGCTGAATTTCAAACTCTGGCTCTGTGTTTTTACCCACAGAGAGCGATAGTTCTTTGATGGAATATTTGGAGCCAACTACCATGAACTCGGACTTGTCGTCATTAAGTTTAAGTTTGTTATTCTGCATCCAAGATTTTACTTTACAGAAACACTCTTCCAGACAATGTATTGCGTTGTTATAGCCATTCGGATCATTTCTAGAAAATTCTACATATATGTGTGTCACATACATGTAACAGTAAACTATAATGTACGAAAAAATGTTATAAAATATATTTATTACATGGTCCTACCCTTATTCCATTTTCATATCCGTGATTTAGAGAGAAACAGTGTTCGCGCTGTCGGTAGCCAAATTAGCCAATGGCTAATATTATTCGAATTTGGCTAATAAAAATTTCATTTGGCTAAACTTTTTTTTACCCCAAATGGAGATGGAAAGCATGGAGTCGTAAAGCTAATTAATAAAAGCGATGAATAGATCGACGTTATGTGACGAAAGTATTTCGTACTTATGTTAATACGCCGTCGATGACATTTAACCAGCCTAATCGTCAAAACGCTTAAGCTGTATACTGGTTATGTAACTGATTAAGCCGTCTGTAAGATAAAATACCTAAATGCTTTGTTCAGAAGAGCAGTTCTTAATCAATGGTTGCGTAATCTGCATCCCGTTTAATAAACTGGCTTCTCATCATAAAAGTGTCAACGACATAGAGTTATTACAATTAATTAGCTCAGCGAATTTATGCGGGCTTTTGCGATGTGAAATGCCGCCGTATTCTATAGTAATGTTTTATGAATTGATCTGCTTGTGTGATATAATACATACATATGTTCGTATAATATTGTTTTTAAAGTTGTTTTTGTGTTGTTTTAATTATGTTTTTATACTGAATAACAAATAAAGTTTAAAGCGAATATTTTAGTCATTAATAGTGAACCGCCCAGAAAATGAGGATTTAATTTGGCCAAAAAAATTTGGCTAAAGTTTTTTTCATTTGGCTAATAAAATTTTCATTTGGCTAAAATATTTTTCGGTCCAGCGCGAACACTGGAGAGAAATATCTAGTTGCCTCTACAAATACTCACTTGAAAATGTCCCTCATGCTTTCAATAGGTTGCCTCTGTATCCCCTGGATGTCAGTATGTTCGTTCATGTTCCCAAACTGGATTGTAGCGACTAGTATCATATTGACTTGGTCTGAAACCAAACAGAAGGATTGCTCAGAATTTTTTATGCAGCAAGTTTTGTCAAATACATGTAACAGTAAACAAAAATGTCCGAAAAAATGTTATAAAATATATTTATTACATGGTCCTACCCTTATTCCATTCAATAAACCCATTTTATAAATTGTGATATTAAACGTTCGTTTAATAATAGGAAATAGTGCCAGGTCACTCTTGAAATTTGGTCTGTCGTCTGTTTACATTCCGTACACTACGTCTCAAAATACTTTGGCTTCCAATATTTTTCCCACAAGCTATAATGAATGAAGAGTTTGAAAAATTATGTCATTAAATATACGCCATTAAATACGACAAAGAGTCTTTATTTATCTTGGACTATTTCTTTATGAGGGCAGTTACGTGAAACGTTATTGCATGCCTTATAGGAGCCGATGTAGATCCTCTATATATACATGTATATCAACAATGTTAAAATATAGGTATGTTGTGAAATAGTTTCTCTTTGATCAGACTCGCCTATCAGTAAAAGTAATGTTTTATACAAATTTATAGATATAAAAGAAGCCAATTAATAATTTTCATCCGGTTCGAATGATTCTTCTTCTCTGGATGGTATTCACATCCCTCATTATGAAATGAAAAGCCATAAAACTCATTTCAGCATTTTTTTTTTTTTTGTGAATTCTTTGCCTGACCCGTAGATAATAGCCAGTTGTGATTTCAAGCTGGGCGACAGGGCGGGTTTGCTCACAACAAACTTTTTGACAGGTAGGATTTTGCAAATCGACTGGTAATGTACTACTGGGTACCCAAAACACATATTCCCAACACATGTGTTACAGAATTGGAGTCCGTGCGGAGAATACCTAAGTCAGTCAATACGAGTCATGAACAGATACAGAAGGGTCCACGTAATTACCAATATTATATGCCCAGAATTCAAAGGAATTGGCCCATACAAATTTCCTATTGCAAGAAACATGAACTTTCAAAACAGTACCATTTATGTTGTTGTTGTGTGTTGGCTTATATTATTATATAATTAATACTCAGAAAGTATTTTGAAATAAAAACAAATATGGTTACATATAGTTGAAGTTCTTAAATATCAGTAATGATCAAATTATTTAGATGACAATTCATTTCTAACAAGATCTAACACATTCAGTAACATAATTGAACAATTCGAGCTTGTTTTGGACAATTAAAAAAAAAAGCCTAAGAGAATGCTGTTTTTGCCTAGGAGAAATATTTCTCCTAGGCATTTTTTTTGCATATTAAGGACATTTTTCCTAATTATCAGGGTTGATGTCTTTAAATTAACATAACTTGATTTCCGACAGATATCCCTTTTCTTGGCGCCAAAATACACCGAAAATATACCCGAGGTGGCAGAGTTCCATGAAAAACAAAATGGCGGACATCGACCCCATATGGGAACCCTGAGCCGAGGGGGGATATGGATTCCATATGGGACGAGATACAAAGATGACGACCGATGTCTCCTGATATGCCTCTACCAACTTGTATAGGCTCCATTTCAGTATACATGTAGCCGTAGGCATATCTACCCTGCATGGTTGAGTGATTTTTTTGCATGGTATCACTCTTTATCTACCATTTCCTATGAAATTCCCTGATAAAATTAGCGATAACGAATTGGCGATAATAAATATATGCACCGTTACGGTACGGTAGTTGCGATACAAGGCACCAGTGACGCCCTTGACACAGATACCTTTGCAGGCTGGGAGAATTTACTCAAGAAAGCTAATCGTCATTTCCATGGCCACATAGTGACTCGGCGACCTCGTCGCTATAGTATATGGCCACGAGTAGATCTGGGAGTGGGACGAGCTGGCCCGTTTCCAACCAGCCAACACACCAAAATGTGGTAACAATATCAATGACCCCTGAATCTGAATAATTTCAACGCATGGCCTTTTAGTTTTATGCATTTCAGCGTTTAATCATAATGATTGTATCGAGGACTGAGGAGGTCAGTTCTTCTTCTTCTGATAAGGTGCATTTACCGCAATTTTGCGTATTATCGAACCGTCAGTTGTACTAAGTAACCTAATTTCGCGTCAATGAAAATGAATTATATTGAATAGAATTAATTGAATGTTTTTACGTGGAAAACACTTATATTATAATATATAATACAGTAAATACTCACTTTGTTATTATCTTGTTTCAAGTTCGATCTGCATCTGTATGTTGGTCGGTGTAGGAGCCTGTAGGTTCACCGTTGGACGACGTACGCTGTTAATGTTGTTGTTGATGTTAAATCATATGCGCTGGCCGCGTGTCCTCCAGGTGGTTCCATTCAATGATTGTTTTGACAAAGAATGAGTTTTTATACTGTTTGTCCTTATTGTTTCATAGGAAAGCTTCAACTAGTTATAAGAGGACGAATGTCTTGTAAATCTTCTTAGATCTATCTTCTATTCAGGTTGAAAATGAAATGAAACTCAGTGAAATTTGCCCGCGTCAATTAGAGTTTGGTATCGGCAGGACACCTGATTCTCAAAGAACACAGAATCTTGAGTGACAGCAAAATAAAAATTTGGCAAAATGTATTATCCCGACACGAAGTATGACCTTTACCTTTATGTGCAGAGCCAATCAGAGCTCGTCCATAGCACATGTGCGAACCGGGGCCTATGCTTAAGCCATTCTATTTTTAGATACTGACTTATCTGGCAACGTACTTATTAAGCAGAACACCGGCACTCGATGAATTAGGAGCGAAAATAGTGATTCAGTTCCTAACATGATGGTTTAAACATATTTATTACCAATAAGTATATAACAATACAGATTGGCATTGGGATTGGAGGACATACAGTATATCATTGTATATTATTTGAAAAATAGTTTGTATAGTCTCACCACCCCACCAATTCTAAATAATTTCAATAATGATTTCAAGTAGCTGTTTTAAATGTGATACATGTACCGCATGGTGCATTGTTAACATTGTTACAATTTGCATTCAAATGATGCGAGCGTCTTAAAAGAACTTTGTCGGATTTCCCTCTTGAGTTGAATCTCGTAAGTAATTTTGCACAGCTTTAAAGATATGTTCATTTTCTAATTGTTTTAACATGATGGGCTCCCTCCTCGGAAGATCCTAACTGAATGTAAAGTTAAAAGTCTGCATCCAAATTTATCTGTAAAAAATATGGCTGTAAATGACGAAAACCCCAATCGGCAAATATAGCCCTAAAAACTTGTTAAATCGCATACAAATTGGGAAAAGCCGTGCACTGGCTGGCATGACGCGGATAAAGGGAATACACACCCAGGCGGCCCACTGTGTCGGGTGCAGTCCAGACATCGGCAAGTGGACCCCCACTTTGGGAGGATCAACCAACGTGTACGTAACAGAAACAAACAACCATAATACTGCTGCACCATAAATTTACATGACCAGCCCCGCCGATTGTCCACGAAAAACGAGAGCGAGAGCGGATCGCCAGGCCCCGGACCTAACATGTACCCCAAATGGCGTGGTGACTGATAGCGTAAACCCGTATCAAAACCCCACCGACCCAGTACCGGAAAACTAGGTAAGAGCCATACTTACAGGTGCAACCGCCTCCGCTGTGTAGTTAGTCGAGGCCAAGATTGTTCAGGGCGCGAACAATGGCTTTGCGGACGTTTCGTTTTAGTCGATTCTGACACTCGTCGTTCAAGTGGATTTTTATCTCGCAGCAACCCCGGCACCCCTCGCGATAGACGATTTAGCGGCCAAAAGGCCGCGTCGGCCACCTCAACATGGAAACGAGCCAGGAGTTGAAGATTCAGCTCACGCACTTTGTGGTTGTACACTCTAAAAATACAGCTACTATATAGTACCTATATAGGCACTATCCTTGCCACTGGGTTAGTGCCTTAGTCTAGGCACTATATAGTGCCTATATTATATAGCTACTATAACGTACCTAATTTGGTATTATATAGTGCCTAACTTTAGGTACTATATAGTACCTATATGATATAGCTACTATAAATAACCTAATTAGATATGATATGGTACCTAATTAGCTACTATATATTAGCTATACAGCAATTATGTATTATATAGTGCCTAATTGTATGTACTATATAGTACCTAATTGGATATTATATGGTACCTAATTAGCTACTATATAGTAGCTATATAGCAATTAGGTAGTATATAGTCCCCAACTTTAGGTAATATATAGTACCTACATATGATATAGCTACTATAAAGTACCTAATTAGAAATTATATGGTACCTAATTAGCTACGATATAGTAGCTATAAAGCAAATAGGTATTATATAGTCCCTAAACTTTATGTAATATATAGCTTGCTTTATTCAATATTTTATAACGGAGGTCTGATAAACTCATCTTCACCGACTCATCCACATTTGCAGACCTCTGATTGTTCATCTCTGCTAAGAGCTGAAAAGAAGAATTTAAAAAGTTAAATAAAATTCAATAAAATTTTTAATTCAAGTGTCAATGTTCTGGAACTCAACTTTGTGGAATGAGAACATAATAATTCGCTGGTTAATTTGAAAACAAAATTAACAAGAGGTTAGATTATTATTGAAGTAATGGTGACGGCGTATGTGTGTTTATCAGTTGATGTTGATCTAATGATAATAATTTCCAACAAATGTGGTGCTAATACTAACCTCTAAATGCCGATTTTAATTCAGACAATCCCGCGTCGTCCAGCCATTTCGCAACAGCATCTTCCGTCCAAAGTTCAACAGAGTCATTGGAAGCGTCCATCTTTCTTTGTCTTAATTCTTCGATTAAAAATGGCTTCTCGAAACAATAGAAACGCCGCCTGCGAATATGCCCTCTGGCGGGAGCGTCTGTCAAATAACATGTGGGCGTAATTTGGTTTATCCTGAATGCGATATAAGTTCCACGCTATGGGCACTATCTACGATATAGCTACTATATCACCCCAATAACCAATATGTGTTATATAGATAGGCAATATAGCTACGATAGGCACTATATAGTCGCTATAAGGACACCGATTTCTGTGAGTGTATTCCGCCACGACCGCGGGGTCCGTGGAGTCCGCCTTAAACGGACCAGGTAATCGACATTCTCCCGACGTAGGACCTCGAGGAAGTAAACGCGCCCAACCGGCCGCCTACAACCCTGACGGACGGATTCCACCAAGGCAACGCCCACTCAAACACCTGCACAGAAGGGGACGAAAGGTCATTTTCCCCGGCCATAATTATCAAGATGTCCGGCGAATATTCCTGGGCCCGCTGGATCAATTTCGAAGGCACTAAAGCGAGTCGTAAACCACTCCTTCCACAAATCCGTACGTCGTGGGTACAGTTAACCAAATCGAGCTGGACAAGAAAGTCCCAAACCAGGGGCATATCCGCCGCAACCACGCCCGGCCGTAAGAATCGGGCGAACCCACAACAATGGCTCGAACCGAATATCAAAATTCTGCCCATATCGAAAGAAAGACACCGCGTTATGAAACCAACATACACCCAAGCCCTCACCAATCGAAAAGACCCGGGCAAAACGGACCACGTAAACCAACACTCACTTTACGGAACTCGAAAGCAGGAGATAAAATTTATTGACCTTGTGGTCTGTGCGAAATTCGTTTGAATGGGCAGTCGGGTATCTACAACGTCACCACGAGGACAATCAATCAATCAAGATACCCGCCCTCCTCGTGGTTGGCGCTCAGATGTTCACTTGACCTCGAACTTTCTAAACAGCTGACCCGGTCGCAGGTCGATACAATATTAAGGTCGACCGTCTATAAAAATCTTTTCCTTCGTAAAATGTATTTTATCCAACACACTGAATGTAATTATATAATTAGACATGTGGTGGATAATGATTTGAAACACGATATTTTATAAAGGTTTTTAATTTAATATCAGCGTTCGAGATTTCGTTTAGTCACGTGATCACAAATAAACCAGTGCCAAGCGGGGTCACTATAAAATATTACTGTTACGACTAAATGCGCCCGAGGGGGGTGGGTATGGTTGTACGTTTCATTGATGGCATGCCTGGAAGTAACTGTTAACTGCGTATGCAGCACAATTCCGTTGCGGTGTCCTCTGCTACTGTGCTAGACACATTTCCGAAGCGGTTGGCGGTTACGTATATAATATAAACTAATATGATCGTACGTGACACGTAATGGAGCAACCACCAAGTTGATCATTAAGTTCAATATTACAATAATTATAGGATGTTACGTACAGGGTACTACGTGTGATACACCACTCGGAGAAATGTCTGTGTCATCAAACTAAAATACCATGTCACAACTTGGATTGATATATTCGTAATCGTATATACAGTCACGGAATATCAATTTATCCATGCACTTTCAACGCATGATTCAAATCTGAGCTGCCAATGCTTCTGTGCATAAATTGGAGGTACCCTCGCGGGGTCTAAATAAGAATACATGCAGTGCGGAATAAGAGTACAGGGTGGATAATTCTGCCAATGTCGATACGAGTATACGGGGCGACACGGTAGCAATTCCCAACATAGCATAAAGTCAGCCCGGAAAGCTCTATTATGTCAATCATATAAATGTCCCAAATTCAGAAATGTTTTGTCGAATATAGGTTTTACCAAACAGCAACATCATTTCTTGATCTGAGTAAATAATCTATTCTGATTGGCCTTTCGTATATATAGTCTGCCTGGCAATCCCACAGTTTAAATAAACATACGAACACAAATACACACTATATAGGGCAGCAAATTAAAACATAATTAAGCATATAAGTACAAGAGTACAGGTGGACATAGAAGCATACATGTATGCTTATTTAGATCCACAAGAGCAGTTGGTGAGCGTACTTAGCAGAGCGGCGCGTACCCCTGTTACGTGTATTTGGTGGAACACTGTTACATGTAGCAAGCATGCATACGGACAAACTTCCGGGAATATCAACAACTCTGAAACGCACTGTGAAATTAAGAAATAGCCATGAATTAATAGGAGCATTTAACAGATTTGTGGACTGTTATCACATTGCATGTCGCAAGCATACGGACGCATCTGCCACTATATCAATACCGCACGCTTGGTACGAAAGATAATTATACACAAAATCGCATGCATGTCTTATACGGTACTGTCGTCAGTTTATCGGACAAGTGTAATGTCACAAGGATGGCACGATCAGTCAAATTTCCTTAGTGTTATACTTCTCTGATCGCAGAAGTATCATAACCTATTGACAGGTAACTTTGTTTGATTGAGGGTTTAACGTCGTTTTAACTGCGCTACTGCCTCAATAAAGGACTGTCAGATCTATATGCAATATGCGTTCATTGTGTTGATCAAGGTCGTTAAACGATATGGACGAATCTTCCGGAATATCGATATATCCATGCAACCATGATACATAGATTTAATAACAGAAAATGGTAGTAAGGCTGTATTACAAAACTTGTCTCCTTTAAAATATGGCATGCTTTCAAATCGCTATGCATAACCTATAACATCTACCTGGAAGGGGGGGGGGTTGACTGGAATCCTTCAGTGGCGTATGTTTTTTCTTTGATAATCTAATTGAACCTATTAATAATTGCTTTTTGTGGTCATGGTTCAGAAATTTTAGATAGTGGTACGTGTAGGTCAGAAATACTCAACTTTGATGTCCAGTAAATAGTTTATTTGGACATTTTATTTCGCTCGATCACACGCATGTGATATTGCTAATCAGGTTTTAAAATGGCAACTGATATTCGGACACCTCTGTGTATGCCTTCCCATTTCTAAATCCTCAAGATTATCACCGACCTCACTAACACTTAAATATGGCAGAACCTGGCCGCATGCGTGTGACATGACATAAACACTGTATGATTAATAGTGTGATTAGTATAACGTTTGCATACATATTTATATAACATGTATATATTGGTCATCTGTATATATGCTCTCCTAAATTGAGGTTAACAATAAACTTATTGTGAAATTAAGTACTTGCCACGATTGAACTAAGTGCCAGTAACAAATTAAGACTATTGTCGTGTATGTCACAAGCATATGGGCGCACGCTTGGTACGAGATAATATACATAACAATAATAATGCATGTTTGTATTCCAGTTGTCAATTTTATCGCACGATTGTAATGGCGTGATTGAAAGATTTTTTGATCTGTGTCTCGGTCATACCAGGTAGCGTCGAGAATACTGTAACGGTACCCAATTACTGACTATGTCACAACCGTAAGGCTGTATTTTTTAAAACTGTTTTTACAATTCGTTCCGGCACTTATCATTTTACACTGCGCTACTGTATATATAAAGGACTGTCCGATCAATATGCAAGATGCGTTGATCAAGGTCGTTAAATTATATGGACGAATCTTCCGGAATATCGATATATACATAGATTTAACAACACAAAATGGTAAATTTAAGCATTTTACTAACAATATCTGTATGTCAAAACCGTAAGCTTGTCTCCTTTAAAATATCGCATGCTTTCAAATTGATGTGCATAACATATAAGATCTACCTGCAAGAGGGATTGACTGGAATCCTTCAGTGGCGTATATTCTGTCTTTGATAATCTAATTGAACCTATTAATAATTGCTTTTTGTTGTCATGGTTTTTGAAGTAACTGACCACTTTTGGAAGTAGGTCTCCACTTTTGAAGTAAAAACGCCAGCTTTTGTAGGTCTCCACTTTTGTAATAACAAAATTACAGCTTTTGAAGTAAACTGACTCAATACATTTTGACGGGCGCTGAACGATTTTCATGACAAAGACAACCCGATAATCCATTGTGGCTATCGCCCATACGAGTGTGATGTGGTTTGAATAGCTTTCAGTCATACCAACACAAGAGAAATAACACAGTCAATCGCCCATACACGTGTGACGTGTACCAAAAGGCACTTAGTGAGTCCGGTTGCGTGACAAAATAATACACACAGGTAATCGACCATACGAGTGTGACGTGGTTTGAATAGCTTTCAGTTAAACTATCAAACAGTCAATCGTCCATACACGTGTGACGTGTACCAAAAGGTACTTAATGAGTCCGTTCCGTGACAAAAGAATCTACACCGGTAATCAACCATACGCGTGTGACTTAGTTTGAATAGCTTTCAGTTAAACTATCTCAAGACAAATCACATAGTCAATCGCCCATACACGTGTGACGTGTACCAAAAGGCTTGAGGAGTGTTTCTGGGTGAACTACAAACTTGATTTATTATATTTTGGCTTCAGTAAACGTGAATCAGTGGACGAATTTGCATGGCTGGTAGATTTAGAGATCTGATATATTACTAAAATAATAAGACTTTCTTTATAAATCACACACTTCAAGATTAAAACTAATTGCTGAAATATAAGTGCATGCAATATTTTGGATCAGTGACCATTAACAATATAGACTACCAACTAGAATATGTACCTACATATATTGTGTTTTGATATGTGTGTTTTGTTGTGTTCTGAGATATCTCAAAATAATTCATCATTGTTTTTATGTTAAGTTATCAGTCCACGAGACACCTCCACCTTCCCTGTATATAGTACACCACTTAGTCTTACCCCAATTGATAGGTGCAACATAGCAATAGTAAATATGTATACCATCATATATTGTCTTCATGATAGAATATTGATTTAATTTATTGACCATAATAAACAAAAAAGATTTAGATAGCAGAATTGTTGATGTGGATGAGAGGCGATAAGGGATCAAGCTATACAATATTGTACATAACTATAGACATAGAAATATACCGTCTAAGGGGATGTTAAGGATAAAGTTGACTAATTATTATTTAACTACATCAACAACATCGTTTATTATGTATATCTGTGACTGAAAATTGACAATAAAATTATTTGTATTCGTATATTGTGTTGAATAAATTTTGAAAGGAGACTGAACCTTTGGCATCAAGAACATTGAGATTTGAAAGTTTAACTTTCCCTGTATAGCGACATAATGCCATCGACTCCGTTATTTTATATACTCAATCATCAGAGGATATGTGAACCCAACGGTTTCCACACAACACATTACTGAGCCCCGTGTTTTATAGCTGGCCACGTTTGACGTAGTTCTAATACTTCGGTTATGTGACATAATTTAAATGATCGAAATTTGTTGTTAATGTCGCCTTCCAGAGACGAAGCTAATAAACCATTTTCTGCTGTCCCTAAAGCGTCGGCGGATCACCTAATTTCGAGGGTATGAATATGCAATTAAAAGTGAGGCCAAATATACCAACTATGTTCCGTTGTGACTACTACATCACCTAATTTCGATGAACTATATATGTTGTCATGTTACTGGACTGACAAAACGTCTTGTCTCACTCAATGTCACATCAAACTTCTTCTGACAAAGGTCGCACTTGTCAGGCTGACTGGGAACAATCTTATATACTCGTGTGATTGGTCACCTATGTGTGTTAATAAGCTTAGGCAGGGAAACGGACCCACTAATGCCTTTTGGAACACGTCACAGTTGTATGGGCGATGACGCTGTAAATTATCTTGTGTTGGTATGACTGAAGGCTATTCGAACCACATCACATGCATATGGTCGAGTACCGGTGTGGATTGTTTTGTCACGGAACCGGACTCACTAAGTGCCTTTTGGTACACGTCACACGTGTATAGGCGATTGACTGATTTATCTTGTGTTGGTATGACAGGAGGCTATTCAAACCACGTCACACTCGTATGGTCGATTACCGGTGTGTATTCTTTTGTCACGCAATCGGACTCACTAAGTGCCTTTTGGTACACGTCACACGTGTATGGGCGATTGACTGTGATTTCTCGTGTTGGTATGACTGAAAGTTATTCAAACCACGTCACACTCGTATGGTCGATTACAGGTGTGGAGACCTATTTTTTTTTAACTACAAAAGCTGGCGTTTTTTACTTCAAAAGTGGAGAACTACTTCAAAAGTGGTCATTACTTCAAAAGCTGACGTAACACATGGTTCAGGAATTTAGTTAGTGGTACATGTAGGTCAGAAAAATTTATAGTAAACATTTGTATAACGTTATCCACTCTGAAGAGGCCCAAACTGGATACATGTATATACATGTACAAGAAATAAATATTAATTTAATTTACTTGCTCTTTTCAATTAACTTTCCACATCAAAATGAGAATCACTCACTTTTGATACATATTATATTGGTGAATTCGATGTCTGAAACCTTTGTCTAAATTCACTCGAGAATGTAACATGAAGACACACATTCTCAAGTTGTTATACTCAACTTTGATGTCCAGTAAATAATTTATTTGGAAATTTTATTTCGCTCGATCACACGCATGTGATATTTCTTAATCAGGTTTTAAAAGGGCAACTGATATTCGGGCACCTCTGTGTATGCCTTCCCATTTCTAAATCCTCTAGATTATCACCGACCTCACTAACACTTAAAACTTGAAAATGTCAGAACCTGGCCGCATGCGTGTGAGATAGCATAAACACTGTATGATTAATATTTTGATTAGTATAACATTTGCATGCATATTTATATAACATGTATATATTTGTCATTTGTATATATACTCTCCTAAATTGAGGTTAACAATAAACTTATTGTGAAATTAAGAACTTGCCATGGTTGAACTAAGTACCAGTAACAAATTAAGACTATTGTCGTTGTGTATGTCACAAGCATATGGGCGCATGCTTGGTATGAGATAACACACATAACAATAATAATGCATGTTTGTATTCCGGTTGTCAGTTTATCGCACGATTGTAAAAATGGCGTGATTGAAAGATTTTTGATCGGGGACGTGGCTAGAATATCTAGCATTTAGACTGGCCTCCAACTGACACCCCCGACGGTTGGAAAATGTCCAACTGATGTCTAAAGTCGGAAAATATTATTTTCTTAAATTAATAAGCAGTTTTTGGGAGGGGAGGGACCTAGATCATGTCACAAATCTCTACTCTTTTCTACCCACACGGCACGTAGCCAAAGTAGAGATTCATAACAATAAATTTCCAACTGATAACAATTTCATTAAAGCAATTGATCAAAAATAGGAAATATACAAATATTGTTCTAAATATAATTTCCCATTCATAAATTGTTGAAAAATAAAACTACAAGAACAACTGCAACCTACTGGTCCGTCAGACATGCAATTTCCAACTATTGAAAAATTTGACCTGAGTTGGGGACACCCCCCCCCCCCCCTCGCCATGTCCCTGCATGGCCTATCAAATGTCCTTCCGTTATTACAGGAGTGTCAACTTTTCCACCAGTAACATACATGGGCGGTTGTATTTGTGATATGATAGAACACCATCTCCCAAGCCCCCCCATCATGTCGACATTTGTATAAGATGTGTGTTGTCTAACACTGTGCCTTAAAAATCAATGAAATCGCTAAATTTGTATTTAAAACACATATACTTAACCACAAAACTGGAAATTTTAATAATGTTTGTGATATTATTTGTCTTTGGATAAGTTCCATATATGCTTAAACTTAACAAACACCATACACCACCAGTAGTTTTACAGGACAAAACAATGTTATACAAATGTATGTAGCGAGCATATGGACAAACTTCTCAACACACTCTGTATCCTGGAACATGATAAACATACCAAGAAATTACCAGGTACACTTTCTTTTAAAAATGACACTACCGGGCATGTCATTCTAATAATAAAATAACCCACTGTGATATTATGGTTGTTGGTGAATTTGGATTTAGTTAAAAATATTATGTTCACATAGTTGGCACCAATATTTTATTAATCAGAAGGCAATTACATCATGGTGGAGTCTTCGGGTCTTCTTTGGTTACCAGTACACTTTCTGTTAGACATACACCTTCACGTGTAACGTATGGCGCTTTCCAAACATACATGTATATAAGATTGTTCTATGCCATGATAATATTTGTTGCACAGGAGAAAGAAATCTGCATCAGCTTCATGGAGAGAATTCCTTAGTGACTACAGATTCAAGAATCACTATACAGTGTACAAATGGGTTCTCCCCCAAAGACATCCATTGCACTCTTGAAAAACTCATATAGTTTGGAAAGAATCTTGAGTTTCCCAAAATTTCATCTAGTATTATAAGATGCAAATTCTTGAAAATCGTTGGTCCTTGTTGTAGATATTGTCTTTCCATCATGCGAGCTCGCAGGGTCACACACAACATATTGGCTTTACAGTTCCATTTAATCACTGCTTGTGAATGTGAATTTTACACCTGTTCAAGGAAGTTGTCTGACAACTAGGCTTGCCACGATTATTCGATTAATCGACTAACCTTCGGCAGGTGTGGTAGTCGACGGTTATTTACTTTCGTTGACTAATCGCCCAAACTGGGGGGGGGGTGTGCTGTGGGGTATGGTTGTGTATTTAAGCAGTAATATGCGCAAATACCATGCCTAGAAGTAAAAGTTAACAGTGTATGTAGCACAATTTACCACCCGACAGCCTGTAGCCTACTGTCGCCACTTCTGATGCGGCTTCCTTTGATAACGCAGCCAACGTTTGGCGGTCATCTTCAAAGGGTTCGGTGTGCCTTTGGTGTCGTGTTACAGACTTGCCACTGTTTATATATTATGTTTAAATGTAAACCTATCATCCTATGGATCTGTAATTAGCGATCAACATATCCAAAAATGGACGACGTGCATGGGACTCATCTATATATTTGTTTTTTTCAAATTTCATACTGTAAAACGTTCACCATTATTGATAATAATTGACAAAGTCACAAAATTCGCGGGACATGGAATGTTCAGTGTTACTAGACAGTTAATAACAAGTTGGTGTCATCACTTATTAGTGCTACATACATTACATTCTCCAACTTGGTAACGTATATACCCCCTACCACATTACCGCACTGCACGATGCGTTGCATGCACTTTGAATAACAGAACTAAAATAATCAGGTGTCAGGTGACGCAATCGATACACAATGGGATTTTCTGCAAACATAACTATAGTCCGTTTTCAATAAGTATGCGACAATTCCGCATGCTTTCATGGTTTGGCGCCGTGACCGCGATACATGTTCACGGGTAACATTGATTGACTGGACAGATTTTTAAAACAATTCTCGTCCGCGGCAATAGCGATGAGGAGGGTGTTTACCCGCTGCGTAAATTTGAGTTTAGGTGGCCGATGACGGGTGGGTGCCTCAGAATGACAAGCCTGCTGATTGACAGTTTATAACTGTGTTCCGACTGGGTGCAATATAGGCCACATATATAAACGATTAATCGACTAACCGTCGACTATAGCGGTCGATTAGTCGATTATGAAAATTCATAGTCGTGGCAACCCTACTGACAACATTTGCTAATTTATTCAGAAACCAGTACATGTGAGATCTCAGATCACAGAATTGAACTTCTGATAGATAGTGCATGTGATGAACCGGTAGATCTGAAGCATCTCTGAAAAATCTGGAAAAATAGGAAAAAAACCCACTAATAAGTATACATGTACATGTACAGTAATGCCCTAATTAATCGACTCGACGAGAGCTTTCCGACTAAATCCTGAAAATTTACCCATAATTATGCTGTGGTTATGGAGTCAATTAATTATGGCATTACTGTAGATGTAACATACAGTAAATACCTGATAAATGAAATCACCTACAACTTTCGTAAGTTTGAACAGTACTTTTCTCTGTACATGAACATGAAATGACAGTACATGTGGTGAAGTCGCTGATTTAAGAAACACTAAGAACGATTAGTGAGACTAATACACAAAATATAATTCCTGATACCGGTATATATTCATCCATTTTTCAGAAATCTATAATTCTTTCAATCAAATGGCAATATTCTCAAACAAAAAGCAATGTTTTATTTCACTTTGTATACATTCATTTATTTATTCATTCCCTCATTTCAGCTCTAATGCGATTGTCCTATTTAAATATGCATAATCCGAATTAACGCTCGAAAATTACTATTTCTTTGGCTTTGGGGAAACAAATATTTGATTTGAGTCGAGGAACCCACCCATCAAAGCTCAGAGTGATCAGATATAATTTTTTGCAATCCATTATTTTTCAACACTGGTACTTTTTAGTGGCCTGGCAAAAAGTAAACGAGAAGAAGTTCTCGGATCAAATTGCGTATGAAGATGGATAACTCTAAAGTCAAGTGGCTTTTGTGTGTCTGATATTTGACAATCCGTTGTTTTAATTACCACACCAAATCACCCATAATTATTCATGTACATGTATGCAACTACGTAACTTCTGTTAAAGAGATTTGCATGGAAATCCCCTTTCAAAATTGTTCACTTGACCTTCCCCTTAATATATTCTGACTGAAGCATATTTAAAAAAAATGTTGTTCGAATCTAATGATATGGGGACTATCGAATCAGATTGAGTACCTTTAAATACAATTGAAACTTCCTTGTCGTCGCACACTATTTTGAGTTTTTTTAATAAACCTGGCAAGGTTGGTACATGTACATACATGTACATGTACCCTGCTAGGCAAAACAAGTGTTCACTTAACCACGTTGCGGTTAGCATTGCCACCGCAGCCGAAATGCAACTACATTGATCAAAAATTGATCAAAAATAGGAAATATACAAATATTGTTCTAAATATAATTTCCCATTCATAAATTGTTGAAAAATAAAACTACAAGAACAACTGCAACCTACTGTTCCGTCAGACATGCAATTTCCAACTATTGAAAAATTTGACCTGAGTTGGGGACACCCCCCCCCCCCCATCGCCATGTCCCTGCATGGCCTATCAAATGTCCTTCCGTTATTACAGGAGTGTCAACTTTTCCACCAGTAACATACATGGGCGGTTGTATTTGTGATATGATAGAACACCATCTCCCAAGCCCCCCCATCATGTCGACATTTGTATAAGATGTGTGTTGTCTAACACTGTGCCTTAAAAATCAATGAAATCGCTAAATTTGTATTTAAAACACATATACTTAACCACAAAACTGGAAATTTTAATAATGTTTGTGATATTATTTGTCTTTGGATAAGTTCCATATATGCTTAAACTTAACAAACACCATACACCACCAGTAGTTTTACAGGACAAAACAATGTTATACAAATGTATGTAGCGAGCATATGGACAAACTTCTCAACACACTCTGTATCCTGGAACATGATAAACATACCAAGAAATTACCAGGTACACTTTCTTTTAAAAATGACACTACCGGGCATGTCATTCTAATAATAAAATAACCCACTGTGATATTATGGTTGTTGGTGAATTTGGATTTAGTTAAAAATATTATGTTCACATAGTTGGCACCAATATTTTATTAATCAGAAGGCAATTACATCATGGTGGAGTCTTCGGGTCTTCTTTGGTTACCAGTACACTTTCTGTTAGACATACACCTTCACGTGTAACGTATGGCGCTTTCCAAACATACATGCATATAAGATTGTTCTATGCCATGATAATATTTGTTGCACAGGAGAAAGAAATCTGCATCAGCTTCATGGAGGGAATTCCTTAGTGACTACAGATTCAAGAATCACTATACAGTGTACAAATGGGTTCTCCCCCAAAGACATCCATTGCACTCTTGAAAAACTCATATAGTTTGGAAAGAATCTTGAGTTTCCCAAAATTTCATCTAGTATTATAAGATGCAAATTCTTGAAAATCGTTGGTCCTTGTTGTAGATATTGTCTTTCCATCATGCGAGCTCGCAGGGTCACACACAACATATTGGCTTTACAGTTCCATTTAATCACTGCTTGTGAATGTGAATTTTACACCTGTTCAAGGAAGTTGTCTGACAACTAGGCTTGCCACGATTATTCGATTAATCGACTAACCTTCGGCAGGTGTGGTAGTCGACGGTTATTTACTTTCGTTGACTAATCGCCCAAACTGGGGGGGGGTGTGCTGTGGGGTATGGTTGTGTATTTAAGCAGTAATATGCGCAAATACCATGCCTAGAAGTAAAAGTTAACAGTGTATGTAGCACAATTTACCACCCGACAGCCTGTAGCCTACTGTCGCCACTTCTGATGCGGCTTCCTTTGATAACGCAGCCAACGTTTGGCGGTCATCTTCAAAGGGTTCGGTGTGCCTTTGGTGTCGTGTTACAGACTTGCCACTGTTTATATATTATGTTTAAATGTAAACCTATCATCCTATGGATCTGTAATTAGCGATCAACATATCCAAAAATGGACGACGTGCATGGGACTCATCTATATATTTGTTTTTTTCAAATTTCATACTGTAAAACGTTCACCATTATTGATAATAATTGACAAAGTCACAAAATTCGCGGGACATGGAATGTTCAGTGTTACTAGACAGTTAATAACAAGTTGGTGTCATCACTTATTAGTGCTACATACATTACATTCTCCAACTTGGTAACGTATATACCCCCTACCACATTACCGCACTGCACGATGCGTTGCATGCACTTTGAATAACAGAACTAAAATAATCAGGTGTCAGGTGACGCAATCGATACACAATGGGATTTTCTGCAAACATAACTATAGTCCGTTTTCAATAAGTATGCGACAATTCCGCATGCTTTCATGGTTTGGCGCCGTGACCGCGATACATGTTCACGGGTAACATTGATTGACTGGACAGATTTTTAAAACAATTCTCGTCCGCGGCAATAGCGATGAGGAGGGTGTTTACCCGCTGCGTAAATTTGAGTTTAGGTGGCCGATGACGGGTGGGTGCCTCAGAATGACAAGCCTGCTGATTGACAGTTTATAACTGTGTTCCGACTGGGTGCAATATAGGCCACATATATAAACGATTAATCGACTAACCGTCGACTATAGCGGTCGATTAGTCGATTATGAAAATTCATAGTCGTGGCAACCCTACTGACAACATTTGCTAATTTATTCAGAAACCAGTACATGTGAGATCTCAGATCACAGAATTGAACTTCTGATAGATAGTGCATGTGATGAACCGGTAGATCTGAAGCATCTCTGAAAAATCTGGAAAAATAGGAAAAAAACCCACTAATAAGTATACATGTACATGTACAGTAATGCCCTAATCAATCGACTCGACGAGAGCTTTCCGACTAAATCCTGAAAATTTACCCATAATTATGATGTGGTTATGGAGTCAATTAATTATGGCATTACTGTAGATGTAACATACAGTAAATACCTGATAAATGAAATCACCTACAACTTTCGTAAGTTTGAACAGTACTTTTCTCTGTACATGAACATGAAATGACAGTACATGTGGTGAAGTCGCTGATTTAAGAAACACTAAGAACGATTAGTGAGACTAATACACAAAATATAATTCCTGATACCGGTATATATTCATCCATTTTTCAGAAATCTATAATTCTTTCAATCAAATGGCAATATTCTCAAACAAAAAGCAATGTTTTATTTCACTTTGTATACATTCATTTATTTATTCATTCCCTCATTTCAGCTCTAATGCGATTGTCCTATTTAAATATGCATAATCCGAATTAACGCTCGAAAATTACTATTTCTTTGGCTTTGGGGAAACAAATATTTGATTTGAGTCGAGGAACCCACCCATCAAAGCTCAGAGTGATCAGATATAATTTTTTGCAATCCATTATTTTTCAACACTGGTACTTTTTAGTGGCCTGGCAAAAAGTAAACGAGAAGAAGTTCTCGGATCAAATTGCGTATGAAGATGGATAACTCTAAAGTCAAGTGGCTTTTGTGTGTCTGATATTTGACAATCCGTTGTTTTAATTACCACACCAAATCACCCATAATTATTCATGTACATGTATGCAACTACGTAACTTCTGTTAAAGAGATTTGCATGGAAATCCCCTTTCAAAATTGTTCACTTGACCTTCCCCTTAATATATTCTGACTGAAGCATATTTAAAAAAAATGTTGTTCGAATCTAATGATATGGGGACTATCGAATCAGATTGAGTACCTTTAAATACAATTGAAACTTCCTTGTCGTCGCACACTATTTTGAGTTTTTTTAATAAACCTGGCAAGGTTGGTACATGTACATACATGTACATGTACCCTGCTAGGCAAAACAAGTGTTCACTTAACCACGTTGCGGTTAGCATTGCCACCGCAGCCGAAATGCAACTACATGTACACCGCGGCTCCAACGGCTAACTACAGTTGGGCCGCGGTGTATTTGCTATTCGGCCATGGTGTAAATGTAGTTGCCGCGGTGTACATGTACATTCGTTTAACTGAAAAAAGACAATACAAACCAGAAATCTAACCATCGTGCACATGCCATCCGGCCCTCTTGTACATGTAGTTGCTTTTCGGCCACGGTGTACATGTGTACTTGTCGTTCGGCCGCGGTGTACTTGCGATCGGCCGCGGTACTCAACTGCAGAATTTACAAACCCTGACACCGCAGCCAAACGGCAAATACACTGCGGTGCCAATGGACATTTGTTTTGTCCAGCAGGGTAGATAAGACGGCGGATTGGCGGTACATTCTAACAATTTTTAGCCAAAGTTTTACTGATGGGGAAGTCGTGTGAGATTGACAAATCTGTTTCCAAAGAGAAACTACAACGCGAAACTTGTATATATCTCTAGGCATCAGGGAGCTGAATATGTTCCGA
Organism: Siphonodentalium dalli; assembly: GCA_032622095.1. NCBI lineage: Eukaryota > Metazoa > Mollusca > Scaphopoda > Gadilida > Siphonodentaliidae > Siphonodentalium > Siphonodentalium dalli. The sequence continues at coordinate 166,484,985 of CP136062.1, forward strand.
AGTCGGGGAGCGAGCACAATGTACACCGGGGATGCTAGAGGTGAAGATAACTGAAGAATGACCTTCACCTAATACATATGAAACGTTAGGCCAAAACAAAATGAATGTGTGTTTCCCATAACATGCCCCAAAAAAATAGGGGGGGGGCGGTAGGCTATTCATATTATTTTATTTTTTTCATTTTATTTTTTTATGGTCTCGTGTGGGCCACGCCTAACCACAATCAAACACCATACATTGACCCGATCAACCAACAAATTGGTGATAAAACCGATATATGCAAACAAGATATAATTATATATATTTTTACGATAATAAGTTTAATTATCCACCAAACAGGAAATATATCATAGATATAAAATATCTAGTTTGATACCAACACAATGGGAATGACAATTACAATGTATTTTTCCCCAGGGAGCAGTTTTAAAAAAAATATCTCCACGATAAGAAAATCTCCTATCAGAGTTGGGGTAGTCGCTATTCATTTCCCTGGCTGCTGTAGCTTGCTACTGCGCATGTCTTATACATGTAAGTCACAGCCGGCTACAGCTTTTTTGCTCAAATACACTCAACAATACCGGTACTCCATATCAACACAAACACTAGTCCAAAATTTACTATAAATTGAATGTATATCTTTAGTATCCCGTAGATTTTCGACTACACTAACACGTGCTTCCGGTCAGCGAAGAGGAACGATAACCTGTACTATTCTGGTATTGAGTCCGGTCGTAATTTGACTAGAACTGTTTGAAGAGTGACGATGTGGCTTTGCGAAAAATATATAAATATATCAAAGATATCATTTATCTCGCGAGGTGAATCAGATAAAATGGAACCACGCGTAAATAGTTTGGTTAATATCAGTGTGGTCGGTCGGTTTATAGATTATTGTTTTTTATAAAACAAATAAAATGAACTTGGGTCGGGTTAAGGGAAACACGCATTCATTTTGTTTTGGCCTTATTATTAAAGGTGGACTATAATATATTAAAGGATGACATTGTGTTGTTGTAAAGTGGTGAATCGGGCAGGGTTAATCCCCAAGAAGGCAGCCAATGACGTCAGGACCACGTGACCTCAGAACGAAACCTCACTCCTAACAGGAAACCAGATAGATTTATCATCGATAATAATCTACGTTGATCTACGTGTTTATCGTGGATTGTGACCTACGAAAGGATTACTATAATTGACGCCGTCGACAAATTCTTAAAATCATGATTTTGAGAAGGATTCGTCGAAGGATTTCACGGACTCACAGCGAAATCTCTGTGATTCCAAATTCAAAGGATTGACTTTGGAAAAGTGAAGATTCTTCTTTATTCTTCTTGCGGAGAGGGATGACACTCTCCGATAATTGTTTGCACGCTACTACGATTATATTGTGGTAGCTTGCGTATTGTGCTAATTGTGAAATTGGGAAATAATTTTTCCCAAAATCCTTGTGAAAATTCGCGCCAGCTTCGCCAGGAGGAATTCTGGGAAAGGATTCCAAATTTGGTAAAGAAGGCGGAGCAAACACCCATATTCGGGAAAAGTGTTCCATATTTGGGAAAAGTGACAGGAATTCAGCTCCCATATTAGGAGAAGAAGTCACGTGGTATTCCATATTTGGAAAACGAAAGGACGCGGTGTTCTTGGTCATTTCGGATCGCCATTTTTGGAACAAAAATTCGAGAGTGGTGAGTGAGAGTGGAGCTGCCAAAATAACATTAGAGGTAATATCTTGTTGTCAATTGTGCCACCAGGTGCCTCTTCTATGCAAGCTTCTCAAGTGAAACTTGAAATTGGAACGTTTGGACACTTTCTCTTCGAACTGAAGGGGGAAGCAAGTCAATAGATAGCGAGAGAAAACAAGGATAGAGTTGTTTCCCTTACACATTGTGGCACATGGATTGTTTTGTTATTGTTTACATTCAATTATCCACGTGAGCGAAATGATGTCAGTTTACAAAACCAGAATACCATTCCTTTTGTACGGTTTTCTCACACAGTGGATTGAATTGGAAACGAGCTAGACACTAACCGTTACACAATACATTCCCTTGGTAGGGACTTCATCTGTATGATTATAAATTCAACTCTAAAATATGTTGGAAGCCAAATTTGGAAATGTATTGGAAACAAATAACTGACTCAAATACTTTCAAATATTCTCCTTTTAGGGGGTCAACATCATAAAGTATTCCCTTTTGGGAAAATATAGGGAATTTTGCCAAAACTGGACTTGAATTGTTCAAATTCAATTTGGAATTTTTCGTGGAATATTTTCTATCGATATCAGTAGCTTGTACTAACCCTAGAAGGGACGTAGGTACAACAAGTTGATCCAGTAGGAAAATTGAACCTCGTCTTAACCAAGTTATCACTAGTCTCAAAACAGTGAAAACATTTACAGGAATTGGGTACTCGGGACAAATTAGTGTTTGAACATCAGTCAACGAGGAGGGTACTAGGAATATTTTCGGCTGCAGTAGTTTGTCAGAAATCCCTTTAGTAGGGAACTTAGCCAAATATTGCGGTTTTCAGATGTGTTTTCAGACCCCCAACACTCTTGCACTTGATGACCTTTAGTGACCATTCTCAAAATACATGGTTTTTGATAGGAAGTCATTACAACTTTAGATAGTACCCACCCCACAGTTCATGCATCATACTTCACACAATAACTTTTGAATTTACAGGGAAATTGCCATTTTTTCAACTTGTCGCTTGTTTCCACTTGTCACTTTTTGGAATCAATTGTGATACATTGCATCTGCACTGAGCGGTAACAATCAAGGATTACTAATACACCACGACTCATATCCAAGTGGCTAATGGTATATCATACATTCGTCTCGTCTTCATCTCCATTTTGAGACGCTACATGCCTGCGTCAAAATTTTTTTTTACGTGACCTTTGTCTGACCTTAAAATTCTCTTAAAGAGACACAGCCTGTTTGACAATACTTGGTCAAGTCATATAAAACCCATATTTGGGGACATCACTTGCAGTAAATCATATTTTTCCAAGAGGAACATCATATACATAACTTGTTACAAAATATTTCCCTTAAAGGGACACTCACAATTTACTGAATTTGTTACAAAATAACACCCTTGTGAGGGTTTACGCTATATTGCTTGGAGACAAACTGGTAATAGTGTGATATATTCAACTTAAAAAATATAGTACCATCTATTATCGGCATCTCATATTTGGGAAATTGTCGGTTGTATTAAGATACACAGTGTTCATATTATTAAATAAAAGTTACACTTAAACTTCTTGTGTGCCGACATCTAAGATTTCTACCCCTATTCAGGTAACAAAGGCCAAGGCTAGAAATGGACTCTTCATCACAACGCACGGTTATAGAGACAACCACACGCGAACAAAAAGTTGAGATAAACACATGCAGCTTTACCGAGTTAACCAGATTGCCGGATGTTGGTGTCAGGATCGCAGAACAGATAATCAGCCTACGTCATCAGAGAGGAGAATTGAGCCCAACTGATCTGAGCAACATTTGAAAGTTGACGAAGCTCTTCTGGACAGTATAGTGTTTGCCCCACATGAACAGAGCGTCGGGCAGAAGGGCCAAGACTTGTACGAGGTACCCAGACACATTGAAATGGAAGACTCGGCAAAGCAGGAGGAGAAACAATTGGAGAATAGGCATCCTCCAAGAAAGCACCCCATATTCCGGGGGAGACATTAAACCATTGGCGGATGGAGTGATGCACCCCAATTGGGGAGGATACCATTCCTATTCCAGCGGCACTGACACATTGGGTCAATGCAGGGAGGAACCGAAGGCTGGAAATTATCAAAATGTGGACCAACAGACAAGGGATCTAAAGAGGAATACCAATTGGTCGGCACATAGACGAATGCGAAGGTCGTACTCAGAAGAGAGGAGCGAAGCACTCGATGTAGCTCGTGCCCAGGTAGCACACGCACGCAGGAAACATTCCTGGCCGGGATCAAAGGAGAAGTACCACGAAGAATCATAAACAGATGATTCTTCAGACTCGGGTGAGGAACCGCAAATATCTAGGTCTTCCTTTAAAGATCACCTCAAAGATTTACTCCCCCAAACAACCATCAATTACCTCCTCAACAACAAAATACCTGGATTCGCACGTTCTCAAACAGCCATAAAACAGGAGGTCATAACCCCGCAACACTATGGGGAATATAACACAAGACAGCCACAAGCAAACCAAGCAGTTGGAGGACAGCAATGGCAGAACCAAGCTGCCTGGGGACAACAAACTAACCTAGCTGTCCGGGGGCAACAACAAGCAAACCAAGCGGTTGGGGGACAACGACCGAACCAAGCTGTCTGGGACCAACAAGCAAACCAACAAGCAAACCAAGCGATTGAGGGACGACAACAAGCCATGGCGCCCCCGCATAATCAACCTGAAATACCCCAACAGAGGGCAGAAGTTCCAGTTCAAAATCCAAGAGTAGCCAATCCAAGAGAAGTTCAAAACCGTTGTATAAACCAACCCAGAGTCCAGGATGACCTAAAAAAAAGAGGTCTTAATTTTGACGGATCGCCAAAGTCGAGCTGGCAAACCTTTCGTACCAAGTTCGAGAAATATTCCAATATGAAAGGATGGGATGACCAACAAGTGGTAAATCAGTTGTGCTGGTGTTTGGAAGGCCTGGCTGGTGACCATTACACCAGAATAGTACAACAAACCCCTCATATAGAGGGACCTGAGCTGATAAGAAGGATGGAATAGAGGTTTGGAATGCGCGAAATACCGCAAACGGTACAAGTGCGTTTTCAGCAGGCTTCACAAGACCCTGAATAATCCATAGAGAGATGGAGCGATCGAATATTACAGCTGGCAATGGATGCATTTGGTCATCTCCCGGAGGATTACTTATACGACCAAGCAATCATGCGATTCTGCCTAGGAGCTGTGGACCAGTAAGCTGGGCTATATACTGCAAACGATCGCCCAGGAACCATGGAAAGCGCAATAGAGAAGTTGAGATTTTTTCAGTACACGTCTTCTGCTGTGTATGGTGATGGGAAAAGAGTTTCCCAAAGGAACGGGAATCCCAGAAGAGACGCCAGCCCTGTTAGGGTGCAAATGTCGCAACCATACCGAAATCGGAACCAGAGCCCCTCATATGATCGCGACTATCAGAGGGGAAAGGGATGGTGCAAAAATCAAGACCCCCTAGCCCACGACGTGGACAAAACAGGGATGAGAGCTCGAAAATGACAAGGAACGAAGAAAATGGCGAGGGCTCCGAAAAACGGTGGCAACAGATGGATGAGAAGTTTAAAGACTCTGAAAAACGGATTGATGAAAAGTTCAATAAACTAAAAGAGCTATTGGAACCAATGCAAAAACAGATGGAAGAAATCGGAGCTCGCTATAAGTCACTAGAACAAACAATAGCTCCATATCGACCGAGATCACCATCACCTGAACCAAACAACACATGTTTCATGTCGGTCGGATCAACATTTTTCTCGAGACGGTCCTTCAAAACGACCATATTATCGATCAGCGACCCCACCAAGGGAAAGCCAAAATGTGTCGTTTGACTTAAACGAGAAAGGGTAGAGTCCCAAGGCCTAGACCTGACCCGTGTTATAAGTAAAGGCCTACCAGAGATAGAGATACCGAATCAAAAACCATCTCCACAGGTTATGGCAGTAGTGGAACCCCCAAAGGAAGACTGGGCTAGTAATTCACCAAAACCCCGTATTGGGGATTGGGACTTAAACCAAACAACCCCATTTGGGGTCGGGGGTAGGACAAAAAAATCTGAATCTGATTCTCTCTCATCATCTGATATCGACGCTATATATCAAACACTTCGAGAGGAATACGGAAAATATTCTGACAGCGAGGAATCGGAATGGGATCCAGGGGGGTCTTGGAGGGAAAAAGAGCACCCCGATCTGATAGAAACCCCTAGTATGGGGAAAGACAGAGGGGTGGAGGCCCTATATAAGAATTTACCCCGAACATATGATGAAATATCAACCAAGGCTGGGGAAGATGAGGAAACAAACTCAACCCTGGAGGAAAAGGACGAATCTCGATTGACAACCAATTTGGATCGAGACAATGAATCACAAACAATGTCAATGGTCAACGATATCCAACCAACAAGTACAGCGTACCCTCGCGAAGGGAAAATAAAGCAAGTAGACGAGCTGGAGACGAAGAAAAAGGAAATAGCACCAGCTGAACAAAACAATGAAATCCGACGACAAATTCATGGGGAGACCACCTTGACATGCATCAGGAAATCTGTGAATCAATTACACTCAAATTCTATGCTGAGAGTGCCCATAAAGGTGGGGAATGTGGAAACAACTGCGGTGCTAGATACAGCTTCAGAAGTAACAGTTATTTCTGACAGACTTCTCGAAGAAGCCAACCCACACCTCCCGTTGATAAACGAAGTACGTATGGACACAGCGGGCAGGAAACTGTCAATGCAAGCTTTCATCATGGGACCAATATCCCTAGAGCTAGGGAACCTTGCATGGTCTCAAAAGGTTTACGTAGCCCCGATAACAGAAACTATGTTACTAGGCTTAGACTTTCTACAACGATTTGGGGCTCAAATTGATTTGAAATTAGGAGAAATGACAGTTCCCGGAGGGAAAATACAGATTGAAGCCAGTCAGGAGTGGCAACCAGCAGGGGAGGTGTGGATTCCGAGACAAGGGACGATACCACCTAACACTGGGAAGAACGTGAAGTGCCAGATAACCAAGCTTAAGGGAGATTATGTGATCGAGCCAATGGGATCATGTGGCTTAATTGCAGCGCGAACAGTACATTGGCAGGGACAGAACCCAATGATTTGCTTATGGAATACAACTGATCGTGCAATCAAATTGAAACCGGGTTCTCTCATTGGTTTGGCATTCGAGGATGACGTTTTGGAAACAACCAAACCAAACAATGGTGAGAACACAGCGACAATATCAAACAAATTAACACCAGATCCAGAAGATATAACACGGAATGACCAGGCCGGGATACATGACATAGTAAAAGTTATGACGCTATCCCTTGACGAGGGAAAGAATGAAGACGACAGCAGGATAGTCCGACGAACTGACGACAAAGACTGAGAACCTGCCGAATTCCCTGAATGGGATGGAAGCTTCGCATATAGCAACCCCCTTAGTAGAGGGACGGTCAGTAAATGTTCTCAGACCAGACTTGTTTGACCTATGGGAGCGCTCGTCTAAACATTTAGACTATGAAGAACCGGGCATGCTAGGTCAACTATTAGAAGAGTATGAAGATGTATTTGCCAAACATGACTTCGATTTGGGAACTTTCACAGCTATAGAACATCACATCGACACGGGTTCTGCAAAACCAGTTAGGTTACCCCTTCGTCGTACACCAGCGAGTTTTGTAGAAGAAGAGAAAACACGTTTGAAAATATTATTAGATGCTAACGTCATACAGCCTAGTGTCAGTGAGTGGGCAGCAGCCCCGGTACTAATACGAAAAAAGGGCGTAGCTGGAGTTCGCTGGTGCATTGATTACAGATCTATAAACGCTGTGACTCGTAAAGACAGTTTTCCAATACCTCTAGTAGATGATTGCATAGAAGCACTTAGCAGAAATAAATGGCTATCACGCCTGGATGCCAACAGTGCGTACTACCAGGTCAATTTAGCCGAGGAAGACAAGCACAAATCTGCATTCCTAACAAAATACGGTGCTTTTGAATTCCGCAAACTAAGTTTCGGACTCTGTAATGGACCGACTACATATAGTAGGGCGATAAATCTGGTACTACATGGTCTAAATTGGGACACGGCACTGGCATTTTTGGACGACGTGACAGTTCTGGGCAGTACGGGAGTTGTACATCTCCGAAATTTGCGCAGAGTCTTCGATAGATTTCGCCAATATGGTCTGAAACCAAAGCCGAAGAAATGCTTACTATTTCAAAAAGAAATAGAGTTCTTAGGACGACGCATATCGGTGGGGGGAATCGCCATGAGTCAAGAATCAATTCAAGCTGTCCTTGAATGGCCAACTTCCAAAACGACGAAACATGTAGAGAAGTTTTTAGGATTGGTCAATTACCATAGATCCTTTATACAAAACTACGCCCACAAAGCTACACCATTGTATCGGAGAACTGGGAAGCGTCCATTTAATTGGGGATCAGAAGAACAGATAGCATTCGAAGAGTTGAAGGAAAGTTTAACAAGCCCACCTGTCTTGGCATTTCCAAATAACACTGACCAATTTGTGCTTGACACCGGTGGGTCAGGGGATGCAGTCGGCGCAGTATTAAGTCAAATCCAGAATGGAGAAGAACGAGTTATAGCTTATGGGAGCTACGTGCTATCACCGGAACAGAGAAGATATTGCACGACCCGCATCGAACTACTGGCGGTGGTGAGATTCACACAACATTTTCGCCACTGCCTGCTTGGTCGAGAATTCTTGGTAAGGACAGATCACAGTAGTCTGACATGGCTCCTCAATTTCAAAGAGCCACAAGCAGAATTGGCCAGGTGGATTGAGGAGCTCCGCCAGTACAACATGAAAATTGAATACCGCAAAGGTGTCAAACATGTCAATGCTGACGCAATGTCGAGAATCCCATCAGAACAGAGCTGCACAAATTATGCACTTGGAGTACCCATTGAAAACCTCCCCTGTGGGGGATGTAAATATTGCCAACGAGTGCATAATGGATTGGCAAAGTTTGTGGAAGACGTCGATGATATTGCACCATTAGCAGCACCAAAACGCTTACCAAGAATAACGTGCCTGTCGGTAGAGACAGAATACTCTCTCAATCTCAACTGGCTAGAAAAGGACCAGGAAGATTTCCAAGTAAACTGTAACATCACTAGTATGGATTTCTGGATAGAAGATGGTCAGCTACAAATGGAGACTGACAGTGCCCATGTTGATGGGAAACGTCCAAGCGACCAACCACAAGACACAAGTTCTGTAGCCAGAGGACCAGATGATTGGGAATCAGCGGATGGACTAACTCCTCAAGTATGTGTGAATAACACAGCACTATCTGGAGGCCTGCAAATCACAGGGTTATCTCAGAAGGACTGTATAGCTGCCCAGCGAGAAGACCCAGCCATTAAAATAGTGTTCACCAGCCTACTAAACAGAGGGTACACCCCGGAGGAAAACACATTGGCATCAAGTAACCAAGAAGCTAAATGTTACTGGCTTAAACGAGAGCGATTCAAATTAAAGAATGGATTGATCAACTGGAAAAGAAAAAATGAGGAATACGTGTTATGGGTCCCTTATAAGTGGAGAGAAGACCTGTTGGAATTGGCCCATGATGGCCGTGCCAGTGGGCATCAGGGGCAGGATAGGACACTTGCCCGGATAAAAAACCAGTACCACTGGTACCATATGCCGGATGAAGTGGAAAAGTATGTCCAAGGATGTGCGGCATGTAACGCTAATAAGAAGAAAGCTCGTAAAGGACGAATTCCACTCACCATTTACCATGCAGGAGTGCCGATGGAACGTGTTCACATATACTTCCTAGGACCCCTGTCAAAAACCGAGAGGGGGAACGAACACATTTTGGTGATCGTGGATCAATTTAGAAAGTGGGTCGAGTGTATTCCATTACCAAATCAGACCGCAGAAGAGACGGCGTCGGCTGCAGTGAGAAAATTCTTCTGCCGTTTTGGTTACCCTCTCCAACTGTTTTCAGATCAGGGACGAAATTTTGAGAGTGACATATTTACAAAAATGTGCGAGATATTCTCCATACATAAGGCCCGCACCACGCCATATCACCCGTCTAGTTGAACGCTACAACCGTACCTTGATGGGTGCGGTGCGTTGCTATGTAGGATATCACCCACGTGGGTGGGACCGTCATGTTGCTTTAATTGCAGGGGCATCGCGCTCATCAGTAAACAGACATACAGGATACACACCGAACATGTTGATGTTGGGACGCGAAGTGAACCATCCAATTGATTTGGTTTTCAAGCCACCACCAGCTAAAACAGAAACCAATCTACCAGAGTATGTACTGCGGTTGCAAGGCAACATAAGAGATGCACATGAGGCAGCCAGGAAAAAGTTGAACACTTCAGAAAGGATCATGAAGCGAGACTATGACATCAAACAGCGCATATACGAATACGAACCTGGTGACCCCATATACTTACTGGATCCAAGCATAAGCAAGGGAGAATGCAAGAAGCTTAGCCCTATGTGGAAAGGACCAGGATTAGTATTAAACAAATTAGCGCCTTTCCTGTACAGGATACAGCTATACCATACAATTTCAACTGTCAACCATGACCGTCTAATGGCGTGCAAGGATAGGAAGCTACCAGACTGGTTGACAAAAAGAATAAAAAGGAACAGAGAAGAAACACCAAAGAAAAATGAAGACCCCGGCAGGAAACACAGACAAGCCATATTTTGTGTTTGTCGGAAGCCGGACGATGGACAGCTGATGGTACAATGCGACAAATGCCGTGAATGGTATCACGCCGCATGTGTAGGCACAACTCGTAGTGAAACAGATGACGCAACGGAGTACGAATGTCCCCAGTGTAAGGGGGATGGAGCAGAACAATTGTAATTGTTTCCCTATTTGCAGGTGATCTGATCATGGGATAGTAACATGTCAGAAGATGGGTCACCAAGAAGGGCCTGGCTGCAGGACAGGAGGCAGGGAGAGACGGATAATACCCTGAATCGTCCGGGGGTTCCCCTTTATAGCCAGGTGCTTATGGATTCCCTGAGAACTGCACCGGTGAAGGAAACACTGGCAGCAGAAGAAGGGCCTATACCCCTGAGGGGTGGCCAGACAGTAGAAGGAAGGGATAATCCCCTCAACCGGGGGATCCCCCTATTCAGTGAAGTGGTTGCTAAGTCAGCTCAAGATGGGAAGACACAGGGAAAATTAGGAAAAACCCCTATGAGGGGATGTATATCCCATACTAGCCAATTAAACAGCGGAAACACCCTTATGAGGGGAGGTATATCCCAGACCGGCAAATTAAACAGAGGAAAAACCCCTATGAGGGGAGGTATATCCAAGGTCGATCAATCAAACCGAGGAAAAACCCCTAGCAGGGGAACTTCCATGAGGGGAAATGTATCAATGCCCAGACAAATGGTTTCATTGAATAGAGGAAAAGCGAGGGGTGGTACATCACAAAACAGGGGGAGAAACCCTATGAGAGGAGAGAAATCTCAACATACTGGGAAAACTACATACATTGGTGCGACAACATCAATAGGGTCCATCAAAAATAATCAACGGACCAATGTACATGTACCCGAGGAGAGTGTGACAACCCCTGGGGGGAGCACTGAACAGAAAGACCGATGCCCGATCCCCTAACCGGGGCAATACAGTTGAAGAAGAAACGGGTACAGCCATGCTAGCAAAAATCGCGGAGACATCAACAATATTGAGAGAAATGCTGGGGAAAAAATTTGCCAAAGTCCTCCACCACAGAAAAGATCTGGTGGCAGAAGGAAAAGTCTCAAGGGAAGATGGTAGCATGTTCGTGCCCACTCTTTTGGAATTACCTGAAATGGCAGAAGTAATGGATGTAGTGGATATAGTCCACAATGACAGCAAAAAGAGATGGTCCTTAATAGAGACCCCACGGGGATGGCTCATTAGAGCCAAACAGGGGCATACCACAGAAATAGGTTACCCCCACCTAAAGCCGATAACTCAAGAACCAACAGGAAAATATCCCCTAGCCATACATAGAACTTATGAGAAATGCTGGCCCTCTATTAGGGAAAATGGCTTAAGCAAAATGCAGCGAAACCATATTCATTTTGCTAAAGGATGACCTGGAGACCAAACAATAATCAGTGGCGTGCGTTCATATGCTCAAGTCATGATGTATTTGAACGTAGAGACTACCCTTAAAGAAGGGGTACCCTTCCTGGTGTCGGAAAATGACGTTATACTTTGTCCAGGGAATAAAGACGGAATTATCCCGATGCATTGCTTTATAAAAGTTGTTAACAACCACAATGAGCAAATATACCCACAGAAGAAAGACATTCTATCGTTAGAGTTAGAGATATTATCAAACAGTGAGGAAGATATGGAGATTGATGAGATCCTCAAGGAGGACAAAGAACATGTACTAGTAGATATCACCCCTGGTCAGGGGGGCCCATCAAGTGAGGAATTCCTTATCGTTGATGAAGTACAGGCATCAGAGATTCCCTCATTGGAGGGCAACACAAAACAAATTGTAGAAGTACCCGATGATGAGGCTTTAGACTTAGTTGTCAATATCACCCATGGGAAGATCCACACAGTAAAAGCAGTAGAGATCATTAATGGGTACTCGGACGAAAGGAAGCTACTACCAGCCCGCCATCTAATGGGCGCATGCTGGCCTTGCATGCAAAATGGCCAGATCAGCAAGTTTGCCATTGAGGCTACTATTAAGAGCCAATATAATATGGCTTATGAACAAGGGGACATGGGATGGATATCCAAATGTAGGAAGGATGGCGCCTTCTTTGTCAATGAAGAGTGGGCAAGGAAAATGATGCCATATACACTCAATGATCCCCAGATACATTTAAAACGAACGGCTTGGTTTAAAAAATATTACTCAGACTCAGGTCTTGGTGGACAAGACACCCCTGTGGGGTTAAAATCTAGAAATGCTAGTCGGCCACCAACCAAGGAATACACACATAAGGCAGATCGAGAGCCAAGACGGACGGTATTATTAGTGTCACCACATAATCATAATACTCAGGGGCAGAGTTTGCCGATGACCCCTAAGGGGAACTCGAGACCAAAAATGGGGGCCCAACCATCAGCAACGGTCACAAGACCCCCGAGAAGATGATCATCGGGTGGAACAGCAATGAATCATAGAAGTGACCATGAAATCAAATGTCTTTGAGAAGACGCGAACCAATAAGGATATACAACCGGACGCATCAGTTCCACTGTGGGCCATATATAGCCACTTTCATCTAGACCGGCTGAGGCAAGCTATGCAACTGCCACCTTACACGGAATTGAATGACATCTTGAGGCACGCAGACACCCCTTCTTTGGGGATAAGGTTGGCAGGAAAAGTGGTGATATACTGCGATCCGGAGACCTACCCGGACTCAGATGAGAAGTGGGACAATCTGACAAGAGTAGCAATTGGTTTGCATCCAACTCATGTGGCGAAAATGGCCCCGGAGCAGGAGGACCGAGCGCTAAAACAGATGAAATATCATCTGCAACGCCCAGAAGTTACCGTTTTTGGCGAAGTGGGGTTGGACCGGACAATTCGTCCCAAGTTCTGGAGGAGACAAACATCGCTCTTCCAGAGACTTCTTGAGCTAGTAACTACGGACAAACCCCTCGTGCTCCACTTTAGAGGGTCAAGGGAATCTGGGGACGCCGAAGATGTATTCAACCGGGGATTGGTCATGGCAAAAGAAAATTTGTCACCCCTTCAACCAATACACCTACATTGTTTCACCGGCAGTAAGGCAATGGTGGAGAAATGGATGGAAGCGTTTCCCAGATGCTATTTTAGGGTTCACTGCGAAAGTTGGGGATTTCACCAAGACCCAAAAAGATGCCATACAGGCCGTACCGGACGACAGACTATTGACTGAGACAGATGCCCCATACCTAGGAAAAAACCTGGGAGTAAAATATACAGCACCCACGATGGTGGGCGATGTCGCTGTATTAATGGCGGAAGTGAGAGGATCTACAGTCGACCAGATCCTGGAGGTCAACGTCAAGAACGCCCGTGACCTATATCGACTGTGAGAACTCTCTAACTATACCCAGAGACGACTGATGTGGAAGGCCTCGGTCCCATCATTATGTCCCTCTCATGAAGAGAAGGAGTAGCCCTTGCGGACATAAGGCAGGATCGACACACCATCGCCAGGCTGGGTGGAAAACAAGGGTTGATGGGAGTTCCCCTCCAAATATAGAGAGAGACAGCGTCATGGGGACCGAGAAAATTACATGAGTCTGACCCCTGATTGGGGAATGAATAACGGATAGTCAAACACCCGGTACGGAACAAGACAACAGAATAAAGATCCCTAAGGGGGGGGGGGGGGGGAATAACAAATAGTCAAAAGAGAGAACCAAAGAAACCACACAATCATCGTGGGGAAGGGAGGAGGGATGGAATATCCCACACCACTGACACTAATGCCTTGAGGTATAAAAGAACCCCTGATGGGGGGACAAGGAGACAGAGGAATCAGACCATACAAGGCACCCTCCAACAATGGAAAATTGGGAAGAGTGTTGTAAAATGGCGAATCGGGCAGGGTTAATCCCCAAGAAGGCAGCCAATGACGTCAGGACCACGTGACCTCAGAACGAAACCTCACTCCTAACAGGAAACCAGATAGATTTATCATCTGTAATAATCTACGTTGATCTACGTGTTTATCGTGGATTGTGACCTACGAAAGGATTACTATAATTGACGCCGTCGACAAATTCTTAAAATCGTGATTTTGAGAAGGATTCGTCGAAGGATTTCAAGGACTCACAGCGAAATCTCTGTGATTCCAAATTCAAAGGATTGACTTTGGAAAAGTGAAGATTCTTCTTTATTCTTCTTGCGGAGAGGGATGACACTCTCCGATAATTGTTTGCACGCTACTACGATTATATTACTATAGTGTTTATTTGATTTGTACATCATATCTGAATAATTTAAATTGGTGAATTAATGGGGGAATGGATTTCTTTTGTGAGTGAGAAATTGATTTATCTAGCTGCTGTAGTTCTAGTCTGAACAGACGTGGTAATATGGCTATGACCATTCACGTCTGACCGCGGTTGCGCTTCAGTTTAGACGAGTAGCTAATTTTTTTAAATACACTTATTTTTAAGAATCAACTAACATAGTCATTAATGTTAACAATATTGCAATATATATTAGCTCTGACACCTACCAGAACGTGTGTATAATTCCGTAATAATTTAATCCAAAAATCCAGTCGGAAAACATGTTGACAAAACGTGGTTAAATGGCCGAAGCAGGAGGAGCTAACATATCACATGACTACGTGCGTCTCGTGCATGGCAAACATGATTCTGCAACTCGCATTACTGTACCAGGATGTTAACAGTACGCATGTGTAACAAATTGGAGTTGGTAATTTGTAAAAACTACACGCATGCGCAGATTGTAGTTCCCCTCAACTTGAATTGTATCAGGGCAACCTGAATTGTACACTCAATGTGAACGCATGTGATTACCTTGCCGTGCGCACGGGGAACTCACAGGGGGGTTCATGAAATTACGGGTCACATGCAATGGTCGACGAACACACGACATGTCAGTGTTTACGTTCTGTTATCTGTCGGATTTTAAGGATAAATGACACGTAGGTGAGTGGATGGTTTCACACTTGTATTTAGTTGATAAATACATATGCGTTGGTCCTACTTGTTACTTTTATAGGAATTATAGCCGCCTATGTTGTTTGAAGCACGACATGGATCTTTGATGGCGTAAGCCATGACACAAAGATCAAATGGATCTACTGTAGTTCTTGCTTTTTCCAGTCAAAATTTAGCTGTGGGATAGCCCTGTCGTACAATTTCAACACAATTCAGTGTGGTCCAGTGTGGATTTATTAAAAAAAAGTAAACACTTGACCTTTGATTTTTCTTGCACTTTTGTGATCAACTGGTCTCAATCTAGCTGGGTAAACATCAATGGAATACCCTGTAGGCTTAAATTCAGAGAATTCGGTCGAAACGTTAACACTGTCGCTATGGGAAACCATTTAGTTCAGTGATTCCTCTAAACTGAACACAACACCATAACTGGTTCTCAGAATTAGATAACACATATGAGCGTTTGCATGAAACAGCGTCTGGTTGATACTTTATGTTCTCCGAGTGTTCTACTCAAGGCTTGTGAGATGGAACAGGTAGAATTATATCGTTATACTTGTAACGCATATCCAGGACATATTTAATGTACCTGAAATATGCCAAAAATTTGAACGTCCAAATTAACTCTATAACAAATGTCCAAGTCCAAATTAACTCTTTATAACAAAATAATTAATTGAAATTTCATTATTTATACAGGTTGTTGATCAATATCCATGGGAACTTATACATTTAGGCTTAGTGTATACATGTATATAGATTCCCATGGATATTGATCAACAACTGGTATAATTATGAAATTTCATTGTTTCAGTTTTTATCCACGATTTGTAGAGTTCAATTTGTAACAAGTAGGAACAACACTTATGTGGTGTTGAGAAATATTAATAGTTTAATACCTCATAATCTATTGGGACATCCTTGGCACAACAATAGTTGTCCCCAAAATATTATCAGACATGCCCCTGCTGCCATGCTTACCTAAGAATATTCCTTTGCATATCATTTACATGTACATACCTGTATGTTGAATTATAACATGTCATTTTGTAAAATTAGATTTACCGGGTATAACATTTAAGTTAACATATAAACTAGTTTTGCTCAAAGCCTGCAATACTCATGAATGGTATTAATTTTCCAGTCCTCGAAATTGGCCATGGAAATAAGCAATGCCGCGGGAAATGCCATTGCCAAATTGTTAAATCTAACATGCCACAGCATTAAATTAGCTGGAACTTTTTCCTAATTTCAAGGGCTGATTTGAAGTGCGCTTATTTAAAACTGACTGAATAATAGTACAATTTAAAGAATTAGGCACAAACTGGTGGGAATAAAGTGGTTTATAACATAATTAACCCACACAACCAACTTCATTATTATTGGTGAAGACACACGTGTACTATTAACGCGTGCGATGTATCATGACATCATGCCATTATTTAATGACTTGCGATCGCTGAAGTTTATGAGGCCAAAACAAAACGAATGCGTGTTTCCCGTAACCCGACCGACAGTCTTCAAACCCCCGACCCAAGTTCATTTTATTGGTTTTAAATAAAAACAAATCAATCGACCACACTGATAACCAAACTATGTACGTGTGGTTCCATTTTATCTGATTCACCTCGCGAGATAATGATATCTTTGATATATTTATATATTTTTCGCAAAGCCAGATCGTCACTCTTCAAACAGAAAGTCAAATTACGACCGGACGCAATACCGGAATATTACAGGTTATTGTTCCCCTTCGCTGACAGGAAACACGTATTTATATGGACTATTGTTGAGTGTACATGTATTTGAGCATAAAAAGCTGTGACTTATAAGACATGCGCAGTAGGAAGCTACCGCGGCCACTAAAGTAAACATTGTACCCCGACTCTTGATAACATTTCTTATCGTGGAGATATTTTTTTTAATACTGTTCATTGTGGACACATAATTGTCATTCCCATTTTGTTGGCATCAAACCAGCTGATTAAACTAGATATTTTATGTCTACAATATATTTACTGTTTGGTAAATAATTAAACTTATTTCGTAAAAAAATATATAATTATATCTTGTTTCCATATATCAGTTTTATCACCAATTTGTTGGTTGCTCGGGTCATTGTATTGTGTTTGATGGTGATTAGGCATGGCCCACACGAGACTATACAAAAAAATGGAAAAATAAAATAAAATAAAAAGCCTACCTACCGCCCGCCCCTATTTTTTTGGGCTTGATACGGGAAACATGCATTCATTTTGTTTTGCCCTGATTGCTGTAAAATTGTATTCGATGAATACTTCGCGTTTATTTGATCATATGATAAAAGATTTCCCAAGCTCGTTCTATTTTATACGTAATTTATCAACCTCGTCCACTGAATTATATTTGAGCCTCGGTAAACCTCGGCTCAAATCTAATTTAGTGAACTTGGTTCATAAATTTTGTATAAAATAGAAACTCATGTGATATCATCTATTTGTATACTAATCATATGTAACATACTCTCAGGTGCCAATAATCATGATTGCCTGATAATCGTGTTTGCAGGGATTTAGGCTGAATTTGTTAATAGTGATGGCAATTTCGCTCTATGTCTCAAAGCCAAATAATAGCTATTGTTGGAAATTCTCTCCAAAATTAATAATAACGAACCAAAGACGCTTTGGGTCGTATATAGGCTATATCTGATTTTGTGACGTCACCAATTTTTAAGTAATACGACCCTTGAATTTAGAATTTTGGGGAGCACGAATGTCGCACATAGGATCGGTGGGCCTAAAGCATTATTGTCGTAAAATGCTGTCAAGATACCAACGCAAATCAGTCGATCTGCAACATTCTATAAACGACGATTAAACGTCATACAATCATTGATGTACTTTGTTATTTACAAGGGCAAGGAGCCAGTTTATAATGTATTTCCAACAGGTCTATACACTCTATTTGATTATAATTGGAAACAAATCAAACTAAAGCGTAAGAGTTAAACTTAAAACAAGGCGTGAATTAAATTGCATGAAAAAGTTTTGTTTACAAATTAAAAAAAACTATTAAAAATATTTGCCCAGAAAATGAATTCCAGCCGCATGAATGCACCTGTAGAGACCATTTTCAATTTTCTATCGGTATTATCGCCTGAAAGATCGATGCACTATTCACAAAGTTCAAACCGAAACTATAAGATTCGATTGAATGCTTCAACCAGATTTGTATCGATACTAGTACGATCTAAAAATCGATATCAAATTAAATCATAAAATTGGAAGATAACAAGATATAGTTCCAAACGTATTAACCATTTAAACCCATACTATTATGTGATTGTGTGAAACAAACTATTTATGTAGTTATAAGTATTGAAAATATTATGTATTTCTGCCAACAACGGCTGAACGAGCGAAGAGATATAAGTTTGTGCTATGAATTAGTACGCAATCACAAAAAGGAAAAAGTCCTGCCACAATTTCGCGAACAAGGTCAGTGCTGGTGATTGTCATTAACACAACAACTGAGATAAACTGAGCAGGTAAGCTATATGTGCATATTTGTGAACTCAATTCTTCTAAGCATCTGTAGGCCTACATGTAGATACTTTTAGCGTGATGACAGGCAAAACTTTGAAAATGAAAACACAAAAATTGCATTCCGAAAATTCGATGCACCATGTGGTATGTCATTGTCATAGTCGAAAATCTACGGGATACTAAAGATATCCCGTCGCAATTTCCCCCATGCCTCCCAACGGAGCTTTTTCTTCAAGTCCGGAAAGGAAGAATGTAACGCAAGATACGACCAAACCGCGATGTTTTCTGGGTAATACATGTGCTACTGCATCACCCTGACATACCTTTCATATTCGTTTTCCAAAAATGAGAGATTTATTGAGAATATTCGGCGAGAGTCGACGGATTTTTAAACATTTTAAAATATTGGGTTGTGTTCGATCGAACTCCTGTCACACCGCAATCGCTGTCGTGGGAGCAAGTATTGTCGTACCCTGACCAGCTCGTACCCTCCGAAAAAGTAAATTCGTACCCTAGCGCGAAACTATTTAGATATCTCATTAAGGCGTGCCTTCAGTTTCTCATCTAATAACTTTGCTTATATCATTTTTCGCCGGGATTGAACGTATACTATGGAACCCACAGTGATCTCTTGGACGTAAAAGATACAGAAATAGAACAGAAACCTGCCTATATATATAAATAAATAAACATATTTAACTGTTTTCAATCGTCGTATTCTATCACGATGCGCCGTGTTGTAATCCAGTTTCTCATCTAATAACATTATACATTTGTCCACCTGTTTTAAGGAATGGGTCCTGGGTCTTTACCACTGGGAAACAAATTGCGACATAGAGGTTTACACTTTGTAATGTCTATGAACGATAACGATTATAATACTAGAGCTGTCAGTGTGAAGATAACGTAATCAAATACTGTTATGCAAATTAAGTATGAAGAAAATCTTGTAAATGGAAGGGAAATTTCTATTTTTTTTCTTTAGAAAACCAGAAGATTTTCCATGAATTTGGGAAATGGGAATGGACAGTTTGCTTACAATTGTTGTATGCTTTCCCTATTCGCTCAGATGGACTGTAATCGTTCGACACAAAGTGTAGTCATCAAGTGTATATAAATACAAAAAAATCAGAAAAAGACAAAAACATGTGTCAAAAGTGGGTTTATTTCTTCTTCTTTCCGCGTGGTTTGCGAGCCACCACCGCCTCCTCAAATCAAGCCTCTCAGACAGATGTGCCAATTTGGATATAAATTTATGGGGATCTGTGACGGTCGGGAGTTTGACCTTCTTGAATGATTTGAGTGGGTACGAGCTGGTAAGGGTACGAAAATACTTGCTCCCACGACAGCGAGTGCGGTGTGACCGGAGTTCGATCGAACACAACCCAATGTTTAAAAATCCGTCGACTCTCGCCAAATATTCTCAATAAATCTCTCATTTTGGAAAAGGAATATGAAAGGTATGTCAGGGTGATGCAGTAGCACATGTATTACCCGGAACACATCGCGGTTTGGTCGTATCTTGCGTCACATTCTTCCTTTCCGGACTTGAAGAAAACGCTCCGTTACCAGCGATGGGGAAAGTTGGACTATACATTCAATGTATAGTCAATTTTGGACGTATAGTCAATTTTGGACTAGTCATTGTCAATGTCATTCTGACTCTGACTGAGCACAGTATCAAATTTCTACATGGTGATTTCACTTTGCTGATATTCATTCAACAACCATTGATTGGTGTCAACATATTAGTAGGGACTTGCGAATATTCAAGATTCAATTCGATGTCAATATCAGGGACCTGTTTCGACCGGTGCACGACTGTTCGTCTTAATCCAACTGGTCCACCCGACATACAGTCCACGCGACAATTTGCCATAGGGACATAATGTCTCGGCGACTTTTTGTCTACGCGACACTTGGGGTAATCCGACACTACCGGTATGTCTATAGACTGATTGTCTTGGTGTGCAAAGTTCTGGTCTCAATTAGCGCATTAATTGTGAATTGCCATTAGCGAGGGCAGTTTGCAAATTGGAGTAGACTGTATATTATTGATTTATAGAATTATAACGCCAGCATATTGTTGGTGCAAAATTTGTTTTAAGTCCCAAGCGTTCGTAATCTATTTTGACTATTTCCAACATACTTATCTTGGGAGACGAAAAAATCGCCAAAGTTATGTCGGAATACGACCCAAGAGACACATTAGCATACCTACCGTACGTGGCATCGCCTATAACATTAAGTTTGTGTGAAGTTGTATTATTGTATATAAACTGTTGTTTTCATTGTTATACTTCAATAATGTTGTGTTGTATATTCTAAACAACAGACCCACTCCCATGCATATCAATGATTTCCATACTCTGGTTTTCCATATTTTAATACAGTCGGTAGTAGTCGGCAAACCTCGTCAACCTCCGTACTATATACAGGTCAAGGGTCGAATAATTCAGAATGCTTGCGTAGGTCAAGGTGATAACACCGTAATGTTCCTAATTTACATTTTCCAAGCGCGTATTTTCAATATATCTAATTATAAATTTGTCTTAATTTTGTCTGTCGCTGAAGTCATTTTGTCGCAGCTGCGAAGCGTCAATAAGACGAGTTGCTATAAGACGAGGTGTCATACACCCGTTTCGACACCAAATATTTTCAAATCGGTGTTACTTTGGTGTAACCTTGTTTTTTTGCGTTAGATAACATATGGCAAATGACCTAAGATCACAAAAATTGAAACACAAGGTTGCCAAGTTAGCATACGTAGGTCATTTTGAATGTATGCCGTTCACAATAGACATGCATTATGCAAAGTAGGCACTTCGATCGCAACCTGTGGCGGTAATTAATCGCCGCATATATTTGTAATCGGTATCGACACTGTATAAATTGTCTACACGGTGCGTGATCGCTAGATGCAGAACGCAATTGATTACCTTATGTTTAGATCATGTCATGAATAAATGCTATCGACCGTAGAGATCATATATTCCACCAGTACAAAACCCGGGAACTTTTTGTAAGTTTTGACAGGGAACCTTATAAAGTCAAAATATAACGCCGGGAATCTCCGAATGTACTTCTTTGTTCATACCTGTTGCTTAATGATTTATTCATCGGAACGTGGAGATCCCAGCTCGAGATTAGGCCTGTAACGATACGCTTGGTCACGATACGTATCGCGATACGGGGCAAACGATACGATGCGTGTCACAATACGCAAAATTTTATCCCACGAGTAAATAGCTATTCAACACTCCAAATTTGCACAACTCTCAGGTTGAGTTTTAATGATAGTTTTTCTAATATTACTGTCGAGTTTCATAATTGTTTAGTTCTACCGGTTTGTGTATGTACTAGTAGTAATGTAGTATGCTCGTACAATACCAGTACAACACAAGAAAACTAAGATGCATGCATCAGGTCAGCCATGAACTATTTAGCATAGAATAATTCAGTTCGGTTGCAGTTTAACAACGTTACAACTGACATACGATTACACCTTGAATGTGGAACTATGTAAGAGTGAATATTATATTAATGTTCTAAATCCCATGTTTCACCTTTAGTGGTAATGGGGTCGTACTTTATTAACACGCAAGTAGTGTAATTAAGTACGGGTAATTAGAAGTAACAAATCGTTTAGTTTCTATCGTATCGGCTAAAAGGGGTGAGCAGATTGCTGATGATGAATGCTCTCGTTAGCTGCCAATATAATGTGCATATTTGCCCCGTTACGTTTATACACTGTAGCATTGGCGGGCCAGAGTGTGTTGACGTGTTAAGTGTTTGGTTCATTAATAACAGATCAGCAGGGATTTGTCGTGATAACGTATACGTGGAAATATGCTACCTAAACGGTTAAATTAACGGTTGATCTATTACACCACCGTGTATACTCGGTTTAAATAGGTATATTATATAGGGACGTGTGCTCAATTTTGGTGCGGACCGATGATAAAAAAAAATCAGAGGTAAATGTCGGCGGGCGGGAGGGCCATTTTTTCAATAATTTTTAAAGAAATTGAACAGTTGCAGCAGCAGCAAAAAAAGGGTGTACAATTGGCAAATGATGAGGGGCGGCGTGACGTGTAACTAGGATTGAAATTAGATATGCAATTTGGAGATTATTGGATGAGGGATGTTATATTAATTATATTAAAGGGACGAGGGGGCTTAGTTGTCGAAAATATTCATATTTGTTCCAAACACCGTAAACAGAAAAATATTAAAACGCATACATTTTGGTTCAAATATACGATCACTATCGCGTAAACATCATGCTCACATAAAGACCTACTAAATTTTACCTAAACAAGAGTCTGATTGTGTTATAGAAGGCAGCACAATGCTACTGGCTAATCACACACAAATGGTATAAACGCTCTTTATTATTTCCAAATAAGGAATTGAGCAACAAAGAACGCTCTTTATGTTTACCATCATAATATAAAGAAACACCAAGAAAGTAACTTTTTATGCTTTGTTTACATAACAATCGTCAAATTTACGACAATAACATACTGTTTATGAGATATTTCTCATTTGTATATTAACAAAGTATGTCTATATTTGAATATTATGTTCGTTTGTAGCGGTTTTTGACAGGTGGAAATATGTTCACAGGATACCCACCAAGGCCTTCCGTATCTTTAAGGTATACTGCAACTTTGTTTCTTGTCAATAGCAGAATACATAATGCTATTAAGAAGTGACACAAAACACAGAACATTTTTTTTAATTATAAGTATTGAGCAGTGAGAAATATTTGAGTCGAGGAAACCAGTAACGAAAGGCGATATTAACATGATTTCTGTCAGCGAATAATTGTTTACGTTCCAATGAATATTAAAATGTACTGAAAACAAACTGCTAATGGGTGCCAGACTTTCATAAACACAAATTATGTATTAATGGTGTAACGACATATTTCGTTCTTAATTGTCTAAAAAAAATAGGGGATGGGGATGTTTGGATCTCTAGTTTAACGACATTTTTCGGTCTTTAATAGTTTAATGACATTTTTCGGTCTTTATAATATCTCAAGATATAGGGGGTATTTGGATCTCTAGTTTAACGACATTCTCGGTCTTTAATATTTCAAGATATAGGGGCCCTTAGTGGGTATTTGGATCTCTAGTTTAACGACATTTTTCGGTCTTTGATAGCAAAATGGAAGAAGTACATCTTTGGAAAGATGTGGTGGCCCTAAAAAGGAAAGTTGTTTGGTGATCTTGAAATGCAGTTTTTCTGAACAGTCTTCCTTGATTAAAGTGATGTGAAACACTCCGGCAGACAATGGGCAGAGTGATCAAATAGAAATTAAGAATAATCTTTCTCAAAGTAGTTATTTGTTACGAATATTAATCCAAATGGATGATACACAACGTCATTCTTATATATTAGTTAAATGCAATGACTCTCGATGGCGAAATCATTTTTGTTTAATTATAGCCGATAGTTGCGCCCCGAATCGAGATGTAAATATTTACAATTTGGAGTAGTTCAGACGATGTTCTCTATGAAGTGGGGTGGTAGATTTTTTTGGAAATTTTCAGTGATGTTAGTAGAATGATAACATTCCCCAGGTTGGCAAAGTGCCTGAGCACTAACTTATCAATTTCTCGCACCCGAAAAAGTCCATAACAAGTCCATAATATGTCCTTAAGCATATATATAAATCTCCGAAAACCAAAATTCTAAAGCATTAAACGATTTCTTGAAATACAGTTTTTCTGAACAGTCTTCCTTGATTAAAGTGATGTGAAACACTCCGGCAGACACCGGGCAGAGTGATCAAATAGAAATTAAGAATAATCTTTCTCAAAGTAGTTATTCGTTACGAATATTAATCCAAATGGATGATACACAACGTCATTCTTATATATTAGTTAAATGCAATGACTCTCGATGGCGAAATCATTTTTGTTTAATTATAGCCGATAGTTGCGCCCCGAATCGAGATGTAAATATTTACAATTTGGAGTAGTTCAGACGATGTTCTCTATGAAGTGGTGTGGCAGATTTTTTTGGAAATTTTCAGTGATGTTAGTAGAATGATAACATTCCCCAGGTTGGCAAAGTGCCTGAGCACTAACTTATCAATTTCTCGCACCCGAAAAAGTCCATAACAAGTCCATAATATGTCTTTAAGCATATATATAAATCTCCGAAAACAAAAATTCTAAAGCATTAAACGATTTGCTATATTTCCAGGGCATATATTTCATCTGATTTTGCGAGAATCCATATATACTTTTTCACGAGAATCCAGGGTAATTTGCGAGAATATTTACGAGAATCTAGATTTGGATTCTCGCCGAAATATAAGCCCTGATTTCACTCTGAAGTGTGCCTAAATGGCATAAATTGTACCGTGGTTCCCATGTTCGCCAAAGTGGCATAAATTTATTTCAGGATAATACTAATTTTAGGCATTCATTTATATCACTGATATCAGGACAATAAATAGCCATTTCCATTGCATGGAACAAAGAGCGTTATTGTTTATCGGTGTTGTTTTTGGAAGTGGTGGTAGTTAAATTTTATACATTTCGACCCCCAATAAGTATTTCCGAACAAATGAATTATTAACAAGCGTGACATGACATCATTGACGAAGATAATTAACACCGATCTACAAGCAATTAAAGTCTTAAAATGAGCTAAAATTTAACATTTTCTTTAACAAATTTACATTTTTATCTCTCGCGACATAATTGTCACCAATAAAAACAAATTTGATTCATCGTGGAAGTTAGTCGGTGACTATAAATAATGTCACCATTCAACTGAATGTTGTTGAGCATATTTCAACCAATTTTGGAAGTTTAAATGAATATTTTCTTCACACGCAAAGTAAAATTGACAAATTTCAGGATTTTAGCCTGCTTCGTTGGGACCAAAATTTGTTGTGCACACTCAACAAACGTCTACCGACACTCGCTAGGCCAAATTATGCCATGACCATGCTATAAACTAGCTTGAAATTGGCAAAACAATGAATTTTTTTTGGTTGAAAAAATTTACATGGGAATCTCCAGTCCATATATAGGCATAGAGAACGATTATTTTTCGATAAAAACGAAAATAATGCGAAATGAAATTCGGCACTCGTCAGAATGGTGCAGAATAACATACGAGTCTTGTTATATGCGAAAATTTGACCGCATTCGATAAATTAGTCTCGTAATTAAGGAATGTGGAATTCCGTCGCACTGTAGTGTTACTGTACATGGCCGACGCAATTTTGAAATGTAAACACGCATCAAACACGCATCAAATTTACCTTTTGTGAGAATAACAAAAGCGCAACCGTGATCAAAGTAATACAATACACAACAACACATAGAATAAAACTGATATAAGTGAGAATAAGACGCGTATTCAGACGTGGAATTTGACAACATTTCTTCGCTATAAATATATCTGACCCAGATAACCGATATGCAGCTGTTTTGCGCACGTCACTTTCCATATTTGGAATTTCCATATATGGGATTTGTGTTAACCTCAATACCGATCAAGTTATCTTAGCATAAACATAAACTATATTGTAATTTATGCAACTACGACCCTGTTAACCCTGATAACTAATAACATATACCGACCAATTCATTTTAAGATCGTTATTTCACTTTGCTTTAGGCATAAATACACTCTTAAACGCACATAAACGACCCATTGGCGTTAAATTAAATATACTCGGTATTTATTAATATTAGTTTTTTATTGCTCAGTATAGAGTTAGACCCTTGACACCTGTCAATATATTTGGGCTGAATTCATATGATGCGGTATTATTCCTCGAAATAAACAACAAAGCCGTCGTTACTTAGAAATGTCGTTTGGGCTAACATTTACACAAATCCTCCGTGTGTTCTCCTCAATTGTCACGCAGGTTCTCAGTCGACACACAGGTTATCCCAGAAACCGGTGTGAAATAAACAGCCAAGGTTTGGCTGAAATGACATATAGATACTGAAGTCGGTAAAAGAGTTGAAAAGTTTCTCACTCATCTGTTTATATATCACATAATCACAACAGCTGGCTGGGAATGATGTCGTTTCAAATGGTGCGACATGTTGGTCGTGACACCAGTCTTGTAAGAGGTTGCCGTCGAACATAATTTGCAGATCGTTTTAGTTCTGTCTGTCTTAATGCATGGCTTTCCATCCTCTTCAACTGTGTACGTCCCAAAACCGTAATACTGCCAGATTTTCGACCCGTAGGCCGCTGTCGGATTGACAAGTTTTAAGCTTTCTTGAGCAGACATCTTTCCACGGCCCACGTGTTGTTGTTTTGCGCAGACGATATATCCAATATACTAGTATTTGATTGGTTCATCAAATTAAACCAATAGGACCATGGTTTACAGTCTGAGGCTAGGTTACGGAGGTCAGTCATTTCACTTCCGCCAACGTTTGTGTCAAAGGTCAAAGTGCGAGCTCACGGAAACAAACAAATTTACAGATTTCCTTCCGATAACACGTAGTAAGCATTCACAGCTTACGGAAACGAACGAGGGGACCCGATTGACTTCGTATGGTAACTGCATAATATGGAAGCGGAACTGTATCATAGTGTATCGAAATTACAAATGAATCACATATAGAATCGTGACTGACGAATCGCGATGAATCGAAATCGCGATAAATCGTTACAGGCCTACTCGAGATTACATTATTTACGTGACTTTTGGGACCCGATTCCATGATAAATATTTATTTTATTCCCTGTCACCAAATTCAGGACGTAAGCGACCGCACACGGAAGCAGTTCTGATTGGTCGACTTCATGACCGAAAGTATAACTGAATTAAATACAACAGGTGATTTTTTGGGCTGACTTAGGGAAAGTTGGTAGCCGACAGGTACCGGTAGCTAGAGATGGGCGGTTTTGAAATTTTAAGCTCGGTATCGGTAAATTTTCGTCAATTTACCGTGGTATCGGTACGGTAATCAGAATTGCTATTAAATCACAAAACCAGAGCAGAAATCCCCGGTAAATTGAGGTTTTTAACTGAACATTAAACATGGAAATATGCCCACGGATATACTACATTCGCGATAATAGATAAGTGAGGCAACACAATGACCCAAACAATTATTCAATTAAGTGATATTCACACATCTCTTTGATCATTTATACGCAGGTCGTCGCACCGCTTTTGAAAAGAATAAGAGATTGCATGGCTACGATATCGTCAATTTGTCACATTTTCGCGAGTGAATAGAATTCACAAATCGTAATCAATAGATGGATCTGTACTATTTTTTAGAAATTGAAAGTAGATTCTGATTCACTGTTTAAATGAAATGATCAAATCGGACCTTATTTCTGTTTATGCCGCTTGCATTTTCTAACAACTGCATTGATTGTTAGGCCCGTAACTAGGTCAGCCATCTGTGAGTTTTTATTCCTTTTGCTCGCCGCAAGGCCTGTCAAACTGATAAAAGGTCACGGTCAAAGTGCGAGCTCAAGGAAACCATTTTTTTTTTTACAGATTTCCTTCCGATAACAAGTAGTAAGCATTCACAGCTTACGGAAACGAACGAGGGGACCCGATTGACTTCGTATGGTAACTGCATAATATGGAACGGAACTGTATCATAGTGTATCGAAATTACAAATGAATCACATATAGAATCGTGAATCGCGATGAATCGAAATCGCGATAAATCGTTACAGGCCTACTCGAGATTACATTATTTACGTGACTTTTGAGACCCGATTCCATGATATATATTTATTTTATTCCCTGTCACCAAATTCAGGACGTAAGCGACCGCACCCGGAAGCAGTTCTGATTGGTCGACTTCATGACCGAAAGTATAACTGAATTAAATACAACAGGTGATTTTTTGGGCTGACTTATGGAAAGTTGGTAGCCGAGAGGTAGCATACTGGTCTTTCATGCCAGCGAACCTGGTCAGAGTATTCTGATAAAAAAAATCAGAAATCGGCCAGGTACTAGTACCAAGTTCGGTATCTGCAAATTACAGCCTTCCCCCATTACAACATTTGTCCTGGTATATTGTCATGGGTGCATCTGTCCACAGATACACATGGACTTTTTAGCTCACCTGAGACGAAGTCTCCAGTGGAGCTATAGTCATCACTCCTCGTCCGTCCGTCCGTCGAGCCGTCCGTCGATCCGTCCATCCGTCTGTCAACAATTCTTTGAACAATGAACATCTTCTTCTGAAGTTCCATTGGACCGAATTGGTTCATATTTGGTGTGGATGTTCCCTAGGTGACTCTCATTCAGATTTGTTCAAATGAGGTAACTGGGTCAAATAGTTGCGAAACCAGGGCCATACATTGTAACTCTATTCATCCATAGTAATTCTTACAACAACTTCTTGTCCATAACCATTGTGCCGATTTAGCTAATATTTGATATGGAGGGTCCTTGGGTGACTGGTGTTCAGATTTGTTCAAATGAGATCACCCGGTCAATTCGTTGAGAAACCAGGGCCATAACTCATTGTAATTCTTACATTAAATGACTTTTTCTAAAAAATATTGGGCCGATTTAGCTTATATTTGGTACTGAGGGACCTTGGGTAACTGGGAATCAGATTTGTTCAAATTGGGTCACTGGGTCAAATAGGGGCAGAGCCAGGGACATAACTCTAACAAAAATATATTTTTGCATTTTGATCATATTTGGTGTGGATGTTCCCTAGGTGACTGGGGTTCAGATTTGTTCAAATGGGGTCGCTGGGTCAAATAGGGGTGGAGCCAGGGCCATAATTCCCAAAAAAATAATATAAAATTCTGGAACTCCTTGATCAATTTAACATACACAAAAAAATATCACCCTCCCCCCACATGACCCAGAACCTCACCCTGCCCCCAACCAACAGCATTCCACCCTATCTCATCTCCTAACTCAAGGATCTCTCCCAACAGCAGATTAAGTCAATTGTATTAACCTGAATTTAGTGTGTCTGGCATTTGCAGAATGAGGTCCCCAGAGGGTGAATTTAGTTATGCTACCCTGCACAGCAGTCTAGCATCACCAAATACACTAGCCTTAGGCCTCATCTTCTGGGAAGTATATAGGCACTTAAATTGAAATATTTACCTACTTTCTCCCTTCTGTTTAGTTTCTATATCCCCTAATTTGTGAACATAAAATGCATAATTGAGGTGCCCAATGGGTGCACATCACCAACTTTAACTGGAGAATCTTGATATATTTATAAACATTCCTTGCAGATCTGCTAGAAGTCATTAATTCCCAATCTATCATGTATTGTTCATATCAGGACTAATGTCATTTGCAGAATGAGGCTCCCAGATGGTGAATTTAGTGATGCTATCCCACACAGCGGCCTAGCATCACCAAATTCACCCTCTGGAGTCCTCATTCTGCTTAGGCCTCATCTTCTGGGAAGTATCTATAGTATCAAATTAACATTGTTGTTAGTTACATTTCCCTTCTAGGAAGTTTCTATATCCCCTAATTTGCAGAAGATAAAATTCACAATTGAGGTGCCCAATGGGTGAACATCACCAACTTCAACTGGGGAACTTCAATCTTATTCTAGGTCTTCCATAGCAGTTGAGGGCCTTATCAGAATGAGGTCCCCAGAGGGTGAACTTAGTGATGCTAGCCTGCTGTGCGGGATAGCATCACTAAATTCACCCTCTGGGGACCTCATTCTGCAAATGACAGACACACTATCACACTATTTCAAGGCTTGATTGTATAATACATTGTGTTGCTTGAGGCCAGGCATGCACAATGTAGGAACAGACACGCTTTTTGTGATGCTATCCCACAAAGCGGGCTAGCATCACCAAATTCACCCTTGGGAGATCTCATTCTGCTTAGGCCTCATATTCTGGGAAGTATCTATAGTATCAAATTTACATTGTTATTAGTTAAATTTCCCTTCTAGGAAGTTTCTATATCCCCTAATTTGCAGAAGATAAAATTCATAAATGAGGTGCCCAATGGGTGAATATCACCAACTTCAACTGGGGAACTTAAATCTTATGCTTATCAGATTTGTGAAAATGGGATCACAAAGTCAAATGAGGGCAGAGCCAGAGACTTAACTATTTCACTACATAGTAATTCTTAAAATATGTTTGCAAGAACTAGTTGGCTTATATAGAATGGAATGTTCTTCCTTGACTGCAATTCAGATTTTTTTTAATGGGGTCACCTGGTCAAATAGGGGCCAAGCGAAGGACAGTTTCCCTCTTAATATGCTTACCGGGTAGGCCTTATATCGTGGTATGATTATGATTCATTTCAATCCAGACATGCACAAGGGTTCATCGAAAGAGCGGGAAACAAACTGAAAGTGGGAAATTTATAGGAATTCTACCGGCGGTGTCTAGGGCCCTGCGAATCGGGGGTTTTCATTTCGAATCGAATCTCGAATCAAATCAGGTAAACGATTCAAAATCTTATCTTGAATCGAATCATTGTTATGGAACCAATAGAGTTCGATCACACCGCTTCTGAGAATGTCTGAGCACTCTTTCACCTTTCACCCTGCCACTGTCGTTGGAATTGATGGCAGGGAAATTTCCAGGGCTGTTTTGATACCTGTTACAGGTATGGGCGCCCAAACTTGAGAAGCCTAAATGACCCCAAACTCCTAGTGGACAGTATTGAGTCAACCTGAATTTTCAAGGCAATTCAACAATATGCGCTGTAAATAAACTGTAAACATCTGCAGTTGCAATACAGCCTTCATTTGCATGTTGAATTTTTAAATCAGAAATATTATGTCATATTTATAATATATGCATCTGTATCTGTGTTGGTTCGGTGTAGAAGCCGTATTTTAAAGTTATATTGGGATATCGGTACATCCTCTGCTGGAAACAGGTGCCCCCAAATTACATTGTATCTCTGGATTCTTCCCTGAATGATGGGTTAATGATTAAGGATTGTCCGCACATGTGGTGTTGTTTTTAAAGAGCGTTTATATACACAAGTATAAATACGGCTCAATCGGTGTGCTCACTCAGTTGTATTTCTGCGCACTCCGTACTCAGTTGTCAGCGGTGACATCGACGTAAAATGTATGTTATGTATGGTCACAGAGGCGGAATGGGCCAACAAACCGGCCCGGGAAATTAATATAATACCGGCCCATCTGTTCGGGGGGTGTCCACAGTCCACCTTGAGAACTTCCAACTGCACCCCCTCCCTTGAATCAGATGCAGACAAAATACACGTTTTTGCATAATTCCATTTGCACCTCTGGCCTAATATCCTATATATTCATAAACCTTGGTTCTATATATTCCCGTTATGAGACCATTCAGATATTTTTACCTGAAAAAATTGCATAAATTCTAACATCTAGCGGTCTAACTCCAGACAAATGCACATGGCTACGGACAAAAGACCAGGACACACCGGTCTTTTCATGGTTGTTCGGCCCTGGGTGAGAAAATTTTGAAAATTATACAAGAAAATCGCGAATCCTAGCATCTAGACTGGCATCAACTGAAGCATTCCTATTTTGTTGTAAATTTCAATTAGGGGAGGGGTGCGTGAGAATTTTTTTGGGATTTACAGCTGGGAGTTACCGTTAAAATCTCGAGATTAACGGGGTCTTTACGTGGTGTTATATGATGCTGACAAGTTCATTTAATGACAAAATTACGATTAGCCATTTGATTCGGCTGGTTAAACAACACATGTGGCGGCCCACGTCTGGATTTGTCCCGGTCTCCCGATCGACCAGTCCGCCTCTGCACCACCCCCCCCCGAACGTCACATTATACCGTACTCACACGGGGTACCTGCAAACTTCACAATTTAGGTAACTTCTGTCTTTTCTCGCTGGTTTTCCGCTTCTCAGGTGTACCGTGATATATATATATATATACATGTATATATATATATATATATTGGCAGTGCACATTATCCGAAGTAAAACATTTTACATGTGGAATAATTTCCAAATCAATATATTCTTGTTTAGTGACGGTTCCAAATATGGTTACAATCGGGACAATCTCAGACGCCGTCGTAAAATGGAATTCACTTCATGAATTTATGTGAGAAGAGTGCCATCTTATTGGATACACGGCTGGTTAAACAACAAATGTGGCCGTCCACGTCAGTTTCATTTGCGGCCCAAGTTGTGGTTGGACGGCCCAACCACATATACTAGTACCCCCCCCCCCCCCAAACCGTAAAAAAAAAAGGATTCTCGCTTGATATACAATCACGTGGAATTAGAAATTTCCCAGTCCGCCGATCAGCCAGTGCGCATCTGTATGGTCAACTCAGGACAGGGAATATTTTTGTCGGGTTATTTTGTCCACCCAACATGTCCTTGAAACGGGTACCCGCAAATGACCTTGGGCGATATTTCGGCATCAAAGTGAAATTTGTTTGGTCAACTCGGGGCGTGGAATATTTTTGTCCGGTCAGATTGTCCACCCGACGTGACCTTGACCTTGAAACGGGTTCCAGCAAATGGTATTTCGGGCATCAGTATGCTGTCGGCGTGCATGTACAGGGTTACCTTGAAAAACTAAAATTAATCAATCAACCAAAGCCATAGGACCAGTGGCGGGCTAATATGCTAGTATTCATATAAACTGATTTGGATATATGAAGTTCTAAACATACCGTAAGGTAATCAATTGAGTTCCGCATCTAGCGATCACGAACCATGTAAAGAATTTGCATAGTGTCGATACAGATTACAGATACATGTACCCCACTCGACAAAACAAGTGTCCATTGGCACCGTTGTGTATTTGCCATTCGGCCGCGGTGTCAGCGTTTGTAGCTGTGGTTAAAAGGCAAGTACACTTCGGCCGAACGGCAAGTACAGGTACACCATGGCTGAAAGGCAACTACAATGCGGCCAAATGGCATGTACACCGTGGTTATATTTATGTTTTGTATCATCTTTTTTCAGTTTACACAGAGATAGGCAATGTTTTTATTTACTCCCATTGACATAACTTTCAAGTTAGATTGTGTTCGTGTTATATGAGTTTCGTATAAACCTAATTTAGCGACGAAAATATTGATCTTGGAAATAAAAATATTACGATTTCAAACTACGCGCCATGTTTTTTACCTTTACCGGAGAAGACGCAGGTTGCAGGATGAACCGGAAGTTCAATTGATGCCTGCAATCTCTTCCATCGAACAATCTCACCCCCTATAAAAATACTTGATGCTTTATGAATCTTGTTTCTTCTGTTTTTTTTCCAAAATGGTTATAGCGGGACTTCCTTTTGCATGTAACATGTTGTGTTCGCAACTCAATTATGGTCGTCGTAAACGGCCGTCGATAAAAGACACCCAACATGTGAGATTTCAAGAACGGTAACTCGTAATGGCATAATTCGCCATTTTATGACTCCAGCCATAAATTCATTTATATTAAATAATTCAATTTGACTTTTATGATAGCCTGTTAACTGGAACGTTTTCAGTAGACATCGTCGACTCAAATACGTTATTTTAAAATATAATATTGATATTAGATCGCAATTGTTACCGGGAATTTATTGAAATTGGCATACAGTACCCCTTTAATGAACGTACACCGCTGCAATTACACCATGGCTGAATGGCAAGTACACTGCGGCCCAACTGTAGTTAGCCAGTGGAGACGCAGTGTTGTTGCATTTCGGCCGCGGTGGCAACGCTAAGCGCACTGTGGTTAAGTGGATACTAGTGTTTTAGACGCAAAAAAACGAGACTACACCAAAGTAAATACCGATTCAAAAATATCTGAATCAGTGGGTCGATTCGGTGTCGATCTTGAATCGGGTGCCCGATATCGACATCGAATCGAATCGATTCTCGTATATTCGCAGGTCCCTAAGCCATTCAAAGTTTCAAAGAACTAGCTCAGACTGTGTAAAGTTAATAGTAAAGATACGGTACTACTGTACTGCCCTGCATGTAAGTAATCAACCAAGTACATGTACATGTAACTGGGATTATTTAATATGCGTTTATGACTGCAGTCAAACCATAACTCCAAAATAATTAACAGTTCTGTGACTGCATTATATGCAGTTTAAAAAGAACCCTGGTTATATTCATTGAGAAATGTCATGTCAATTTAAACGAAACTCGATGAACGTCATCATGTACGGTAGCTTTCACTCACCCAAACAAGTACATATTGGTAATATGTCTAAGCATGAAGTATTACCTGTATATAACAGAACTGTATTATACAAAGCACAAAAAGAATGTATGGAATATTCACTATATTGATGTACATGTACATACAGCTATTCAAACAACCAGCTCAGACTATGTAAAGTTAATAGTAAACATACTACAGTACTGCCCTACCAGTAAGTAATTGACCAAGTAACTGGGGTTATTTAATGTGAATTTATGACTGCAGTCAAACCATAACTCCATGATAATTAACAGTTATGTGACTGCATTATATGCAGTATTAAAAGAAACCGTGGTTATATTCATTGACGGCTGCTGATACAGTTACATACATGTACAGCTTGTCGCACTTGTACTGGAAGTTACTGTTTCATACCAGTTGATGTTTACATGCGTTTTATAACCATGCACTCCTCTCAGTGGTTGTCTTGCATTTGATAGCCACATTTAAAGTCCTTACCAAAAGTCTACCTGGCCCAGTGGGGTGCCAATCCGGTTCAGTGAGTCATTTACTCTGACAGGGCAGTATAGTGGGGCTTTTTTTTAACAATACACGGTTTGGACATGGTTAGATATGAGACGCGATACATGATCAGCGATACAATATGAATTTGCGAAACATGATCAACAATACGATTAGTCGATACATGTCACTGTACAATAAATATCAGAACCAACATGTACTGGAGATGGAGATGGAGTTCATGTTAAACTAAAACATGTACATGTAGTTATCTACATGTACATGTTAGATTAGTCAAATACACATACATGTACATGTAATTAAGGATGTGCCCTATTCATGAATTTTCAAACAATGTCAATTTCTAAAAGTTAAACAAAATTGTCATGTACCATACCAGTACATGTACATTGTAGGTCACTAGATAGTTTGAAGGGAGGTATTTGCAAAAGAACATTGCATTATCCATCATTATATACATGTAGCGTATTCAGAGGCAGACTGGGCCAAAAAACCGGCCCGGGAAATTAATATAATACCGGCCCATCTGCACCGCCCCCCCCCTGGAATCAGAATTAGGGGTGCCACGATTAATCGTATAAAGCCGATAATCGATTACCATTTCCATAGTCGAATAATCTCTGTTATTTATTTCTGACGACGTGCTGGGTATTATTGAATACCGTGTTTGTTTTACAGTTTAACAACCTTTGATCATGCATCAGAAAGAGTCTGACAACATGAGCATTCTGGTACTTATATATTACTAGTACAGTCTATCACTTATCGTGTGGTGACTGCTAAATGAAACTCACTATTTATTATAACCTTGACAATTTGACATCGCCGAGATATGTGCTGATATTGAATACATGTACATTGTGCTCATTAGTCATTACCGGTGGTTTATGGTGGACATTATTAGCATAAAAATTGCATCAGCCAAGTATTTTAATCAACAGATTCAACACCCACCCAATAGGCCATATTACGGAATACGGTACATCCACTGTTGATATTAGGTACGATTAATCGATTATACTAGTAAATCGATTATTGACAACCGATTATCGATTATCAAAATAAATAATCATGGCACCTCTAATCAGAATCTGTTCAGGGGATGTCCACCTTGGGGAAACTCCAACTGCACCCTTGAATCAGAATCTGTTGAGGGGGTGTCCACCTTGGGAAATTCCAACTGCACCACCCCCCCCCCCCCTTGAATCAGAATCAGACCAAATACATGTTTTTGCATAATTCCATTTGGAGCCCCTTGCACCTCAGTGCTCTGGCCTAATATCATATATATTCATAAACCATGGTTCTATATATTTCCTGTATGAGACCATTCAGTTATTTTTACCTGAAAAATTGCATAAATTATAACATCTAGCGGTCTAACTCCAGACAAATGCACACGGCTACGGACAAGAGACCAGGACACATCGGGCTGTCCATGGTTTTTCGGCCCGGGGTGAGAACATTTTGAAAACTGTAGGGGAAACCCGGGCAAAGCGGATTGCCCGGGCAAAGCCGATCACCTTTATTATACCCCCTTTTAAGAAAAAAGGGGGGTATACTGTTTTGCACCTGTCCGTCTGTGTGTACCGTACATACCGGTGCGTCCGTCCTATGTCTGTTCAGTCATAACTTGAACAGAAGTGCTCGGATATCAATGAAATTAGGTTTGGATGTTCACTACTATGAGCACATTAAATGGAGGGTCCCATCGTTTTGTTCGGATTTACCATTCTAGAGTTATTCATCTTTGTTTATCTGGAATAGTGGCTTTTTGGTCCGTCTGGTGTCTGTTCATATCGTAACTTTAACAGTTGTGGTGGGATCTCAACCAAATTTGGTGTGGATGTTCACAACTACCCTGTATGAGGACATTAAATAGAGGGTTCCATTGTTATGTTCGGATTTTCCATTCTAGAGTTATTCAAATTTGTTTTAATACTAGTATCTTGAAATGTTGGATTTTTAGTCCGTCTGGTGTCTGTTCATGGCATAACTTGAACAGTCGTGCTGGGATCTCAATGAAATTTTGTATGGATGTTCACTACTATCAGGGCATTCAATAGAGTGTTCCATCGTTTTGTTCGGATTTTCCATTCTAGAGTTATTCATCTTTGTTTATCTGGAAATGTTAGCTTTTTGGTCTGTCTGGTGTCTATTCATATCGTAATTTCAATAGTTGTGCTGGGATCTCAATGAAATTTGGTATGGATGTTTACAACTATGAGGACATTAAAAAGAGGGTTCCATCGTTTTGTTCGGATTTTCCATTCTATAGTTATACATCTTTGTTCATCTGGAAATGATGGCTTATTGGTCCATCTTGTGTCTGTTCATGTCATAACTTCAACAGTTGTGCTGGGTTCTCAATGGAATTTGGTATGGATGTTCACTGCTATGAGGACATTCAACAGGGTGTTCCATTGTTCTGTTACGCTTTTCCATTATATAGTTATTCATCTTTGTTTATCTGGAAATGTTGGCTGTTTGGTCCATCCGATGTCTGTTCAGCTCATAACTTGAACAGTAATGTTCGGATCTCAATGAAATTTTGTATGGATGTTCACCAATATGAGGACATTTACATGTAGTGGCACATTCAAATGTTTTTTTTATGTTTTTGTTCCATAGTTATTCATCTTTGTTTATATGAAAATACTGATTTCTGGGTTCATATGTCTGAGTATAGCCATGATAAGTTATAGATGTGCCCACACTAGGCGGTATGCCACGAGTGGGTATGCACCGGACGACAGTCCATCTCTTGTTATTTCAATACTATAAAATTATTCCTTATCTATCGGTATTTTAGAATAAGGTCGTTTCGTGTTGGTTAGTTTTTATATATTCCCATAATACATGTGTGGCATAATACAATATGACAATTTGCTAAATTTGATAGGGCACCCGCGTAATGCCCCAGATTGTAAAAAGATGTGCTGTGGGCAAAGCGGATCATTCATACCATGACTAACTTCCGGCACACATGCGTAGATTAAGTGAATTTGGATAAATCTAATAAGATGGTTCGACAAAACTCGTGCCTTGTCGGAGCATATCCATAATTGAAAACTTTGAACGTTAGAAAAAACGCTATTTTAATTATTTGCAATAAATATGAGGTGTGCGTGAATTTTTTTCAGGATTTACAGCTGGGAGTTGCCGTAAAAACCTCGAGATTAACGGGGTCTTTACGTGGTGTTATATGATGCTGACAAGTTCATTTAATGACAAAATTACTATTAGCCAATTAGGCTGGTTAAACAACACATGTGGCGGCCCACATCGGTTTCATTTGCGGCCCAACCACATATACCCCCCTCCCCCACGGCCTCGGGCCCATCAGGAATTGTTCTGGTATCCCGATCGGCCAGTCCGCCTCTGAGCTTGTTATCCCAACTACCCGGTAGGGTCAGTACTCGGTCTACTAAATGAGAATTTTTAAAAATTAACTTGTAGGTTGCCTTCTTAACATGTATACGGTACTTGAGAAGTTGAGAGAACATTGCTGCATTTGCAGGTGTTGCTCTTACGCACATGCCCATCTTCAGAACTTCTATTATTTCCCATATTGCGATAAATATGATGCAATACGATACATGTATTATTTGAAATGTACATGTATATCGGTACACTGGATTCACGATGAATCTGTACTGGCCGACAGTTTAGTAATGTACCGGTAGTACGGTAGATCTGTTATTGATCAATCTGATGAATATCCTAATATGTAATTAGCCTCCTGGCACATTAGTTATTTTTATAAAATTTTACTGCTACATGTAATGTGCAAATATGGTATTGTTCCGAATTTAGTCAAGCGATCAGATGGCATCGTTCAAATAGTTCAGTGTTTGAGTGACTGACATTACATGAAAATATAAAGGCAAAATGCATTTAATATATTTTATTCCAATATACGGCACAGTAACATGACAACTTATGTTATTGTGACTGACATTACACAAACCTTTCGAAGATACATGGCAACTGGATTTCAAATTTAATTTATAGAAGTGAATATATATATGCATTGCTGATTTGTCTTACATACTAGTACATGTACATGTTACACTGACTTATTAACTCTCTTGATAAAATTACTATTTCTGCACAAACATAACAAAATATTTGGTGTCACGCTTGTACTGTAACAGTCTGTTGATCTCAGTGATCTGTTTTCAAACAAAGACAAAAAAATTTGTTAAATTGTATTCAATGAACCATATTTGTTCAAGTTATCAAGGGCGGATCTTCGCTTAATATTGCTAACATACAACATGTACATGCATATACATGTATATACACAGCAGTTTACTTAATCTGACTCAAGTACAGTTATTTCAACTGTGGATGAATGCATATCCATGCAAGGGTGAAAACAACATCCTGTGATGTGTGCGCGCCCCACGTGGACTCTTTTCGCCATGCAGAGCACAATAATTCTGTTGACATTTTGTTTCTGGGCGTCAAGGTTTAGGCGCCCAAAGTTTGTCAATTAACATAGATATTATAGCAATTCTAACTGTGGTGTCAAATTTGTCAGCACAAATGCATGTTTTGAAGCCATGATTGAATTGTAATATGTATCCAATGCATATGGTCCACCCAGTGGCCCCGGGCCCATTTATTGCACAAATTGAACTAGCTGTAAGCATGTAGCTGCATAATTATATTAGCTGACCAATTACATGTAGTAGTATTTTGAACATGTACATGTACATTTGTACCGGTAATCCGCAGTGTTGACACTGCCATATATTTTGAGGACATACTAGTATCACTGGTGTGAAGCCACAGGACATTTAATCTGCATGCACGACTCTCCATATAGCATACCGGGTACCGTATGGCCATGTTTATAGAGTACACTTGTGTGATGTACCCAGTCCTGGTGCAGCATTGGGTAGATTTTTTATCGCATTCCCTACCAATTACATGTATTTCCATTGTAAATTGCATTGGAAATTGATATGCGAATACATTTAAAATCTAGTCTTGATTGACAGCTGTCTTGTTTCAATAGACGTCTGATAACAGCTGCGGGCATCTTGATATATAATTAAGCTGAATAAGCTCCACCCCTCGACCGCGGTTTGTTAGGATGACATTAACTAACATGAACACTGACATGCGTGTTGATAGCACATTTTTCGTAAACAATGGACCTAAATTGAAAATCAAGATTAACTCTACTTTAAAACGAAATGATTCAAGTCTAAATCATAAAATTTAACCTCATTGAGTAAAAGCACAAGAAATGAGAGTCTGCGCTCTCCGTATATCAAGATAAATCGACCGAATTGATAGATGCACGATATTGGGCAATAAACTGATTGATAACACAATCTACATACATACATGTACATGTAATGATAGGCATATATACATGTATATATATATATCTGTTGATTCGGTATGGTATTTAACTTACAACGTAACAAGTCATATTTATAGCTCTGTTAGTTGTTGTATGTGCACCGTTGGAAGGTATTTAATATCCTAAATATGTTAATGTTCTTGGGGTTGATGTTATTTCACAGTGTCTGTATCGTCCAGATGATCCATTCGATTATTGTCCTCAGTCTTGAAAAAATGCATATTTCTATTGAGACGTATTTGCTCTTATTGCATAAATTATCAAATAAAAACAAATATACATTGGGTCATAAAATTAATTATGAGCATTGAGCAGAGCCTGGTTGAAATGCTACCGTGTGGCGATTCATACTCGTCTGCGAGCTACTGTCAGTACTGCTGCCATATATGCATTGTTCTATTAATGGTTTGTATTTTGATGAGGTAAACTGCTCGTAACCTCCATTGTAGACAATTTCACACCAGGTTCTATTCATAAACTAATTAAAATTTGGCATAAAGAACTGTAATAAACAAATGTCTGTGCGAATGACTGGATCATTGACGACTCGGGCAGACATATACTGGGTAATCCTTTTGACCGCGTGTTCTGGGCCACAAACAATAGATATAACAAAACTTCAAAAAATGATATATGGTCACACTGAGCGTTGATGGGTAGGTTCCTCGACTCGAATCAATTATTTGTTAACCCCGAAGTCAACGAAATAGTAATTTATGACGGTCTGATCAGATTGAGTACCTGCCTTTAATGTTACACATATCTGCTGCACACATAACCACAAACAGCAGCATTGGGTGCGTTTTCAACGCTGAGATAACAGCTTTAAACGCCAGTAACCTTACATGTATATTTAGCACCCACTGGTGAGTGTTATTGACAATATATTGTGCATCTTAAAGGCATACATGTAATCTGGTTTTATTGTTTAATAGCATTACTATTGGCAGTTAATAATGTGATTGTGTTTAGTAGATTTTTTGGAATTTTGTTGGTTGCATGGGAAGACAACTTTGGTTTTCAAATTTTAAAAAACTTGAAAGCTCTGTATCAGTCATAACACTTTTAGAACTGTAGGTCTAGTTTGTTTTATTTATATATTAATGGAAAGCTTTTTCGACATTGATTTCAATTGATTACAAATGTAAATAGAAATATTAAAGGGGCACACCAGGTTTGATATATTTTTCTTGTACTCTACATGAGATAAAAAAGTTTATGTGTACCGGTACCTACATGTATACCATAGTATGGTGCACTTAGTGTCAATGTTTGGCCACTCGTCGTTCGTCCTTCCATATGTACCGGGTACGTATGTCTGTCCCTCCGTAAACACTTTAGGCATAATGCGATAACTCTAACATTTTTTATTTGATCGAAACCAAATTTTGTACAGTATATACCGGTATATAGGTTTCACAACCCAAAATACAGTTCGAGTTCGAATATGGGTTTGATCCAAGATTTTTTTTACAAAGCTATGGCCCTTTTTACTTAGAATTCAGTCAATTCACGCATGCTGTTCTAGGTCACAGTACTCAATTCTTACCGAGAATTAAATACAGTTTTTTCATCTGATAAAATTCATTGTGATATTACAAGCATAATAAGTAAATAACTAATTATTCCCCGTCTAGCGACCGCCCTGCATTCGGCTTACGGCAATTTAAGTGGTCCAGAAATTACTACCATATATCCCATAGCCTTCACATTGAACTTCGCCGCCATAGCAAACAGTTTTTGACACATCGACAGTATTGCTCGCTTGATTTCGTGAATTACGTTTTCTCCACTTCAACCTGTCGACAATTACTGAGTTATGCTGCTGTGAACTGTCAGAGACAACACTGATAAAGATTCAAGAATCATTCAATCAACAAGTGAACCAAAACGTTCAACTTTCAACAGTTCAAGTTCATCATCATGCCATTCAATGATTCATGGAAATTTAAAAAAATCAAACGATTCAAACGATTCAAAGAAAGAATTCTGTGTTGCGGCGTGCAATGTATTAGTCTGACCAGA
Source organism: Siphonodentalium dalli (assembly GCA_032622095.1). NCBI lineage: Eukaryota > Metazoa > Mollusca > Scaphopoda > Gadilida > Siphonodentaliidae > Siphonodentalium > Siphonodentalium dalli. The sequence continues at coordinate 166,527,948 of CP136062.1, forward strand.
TGTGGTAATATGGCTATGGCGTAAGCCATGACACAAAGATCAAATGGATCTAGCAATGTATAGGCCTATTGCAATTGTAGTATGTTTCCTAATTCATAGTTACCGTCTTATCATGTGTGATTCAATCAGTCCATAACTGATTACAATTCAAGGAAGTGATATCTGATGAAGATTTTGGCGGTGCTGTTGTGAACACATACATGGTCCTGGAGCCGGAGGCATTTTTATTCAAATCCAAGTTTTTTAAAGGTAGGTCTGTTTGCTTAAAAAATTAAATTTGGATTTAATGTTATTCATTTAATCGTTATTCATCATTTGACAATTTGTCGTCATTCGTTACTGTCGTCAGTGCCACAGTCAGTGTGTACGTTTGTCGTCATTCCTGTTTGGTTGTCGTCTATCGTTTTTCGTCCTTGGTAGTTTGTCGTCGTGTTTATTGTTGGTCATTCGTTTTCATCCTTTGTAAAGTTTGTTTATTTGTCATCAGTCGTGTTTTTCGTTGCAAGTACACTGCGACCCAACTGTAGTTATCCAGTGGAGCCGCGGCGTACAATGAAGTTGCATTGTGGCCACGGTGGCAATACTATTACTAACTGCACTGTGGTTAAGTGGAAACTAGTTTTGTCCAGCAGGGTACATTATATCCCGTAGATTTTCGACTAGGATTGCCTATTAAAGCACAAACCAGGCGAACGAAAAATACATGTACCATAGGTTACACATAATTTTGAAACCTGCAGGCCTGGGTCGATGTGTTTGTCGTCCAGACATTTTTCGTCGTCGATCATTCGACATTGTGTTTATCGTTGGCCGTTTGTTTTTTCGTCATCAGTAAATTTTGGTCATCGATCGTTCGATATTGTGTTAGTCATTGGCCGTTTGTTTTTCGTCATCAGTCATTTTTCGTTGTCGGTCAGTATTTTCTTTGTTGTTTTTTGTCATTTGTCATCCTCGTCATTTATCGGGCATTTGCCACCATTCGTCAGCCAGTGTGTTTTTTCGTTAGTTGTTTTTTTATCGTCGTTCATTTAACGTTGGTTTTTTTTCGGAACTTCTGCAGTCCTTCGAATTTCGAAAACGTAGGTGCCCGATATATTGCTCGGAGCTTTTGGGATTTGCGCGCGCCTTTTTTGAGGGAGCACAATTCAAATTAACATCGATGAAATTATTACTGAATAAAGACAAACACAAGTATAATGGTATATTGGTATGCACACGTTTAATTCCAAGTGTGGCAACAGAAACAGAAATAAAAACATTTGTTTATATTGTACAATAGTCCACATGATGATAACCTCAACAATCCCGGTGAATCTGATCATGGTAATTAGTCGGTTGGCGATTATCACAATACGATAGGGGAACACATTGTGCGTAACGTAACTATCACAAGTATAACGTACTCTGATAACATCGCCAGTTTCATGGTTCAGAAGTTTTAAACAAATCATCTTCGGCTTGTTTTATTTTATGTTTATGAAAAAGAATAATAAACGAGGTGATATATATATATATAACAACAAACAGAATCAAATTAGCCATTTTCCTGTGAAACACAGAACAAGCAAGCTACGGTAGGTACAAAAATTGGTGATATCTGAGTACGAACGTCGGAGTGTTCCTCTATCGTATTGCGATAATCGCCAACCTAATTGGTCGACTTCCGCGTCTGAGAGCGCATGCTCATCAGACTCGCTTAAAGTTTCGGAAAAGGCTGAATGGAATCAGGATAGGCAGGTCCGGTCTATGCATGTGTCATTTTTTGTCGCGCACGACAAGGGGATCGAACACTTCCACAACTGTTCTAGTTTGGGTCAAACACGCACACAGGGATGTGGCTAGAGGGTCTGCGCTGGGGGGGGGGGGGGGGGGGGGGTGTCCACCTTGGGAATTTCCAACTGCACCCACCCCCCCCTTGAGTCGGAATAACACCAACACAACCTTTTTGTTTGCATAATTCCATTTGCACCCCCCCCCCCCCTTGAGTCGGAATCGCACCAATACAACTTTTTGCATAATTCCATTTGCACCCCTCCCTTGTACCTCATGCTCAGGCCTAATTTCCTATATATTCATAAGCCATGCTTCTATTTCCCCAGTATGAGAACATTAAGATATTTTAAACTGAAAATTGCCCCCAAAAAAACAACTAGTGATCTAATTCCAGACAAATGCACACAGCTGCCGACAACAGACCAGGAAACACCGGGCCGACCATGGTTGTTTGGCCCGGTGTGAGAAAATTTTGAAAACTATATACAAGAAAATCGCAAATCCTAGCATCTAGACTGGCCTCAACTGAAGCTTTCCTAGTGTTGAAAATTTCAAACCTCATGCTCCCCCTCAGGTTGGAAAATTCTTCAACTGATGACCATTTATGTCTACAAGTTTGACTAAATGTAGTAAAATATTGTTTTGCTAAACTAATTAGCAGTTTTGTATTGGCCATGTGGATGGGGCAATGACACACCGGGCCGACCATGGTTCGGCCCGGTGTGCGAAAATTTTGAAATCTGAACAAGAAAATCGCAAAATCCTAACATCTAGACTAGCCTCAAGCCTTCCTACTGTTGGAAATTTCAAACCCTACACCCCACTTAGGTTGGAAAATTTCCAACTGATGACAATTCCAATGACAATGTTGACCAATTGTATGACAATATTGTTTTCTTAAATTAACTAGAAGTTTTTGACTGGCCACGGGGGAGGGACCAGGACACAAGCTTTCCAAGTGTTGGAAATTTCCAACCTGTCACCCCCCTAAGGTTGGAAAATTTCCAACTGATGTCCATTTCTGTCAAAATTTTTGACCAAAAATAGGAACATATGCAAATATTGGTCGAAAAACAATAAATTCCCCCCAATAATTTGTTTTATAATCAAACTACAAGAACATTTTCAACCTATTGTTGGTGTGAAATTTCGTTGTGGCAGGTATGAAATTTCCAACTATTGAAAATATAGCTCTCTGCTGGGGGGGGGGGGGGGTGAGACACCCCCACACCCCCTCTAGCCACATCCATGCACGCACAGTGCGTTGTCAAGCTGATCAAATTGACCGTATGGTTAGCAGGTTTACGGAACTTTAATTAAGTCGTTCCGCTCAGTTTTATTCGACAAAATATTATTACATTAAAAACTGCGCATGCGCAGACCGGACCTGCCTATCCTGATTCCATTCAGTGCCCACCTAAAGGTTCAAACTCGGCAGTGTAATCCTAATCGTATCACTGCTGAGAAAGATACATGGTGAATAGTCTTGTCGGCGTTTAACCATTGGTGTGTTTTGTTTGTTAAAATCTCGTTCACTGGTTGCAAATTTTGAGGTGCGCATTTGAAATTTTCGGCGTGCGTATTTAATAACTCGCTGGTTTTTAGATCCGCGCGCCTTGGCGCGCGCAAGCGCAATTGCGCGCCTCAAAATCGAAGGAGTGACTTCTGTCTGTGTGTGGGTCTTATAGAATCAAAAACTCCTCAACTATCTATCCCACTAAAATTTAGTATGTGCATGTATTATATGTCTACTTTGATCCCAGAAATGAGCGGGTCCAATTTCATGAGTGACCATGTCCTTGATCATGACCTCGCTCATATACATGTACATGTAGGTACCCTGCTGGACAAAGCAAGTGTCCACTTAACCGCAGTGCGGTCAGCGTTGCCACCACAGCTGAAATGCAACTACACCGCGGCTCCACCGGCTAACTACAGTTCGGCCGCGGTGTACGGTACTTGCCGTTCGGCCACGGTGTAGTTGCCACAGTGTACGTCATTAAACTGAAAAAAGACGATACAAATCAGAAATCTAACCACGGTTTTCATGCCATCCAGCCGCTGTGTAGTTGCCTTTCAGCCGCAGTCACGGCGCAGACCCCGCAGTATACTTGATATTCGGCCACGGTGTACTTGTCGTTCAGCCGCGGTGCTCAACTGCAGTTACAAACTCTTGACACCGCCGCCGAATGACAAATACACTGCGTTGCCAATGGACAGTTGATTTGTCCAGCGGGGTATATGCTCATACCGGTATACTATTGGCATGTGTCTGGACCTCAACCAATTGATTGGTACATTTATGCAGCCCTTTTAATTCAGATTGTTTGGCTTCGGCAATCCGCTACGGCAACACTATGGTCCAGTTTTCTGCAGCAAATTGCTTCGGCAATGCTGATTGCCGTACCAGTAGCTAATCATGAAAGCTGTGTATGTAGGCTTCTTTCATCCTGGAAACAATATGGGCAGACCTGTCTAATTTCACATGATGCGACTGTCCTTGACATTGACCTACGGTACTGGTAGCACACATACTAGTCTATTATATTATATTATATTTTGGAATTTCTGTCTGTGTGTTATAGACTCGAAAACTGCACAACTGATCTGGCTAAAATTTGGTAATGTACCAAAGGTCTACTGTACATGTACTTTGATCCCGGGAACTATATGGGTAGGTATAATTTCATGTGCGACTGTGTCCGTGACTGCGACCTCGATATATACTCATACATTGATACCGGTAGGCAACGTTGTTCCCTAAATAGCCTGGATGAAGCCAGGCTCATCAGCTACTGTATATGTACATATATACATGTAATAAATAATAATTTAGAAATAACAGTTACCAAATTCTGAAAATTTCCTCAAGAATATACTAATAGTGTGAATATTGATCCTATTATGAATGCGTTATTTTCCACGGAGCGTTTGTATATATACAGCATGTAAATAGTGAGCGATAAGCAAATAACTTTCAGACAACGTGGCGATTGATTAGGTCGAGAGTGATTGATGGTAACCCATTCAACACCAAAATATGAGATTTAGCTTATTGGCTATACCGGTAATGCAGTATGTTGTAAACAAACAACAAAAGTTCATATACTGGTACTAGTACATGTACCTGCAGTGGGGGTCTACTCGGTGTTGAGTGTTTTGCTTATCGCATACTCTTTACATACATGTACATGTAATGTTTGTTTACATAAGATGACGTTTGCTTACAAACAATGTAACACAAAGTACTAACATAACATTATGATAACAACATGCTGAAATTAATGTGGTACATGTATTTATGATTTGTATAAGAACAAGGTTTGATTATTATAATATTAATTCTGTATTACATATGGCGGTTTTAATGGATCATGGATGTGACTATTTTAACACAATACCCAGCGCCAACACTTACCCGACCTTTAGAAAGATCCTCATGGACATATATCATAATTTTCTTCAACGTCTGGTGTGACAACCCGCTAATACCTGTAGACCGTGTTATCATAACCGAACGGCAGTGACCTTTTAAATACCACTGTCATCATGTCATTGCCAATTCATTAAATGCGACACATCACATATTCATTATTAGCTCATCTTACTTTGTAAGTTTGAGCTATTGCCATGGGTTGGCATCCGTCGTACGTGTGTGCGTGTGTACATGTATGTCCGTCAACAATTTCCTTTGGCGCGGGCTACAGGTCGTACATTTGGTCTGATCTTTAGGAAATTTGTCAAGAATGTTGACATTGACATGTAGATGGGAATGAGTCATTTTGGGGTCATTTGGCCAAAAAACATGGCCGCTAACGGCCATCTTGGATTTTACTCTTTGCATCACTAAATCCTTTGACACATCCTACAGACCACATCTCTGATCCCATCATCACCAAACTTCATATGGATCATCGGGGTGACCTCTAGATGGGAACGATTCACTTTGTAGTCATTTGGCCAAAAAACATGGCCACCGTCAGCCATCTTGAATTTTACTCTTTGCATCACTAAATAATTTCGCGCGGTCTACAGGTCGTATCTTTGGTCGGATCTTTATGAAATTTGTCCTGAATGTTGAAATTGACATGTAGATGGGAACGAGCCATTTTGGGGTCATTCGGCCAAAAAACATGGCCGCTGGTGGCCATGTTGGATTTCAAATTTGAATCCATTATCGCGGGCTACAGGCCGTACTGTTTGTTTGATCATCATAAAATTTGTCATGAATGTTGACATTTACATGTAGATGGGAACGAGTCATTTTAGGATGATTCGGCCCAAAAACATGGCCGCTGGTGGCCATCTTGGATTTTACTCTTTGCATCACTAAGTACTTTCACACACTCTATAGACCACAACCCTGATCCGATCATCACCAAACTTTATATTCATCATTGGGGTGGCCCCTAGTTGGGCACAATTTCCGCACAAATCATTTTGGGGTAATTCAACCAAAAAACATGGCCGCTGGTGGCCATCTTGGATTTCAAAATTGAATCCATTGGCGCGGGCTACTGTTTGTCTGATCATCATAAAATTTGTCATGAATGTTGACATTTAAATGCAGATGGGAACGAGTAATTTTAGGATCAATCAGCCAAAAAACATGGCCGCTGGTGGCCATATTGGATTTTACTCTTTGCATCACTAAATCCTTTGACACATCCTACAGACCACATCCCTGATCCGATCATCACCAAACTTCATATGGATCATCGGGGTGACCTCTTGGTGGGTGTGAGTCATTTTGGGGTCATTCGGCCAAAAAACATGGCCGCCGGCAGCCATATTGGATTTTAGTCTTTGCATCACTAAATACTTTGACACACCCTACATACCACATCCCTGATCTGATCATCACCAAACTTCATATGGATCATCAGGGTGACCTATTGATGGGTATGAGTCATTTTGGGGTCATTCGGCAAAAAAATATGGCCACCAATGGCCATTTTGGATTTTACTCTTTGTATGACTACATTGTAAATATTTCTACAAAATCCATTAGCATGGGCTATAGACCTATCTGTTTTTTTTATCTTCATGAAATTTGTCATGGATGTTGACATTGACATGCAGATGGGAACGAGTCATTTTGGGGTCATTCGGCAAAAAAACATGGCCGCCGGTGGCCATTTTAGAATTTACTCTTTGCATCACTAAATCCTTTGGTACACCCTACATACCTCATCCGATCATTATGAAACTTGTCATGAATGTTAATATTGATATGTAGATGGGAACGAGTAATTTTGGGGGCCATTCAGCCATCTTGGATTTCAAAATTTAATCCGTTGACGCGGGCTACAGGCCGTACTGCTGTACTGTTTGTCTGATCTTCATAAAAATTATCATGGATGTTGACAGGTCGGATCATAATTAAATTTGTAATGAATGTTAACAATTACTTGTAAATGCAAACAAGTCTTTTTGGGTTCATTCGGCAAAAAAACATGGCTGTCAGCGGCCATCTTGGATTTTACTATTTGCATAACTAGGCCTTTCCACATTCCTAATCACTCCATTGACTGTAACACATGACATTATTCCCTTTTCAAGTTGAGCTACAGTGTCATTGACACTTTCATTAAATTTGTCATGGATGTTAAAATTGACATAGATGGGAAACGAGTAATTTTGGGGTTGTTCAGCCAAAAACATGGCCACCAGCAGCCATCTTGGATTATACTCGTTGCATGACTAAATTCTTTGTCAAGGGCTACAAGTCTTATCTTTGGTCAAATCATTTACATGTAGATGGGAAAAGATTCATTTTGAATTCAATCAAGAAACCCGGTCGCCAGCAGCCATCTTGTATTTTACTCTTTGCACGACTAAATCCTTTGACATGGGCTACAGGTCGTATCTTTTGTAGGATCATCATGCAATTTGTGAAGGATGTTAACAATGACATGTAAATAGGAAGGAGTCTTTTTTGTGTCATTTGGCAAAAAAAACATGGCTGTCGCGGCCATCTTGGATTTTAATCTTTGCATAACTAGGCCTTTCAACTTTCCACATTCCTAATTGCTCCATTAACTGTAACACATGAAATTATTTCATGTCCACATTGAGATACAGTGTCATTGACACTTTCATAATTACATTTCAGTCAATTCACATTTTCAGCTGCATATACATGTATATGTAAACCAATTTCATCATTAAAGAAATTGCAAATTCATCGTTGATCATCATCTCAACATGTCATTAAAGTGAGACTTTATGTTCACACATCGATTCATTCAGGCAACATTTTTTCCATTTCTACACTGGTCATTGCATTGATCGTCTTCAATGGGGATAATATATAATTCTATATGTATATCATCGTTAACTATTAAAGTGAAATTTCTCTTCCACCCAATCGATATTGCATTAAAATGACGCTTCATATGCATTACACTTCATTAAATAATTTCTGTTTCTACATGTACGTCGCTTATTGCATTGATTGCCTTCAGGTAAGGTAATCTATGTCCGACTCAAAATATTAAAGTGACGCATCATATTCACAGCACTTCATTCCATAATTTCTTTTTCTACATACTTGTAGTTTACATGTATTGCATTGATTGCCTGCAGCTAAGGTAATCTATGACCGACTCAAATAATACAAATATTAAAGGCATTCCATTTCCATCCATTAATATTAATTTAATTATAAGGAAACTTCTGCTGTGATATATATATGTATATATACATACAGGGTACTACATGTGCTACACCACTCGGAGAAATGTCTGTGTCATCACACTAAAATACCATGTTAGAACTTGAATTGATATATTCGTAATCGTATAGTCACCAATAGCCAGGTTACTACCGTAGTACCTGACATTGCCCATCTAGTACACTATTCAAACCCAACAGGCCTGGTTGATTTCGCTGTGGGATGATGGTTCACTTCCATCCTCAAGCTATGGCATAATTGTGTTCTGACGTGCAGGGGTAGATATGCTTGAGGCCCCACCACAGTTCAATTTACACAAGGTTCTCAGCTATTATGATCTTATGTTCGAACGTTACTTATATGTTTGGACTGATCATAACCATGATTTTAATGCTGGGTTTGAATAGTTCAACGGATGGACAATGTCTGCTACTACCGTAGTAACCCGGCTATTGGTGGCTATATACGATTACGAATATATCTATCCAAGTTCTAACATGGTAGTTGTGTGACGACACAGACATTTCTCCGAGTGGTGTAGCACATGTAGTACCCTGTACGGAACATCCTATAATTATTGTAATATTGAATTTAATGATCAACTTGGTGGTTGCTCCATTACATGTCACGTACGATCATATTAATAAATAGTGAGTTTCTTTTAGCAGTCACCACACGATAAGTGATAGACTGTACTAGTAATATCTAAGTACCACAATGCTCATGTTGTCAGACTCTTTCTGATGCATGATCAAAGGTTGTTAAACCGTAAAACAAACACGGTATTCAATAATACCCAGCACGTCGTCAGAAATAAATAACAGAGATTATTCGACTATGGAAATGGTAATCGATTATCGGCTTTATACGATTAATCGGGGCACCCCTAATTCTGATTCCAGGGGGGGGCGGTGCAGATGGGCCGGTATTATATTAATTTCCCGGGCCGGTTTTTTGGCCCAGTCTGCCTCTGAATACGCTACATGTAGATAATGATGGATAATGCAATGTTCTTTTGCAAATACCTCCCTTCAAATTTGATATGTGAGATTGTCAGCCCAAAATACAGATCAAGTTCGAATATGGGTTTGATCCGATTTATTTTAAAGGAGTTATGACCCTTTTTTTTTAATTCCAAATTTTAATTTAAATTTTTTTTTTTGAATTTCCTCGCTCAATTTAACAGGCAAAAAATATTAAAAAACTTTTATAATAATAACAAAATTATTTAATTAAAAAAAAATGTCATTGACACTAATTTGTTTTAATTGTATATCATTAATTAGGTGTGATGTCCTGTTTTGAAAATAGGCAGATTTTATTTCAATAGTTGCATGTAATGCCGTTGTATGAAGGTAAAGATAAACAACCTGCTGGCTGGATAATTATTTAACCTATCTGTCAAATTGATTAATGGCTAAACCATTGTATCTCACAGTGAGAGGTCCTTGTGTGAATAGGGACAGTTATGAGATTTAAAACGACTCACCCACCCCAAATACTTTAACCCCTTATTAAGACAAATTATATAATATGAGCTTTTGATTTTATGTTTAAGTACTGATATATGTATTACTGTGATCATATCTTTGACCAATTATCAGTTATAGCTAATCGCTATCGCCAAGGTATGTGTTAAACATCTGTCGATCGTGATCGGCCTCTCGTTTTATATTTGGATCAAATAGGGGCAGAAATATGAGATTTACCCATATGTACCGTATATATGTGAACTGTTAACCTTGTGGGTTGATTTATGAGCTGGGTTTAGAACCGCATAATTGGTGGGAGGGTTTCTGGGATTGACCCCTCTAACTTTGGTATTCAGTGTAAAATATGTTGTAACTAGACCAACAAATGGCCACATTTATAATATTTCTAACTTTATGAATTTGAAGTACCAGTTGTAAAATTATTCAATCATGTGAGATTGAAGCCACATGGACATCCATGTTGGTCGGTTGATAGAGGTTTATCGTCGTTTCAGCTGCTATGCCATATCACAACATCAGTTTTACTGGTTGAATGACCACACTAACTGTTAATTGCTCCAACCCACCAAACGGGCACCCATGTTAGTCAGCTTTGGTTCGTTAATTAAGCTAGCTTATGTTCATATTAATAACATCAGCAGAAGTATTCCGTAGTATGGCCTATTGTCATATTGGCTGGGTGCTGGTTAACTGCTATCGCTGCTTGTTTGAGGCATCGGCTGATGTATTTTTTCTGTTAATAACGTGCATCATAAACCACCGGTAATGACTAATGAGCACAATGTATTCAATACAAGCACAGTTCTCGGCGATGTCATGGTTATAATATTTGTGAGTTCATTGGAACGAACGTAGCGATTAATTTAACAGCCAAACATGCAAGCAATATAAAAGTAGGAATCCACGACGGACTGACGGTGGTTCCTAGAAATGAAAGTGTCAATCACACTGTAGCTCAACTTAGGTAGGGGAATAATTTAACGGTTGACAGTAAATGGAGGAATAGGAAAGGTGCTAATTGAAATGTCAAACTTGTGCCAAAGGATTTAGTCATGCAACGAGTAAAATTCAAGATGGCTGCTGGCGGCCATGTTTTTTGGCCAATTGACCCCAAACGGACTCGTTCCCATATACGTGTCATTGTTAACATCCATGACAAATTTCATGAAATTCCGACCAAAGCTACGACCTGTAGCCCGCGCCAAAGGATTTAGTCATACAAAGAGTATATACACTAACTACGTATTCATGTGTAACGAGAATTACTCTTCGAAATAAGCAAATTGTAGGTTGTTTCGTCTCAAAACTGACATAAATATGCCCAAAAATAAAATGTCGACCGGCAAAGATAAATACAACAATAACATTGTGTGTTCTGAGATGTGTGTATGTTATATCAACTCGTTAGATGTATGGTTTTTTTTCATCAAAGGCCGATATCTAAACCATAGGCTATATTAAGTCATATATAATTATCGAAGTCTACTCGCATCCAAAACGATCTAAACGATTAATCAAGCATTCGCTGACATGCGTATAGGCCTAATATATATGCATATAATATCATGATTATTTGCACGATCCTTCGCATTGTCCGTCTTCTTACTATTATGCCGGGGGTCGTTCCATACGCCTTGCATATTATCATATAAGTGTCCCGCTCAGTTTTGTCGCCACGTTTGGTGTGCGAAGAAACGATAGCAAGCGGTCAGTATTTTACATCATATATGTACATGTATGCGAGTGGGTGACATGGATTATGCTATCTACTCTAATGGATTAAGCCGATTTCAAAAATGCTTCGCATTGGAATATGTTCAGTTAAGTAATCAGCATGTATATGACGATATAATTGTATCCATAAATGTGATATTTCGAATATAAATTATGCGTAAATTCCACGTGGTTTCGAAATTTAACTAATCCAAAAATGTAAGTTCCGAGAATAAAAGGTCCGTAAATTCCACGTATTATTTAAAATGTATCGCATTTATAAATGTCGAATGTACATATAAATGCCATGTAAATGTGGTAGAATAGTTGTAAAGTAAATCCCACGTAAATCGCACGTATATTTAAAATTTACGTGAGTTAGTATATACCGTAAATCTAGACATGTAATGGAAAAAAACATGACGTTTACATACAATTAAATTCCAAATTCCGTGCAGTGTGTGATTTGGGAATATGACCGTCTTTTATTTTTAATAGACATACATCAAGAATAACTTTCAGTTTGTCATGAATACAACCATTTTCCTGCCCGGAGTCCACTCGATAGAGAGTATACATGTAGTCCTGCTACAGGAGTGGCCAAATAAAAAAGGGCCTTAGTTTTTGAGACACCCTACCCTCGGTAGAACAAGTTGAAACCAACTTTTTCTTGAAGGTAAATCTATATTGTTTATGAAAATGATTCTTGGCCTTGTCGGAACTGGTGGCAGCTATGTATGGTCAGCGGTTGATCAGCGATATATAATTAGTTAAAAGACAATAAAATTACAATGAACAGAACGACGTGTTTGTTATTATGTGGCACATGGTGATACTAGATCGGAACGTTCTTATTTTGTCTGGTTTGTTTGAGATTTCGCGACGTCGTTATATTCAAAATACCATGACGATTCAGAGAAACTGTCGCCCGCTAACTCGATACACAAATAACGCGCTGGCCTAGCTCATCTTATCATATATGATTGAGAAGAGTGGAGTATTGGCTACCTGTTAGTATAAACTTCGTTGTCGTGACCGTATATATTTTGAATGAATAGGCAAAAACAATTATAAATATAACCATCGCCGGGGATTGGATCAAATAGTGATAGAATAATGCGTAATATTTGCCTTTATTTAATGTAGAACGCAGATAACAATTGTAAAATGCGAACGTTCAATCCATATTCACTATTAGAAAAGTATCAAAATTCATTATGGCGTCCAATATGGCATTCAGACTTAGTGAAGCGACATTCGAAAAATCCAGAAAAGGAACGTCCCCAGTGATAAATGTAATAACCATATAGAATAACATTACATATCAAATACCATAGTATACTATCCATCGAGTGGGCTCTGGGCATTTCATATCAAACATTAGTTTCACCATTAATACATCTTATCAATTGGTAAAATATTAGGCACAATTTATTCCGCCGAATAAATGTAATAAAATTCGAACTAAAGCTATCGCCTGGAATTGAAACCGCGAATGATCGCATAATAATTTAATGTAGAATTGACAAGAAAAAATGGACATCCATATTTGTTATTATAAGAGTATCATTATCCAAGTTAACGTTCAATAAGGCGGGCCAATTTTAATTTTAAAACTTAGTGAACGGACATACGACAACTACAAAAAAGGAACGTCCACAGTGGTATATCATTATATCATTTTACTGACTACATATAATATATCATTTCAAACATTAGATTCACCATTAATCCATATTCTCACTTGATGAAATAATAGACAACAGACAAAAAAGTGAACCACCTTAAAGAACGTCTCATATGGTATTGTTTATAGTGATGTATTGCTAGAATGTGTGTTTCCATTACTAAATGGTAATTTATTGTTCGCGGCATGACAGAGACCAAAATATGGCGGTCAAAATATATAAACAAAAAAATGAGATGAACTTTATCATGTCTCAAATTTATAACAGTTCGTGAAAAAAAATACGGAAAATAGGACACATGACGTATCATGTGGTATATATTATGGCGATTCATTACATTCATTTCATCACATTCGTCATATGAAATAGTAGTTCTGTCATTGGCATGTATTTTAATTTGCGAAATAATAAACACAAAAATCACAATTCGTCATTATAACGTTATAATTATGTGTACAAAGAGCAAAGGTACCTCTGAGAATCGTAACCAAGAACAAAACAACAAATGCGAGGTTGTAGATGATATTTTGAGCGACATAATTATGTGACCACATCCCATACTATGACTGTCATTTAAATTTTGCGATGTGCAGCAGCCAGAGAAGAGACGTCCTTTTATGATGCTTTGCGCTGGATTTGTTGTTGAAGTGCCAGAAGTGTTCAACAACCGTTCAAATGGTTTGTTTGATCGCTCTAGTGCTGGTAGTTGATTGTAGGTATCACGCGATATTAAGTTAACTTTTCAATAATAATATAAAGCTTAATCAGATTTCGCAATTTTTCATGAAGGTAACGCGCATGAGATCCGCATACATATGAAACTGAATTATTGTGTTCTATATATAGTCCACGTTACCTAAAATAGTACCAGAGCACGCGCTTAACGTAACGTAAAGTGGCGCTCTCGTTAGGAAAAGGCGCGATAAAAACCTTTTCCCTATTGGTCAGATTGTCTATCTTAACCAATCAGATTCGACGTTGCATTGACATGGTTGTTGCTAAGCCTTGTAGTTCAAATACAGAAATCACCACCTCGTCGTTAGTATTTCCACAAATTACCTATTTTACTGTGATTTCAGGCTTCCGTTCTTTGACTTGGCACAGTTACTGTGGACTTGGTCAAGTTTGTGTTTGAAATTTTGAAACTGACAGTCCCAAACTCTGTGTCTTTGTTATTGTCGTTCATGTTGCAATGAATGATTTACTATAAGTTAACTTGGTTAGATAACTGGATCATAGGTGCCATCAACTGAATGAATTCAATCGCGAAAGGAGTCCAGTTTATCAATTATCCGCAGTCTCTGTTCCAACTCCAAAGCTTAACAGCTGTTGCCATTAGCGAAGACCGAAAAAAATATATCAAAGCACATTTCCGGTTCTTCCACCAAGGTCGGGACAATTCTCAAAACAAAAATGAAGAAAATCATTGAAATTGAAATGAAAAGACGTATGACTTTATGATTCAACAACAAAAAGAAAGTAGTATAGTGGTAATTACTAAATTAGGCTTCATCTTGGACGCGAGGAATTATTCTGACTTCGTCTTTTCAAGGGTGTTTAAGGTTATCAGGTTATGTTTCCTCAAATAACAGCTATTTTCGTGTTGATAGTCCTTCTGATCTCATGATGAAGTGAACTCTTTTGACAATGGGACATGAGTGATTAAGTCTGATGCTGATGGTGATGATTCTCAACCACAGTTTGCTGAAGCCCGCCAGCTTTCCCCGCATCTAACCAAAACTGTGACTTTTCCATGGTTGAAGATGTGTATGACTCATCGTATGTTCTAGCTCGACCAATGACACCTGATGACTTACATGTCGCGACTAATAGCTCAAGTCAGCCTCTCAAAAATTATGGCGATCGCGCTCAAGGCTTTCCGACAGCTAAATACAACATCATGTTTTTCGGAAGGACAGGCATCAAAACACTTGGAGATAACATCCGATAGTGGAGCCAACTCTCACAAGGAGCTTCGTGCTGCCACATACAACTGCAAAAACATAAACACGTCTTCACCTACACTCAAGGTACTATATTACCTGGCAGATGTGATATTCATACAGGAACACTGGCTCTTTGAATGTGAATTATTACTGCTCAATGAAATTCATCCTAACTTACTTGGTGTTGGGAAATTAGTTGATCCTTTACCTCCTAAATGCCTTCCACGCGGATTCGGTGGTGTGGCGTGTGTCTGGAACTCTAAGCTTGACGCAATTGTTCATCCTATTCCAGATGGTGGATCTCGTGTGCAATGTGTCGAACTAATTATTACTCAGCCAATCTTATTGATGTCTGTATATATGCCTACAACAAACTCAGATGTTCATCTATTTGAGGAAGTAATCGATCAAATGCATATCATTCTCCTTAACTACAGACATTATCATAGAATCTTTGTCGGTGGTGATTTCAACATCGACATTTATCGAGACAAAGGGAACCGAAGACTAACCATTATCAAGCAATTAATGTGTGATCATAGACTTTCAACGAACTCCTTTGGGTTTACGTTTAAGAATGTGAAGGGAATCCTCGTGAGTGAGATTGATTACATACTTTATCCTGCTGACATCGATGCCTACGAGTCAGCTGCCACTAATGATTTATTTCCCAATGCATCCGATCATCTGCCGACGTGTCTAAATGTGGGTTATCAGCAGAACACTTCACAAACTACTGCAGACGACAAATCTTGTGTTAGCAATAGAGTCAGATGGGACACGTTAGATAAGACACAGTATAAATCAACAGTGCGTAAAGATCTCGCTATCATTGATGTGAGTGTGAATGATGTCGAACAGGTGTTGAAGCAAGTGAATTATGTTCTCACCAATGCAGCACAGAGTCTGTTCAACCCAAAAGGTAACGGAAGTTTCCTCCAAAGTTTGACGTCTAGAACACCAACATAGCGTCCGCGTTGAAAGATAACAGAATACAGAATGTGGTGTGATGCCCGGAGACATAGGGATATGAATCATCCGCTGGTGTTAGAAAGGTGTCTCACTAGAAAAAATATTCCGTAGTGAAGTTCGCTGTGCAGTAACTGCTAAATCAAATACACAAAAAAAAGAAATAATGTAAGCAAGAGAAAATGACAAGTCTCTCTTTTACAAAATAATCAAAAAGCAGCTTAGCAAAGGAAATGTTTACTTGCCGGACTTGCATATCAATGACAAAACTTTTGGTGATGCTGATATAGTTGAAGGGTGGCACACCCACTTTGCTTCTCTCGCGCAGCCTGTCGATTGTGTCAGTTATGATCACGTGTTTAATGACCAATGTAAGCAGGACATATACAGGTCGAGGATATATTTCAAACATCTGATGAATTCTGCGTTAATCCGGATATGGTGGTGAAAGCAGTTACGAGACTTCGGAAGGGTAAAGTCCCTGACATTTACGGTTTAACGAGTGAACATCTGCAATA
Organism: Siphonodentalium dalli; assembly: GCA_032622095.1. Taxonomy (NCBI): domain Eukaryota; kingdom Metazoa; phylum Mollusca; class Scaphopoda; order Gadilida; family Siphonodentaliidae; genus Siphonodentalium; species Siphonodentalium dalli. The sequence goes on from CP136062.1 coordinate 166,544,724, forward strand.
TGCTGTGACGAATTGGTTGATATAGTAACTATTATTATCAACAAAATAGTTGCATGCAGAGCAATTCCCGATACACTCAAAACTGGTCTTCTAAACCAGTGTATAAACATAAAGGGGACAATACAACCTCAACCAACTATCGTGGGATTATGTGTCTCCCAGTTATCTTAAAAGTGATCGAGATTGTTCTGCGGGAGTACATGCGTGAATACAATGCTGACAAACAGTCTCCTATTCAAAGAGGATTCACACCTCAGTCTTCGCCTATCAACCGCGCCTTGATGCTGGAGGAAGTGCTCCGCGAATATTCCGATGCAGGAAGGACAGTGTATCTAGCAGTCTTTGACGCCGAAGCAGCATTTGATGTGGTGAACTTTGACATTTTGTTGAGAAAGCTGTATTTGTATAACATCCCGAATACAATCTGGTATCTGATCAGAAATCTTCACCAGAATGCCACATCTTGTGTGCGATGGAAAAGTGATATATCTGAGCCATTCAATATTCTGCAAGGTGTGCGGCAAGGAGGACGCATCAGTGCCGGCTTATATAAACTATATATATTGGACATATTAAGTGTGTTCGAACAGTCACATCTAGGTGCTGCTATTGACGATATATGAGTCATTATCAATTTTGGCGCATATTTCAGTCTGGTAATAATTGAAAAAAATATGTTGGCAGAAAACGTAATTTGGTCATAGTTTGGAATAAATAGACCTTATGGGTTATTAAAACACTAAAATGCAGGCTTAATCACCTATGATTTGTATTTGGTTGGGTTGCCAATGCTGGCTATGCATATATAATGTCTATACTGTAACAAACACACTTTGTATGGCTGCAATTAAAAAATATTAGAACTACTTCATGTTGTAACTCGATCATGTCAAAATGGGCTATCTTACAACTAATAAAAACAATATTTCCGGTTATATGATGTTAAATCATGTCTTTTCCATGTGTAGAATCAACTGTTTTTCGAAAATTACATTTTGCCGATACGAAAGAGTTCTTCAAGAGAGAATATGCGTATCATATTGGGTATTGGTTTAATGCCGTGAATCCGATATGCCTAAACCACTGATAATTGAAAAAAACTCCCTTGGAATTGTATGACTTAGCATTTTTAAATTTCAATATTCACTGCGTTACAGTGGGGACATTTGTGTGACAGTATAGACGGTCATCGTTACATGATATACAATTTTGAGCACCACATGGAGGTTGAAACCCCACTAAGCTATACCAATATGTCATATTTCGAGTATAGCGCGACAAAAATAACAATTTCGCAGTCTGACGTGCATAATAAAGGATGTACAATGCTATTTCATAAATTACCGTGTAGTTTAAAATGTCATATGCTACAGTAAAGACATGCGTGTTACACGATATACATAACATGTACATTTGGACATTTCTAGTTCCATTTTGATGAAGGAAGATTTGTTTAATATATTCAGGGTCTCACTAAATTTTGTTAAAGAGTTTTTGCCACATATAACCATTATATGGCCAAAGAACTTGTCCGTGGGCTCTTAATGTTACACGAAAGACACATTTTTATTATTGTTCTATTCAACAAAAACACGATGAAAAAAGGATAATCAAAATGCGTTATCCAAAGAAAAAAGAAGGAAAAATATATAACTGGAGTGGTGTGTTCGCCATAGAATGAAGTTTTTGGCGACTATAGTGCGCTCCGTTGCTCCTCCGTCGTAACTGTAAACACATCTGATACACGGAAGTATTTCAAGCGGAGTATTTACTAGAGATGCATATATCAGATATGTGTGAGTTACCATCGAGGGCCAACTACAACTCATCGCATATTAATTGCGTTATGGGAGAGTTTCCTCACCCTAAGTAATACTAGCGAGGTTCAGTTACACGTATGTGTAGATGGAAGGAATTGATCTGGTGAATGAAACTCACCCGACTCGCATGAGTACGTGCACGGTTATTCGGTTAAGATTAGTTTAGATGTAAGTCTATCCGATGTATAACGTGTAACTAAGAAGCGTAATTAAGAGTATTACCCCACCTTCATTATACATAAAGAAGGTTTCAACGAGTTATGAAAGCCATGTGGCTGTTATGAGCATGTGTGATTTACCCGCAGACATATTTTATTTTGAGTGATGCAAATTTAATCATGTTGTCGTTACACTTGCGTTCGTGACAGCAGTCGGGTGGCTTTAAATTCCCTTCATCATGCACCACTATATCAATACTATACACAATACTATACACAATACTATACAAATACGTGTGACAGAACCCGTCTATTAACAAGAAAACATAAATTGTAATTTAAAATATGTTTAACGGAAACAAATAACTAAACCACACGTGTGGATATTTTCCAACTAATATCATACATGTACGTTACGATATATGTATAATATACCGCTGACATTTCCAACTCATTAGCATACTGCAAACCACCGAATATATACGGGGAAATTACATACTCAGCCAATAGCCTTTCTTAATGTCCGATATTACTCTGTAATTTATTCCATATTGGCATGCACACTTTAAAGTGCGAACCTCTCCCTGTAATTATCTTTGGCTCAGGAATAACTGCCAAAATCTCGTTATGACAGTACCACGAAATATCTGTGCAGCGTTTTGGCCATGTAAAGCAATTTGCCTTCTTTGGACCTATACGCTTCATACATTTTATAAGCAACTCATCACCCGAGACATTCTGGACATATCCAGGCCCGAGTATATATTCCGCTGGTATTTAACAATAACATATTTATCAATACACTCAACTGAACTTGGCACATTCAACCAAACACCATCACACGTCTTGTCTGAACCATCAACCAGCTTCTCCCCATCAGATTCATTGGCAACTGTTTTACTCTCCTGTTCACTATCCGGTACTTTCTCCTGACACATCCCGTCTAAACCTTCAACCTGCTTCTCTCCGTCACATTCATCAGCTGTCTTACTCTGCTTTTCACTCTCCAATGCATTCACCTGACACATCCCGTCTAAACCCTCAACGTGCTTCTCCCCGTCACATTCATCAACAACTATCTTACTTGTCTCTTCGCTCTCGGCTACACTCTCCGGACACATCGAATGCACACACTCGATCAACATATGCATTCCACATTCATCAACAACTATCTTACTCCCCTGTTCACTCTCCAGTACATTCTCCTGACACATCCCGTCTAAACCGTCAACCCGTTTCTCTCACTCACATTCATCAACTGTCTTACTCTGCTGTTCACTATCCTGTACTTTCCCCTGAAACAGCCCGTCTGAACCTTCAACCTGCTTCTCTCCATCACATTCATCGGCTGTATTACTCTGCTGTTCACTCTCCGATACTTTCTCTTGACACCTCTCGTTCACACCCTCGATCACCATCTCCATGTCACATTCATCAACATATGTCTTACCCTGTTAATTCTCTAGTACAATCTCCGGACACATGTCGTCCACGCCCTCGATCTCCATCTTCGTGTCATTTTCATCAACTGGCTTACTCTACTGTTCAGTCGCTAGTACATTATCCGGACACCTCCCGTCTAAACCCTCAACAAGCTTCTCCCCATCACATTCATCAACATCTGGCTCACTCTGTTCAATCAACTCAGAATCCTCTCCAATCCCAACTAATCCGACGCTAACCTCTCTGTCTGAGCGCGCATCTCGACTTGCTTTCATACCACGCCTAGTCGAAACACCCTCAACCTTTCTCCCTACAGACCCAACTTTCAAACCGTCATCGACAATCGCCCCAGGTTCCTCTCCACTCCCAACTAACCCGTCGCCGACCTCTCTGTCTGATCGCACACCTCGACTTACTTGCCTACCACGCCTAGTCAAAACACCCTCAACCTTTCTGTCCACCGACCCAACTTTCAAACCATCATTGGCAATCGCCCCAGATTCCTCTACACTCCCAACTAACACATCGCATTTTCCGACCTCTCTACCTGATTGCGCACCATGACCCACTTTCTTGCCACAACCACCAATACACTTTTCTTAACATTCCTTCTAGTTCTAATAACAGGCATAACGATATTGGTCTACATTCTACGGCCGCTCCTACAATTGTTCGACCCGTGCGGCCGCGGGTCACGCGTGTGCATGGCAGTGTGCGTCCTACGTCGGTGTGGTCGACTACATCTTCATCTGTTGGTGCACGATCATCGCGGGGTCTGGCGCGTGCTGCGGCCATGCCCGAGGATGTTGCATCGGTGGCTGCTTTGGCCGATATTCGCGGGGAAGCAGGGCATTGTGTTTCTCCGGGCCCGGATTGCAGTCCTCTCCTCTCAATCCCGCGGGTGCAGTCCGCAGAGGACAAAGCGCGTCTGGCCCAAGAGTTGCAGGATGCATGGCTGGACTTGGTGGCGTCGTCTCCCGTTCCTGGTGCCGCGGGTCCCTCGTTAGGACATTAGGACAGCCGCAGACTGACGCTACCGTGGCTTCTGGTACGTTGCCTTTTCCAGTTTCAGGTCCACCCGGTGGCTTTGGTGATTGTCTTGTACCAGAATTGGCAGGGGTGCTCTGTCTTTGGGCACAACGTTCCCCGGTACCGCTAACCAGCCGGCTCGAACGGCCCCCGCACTCCAATCAAAGCTAGTACATTTCACGGTATCGGTATCGGCTCATTTATCCGGTTGAAAATACTTAACGGCGAATTCGTTGAATTGTCATCATTGTCTACCAGCGCGCAAGAGAATCCACTCTCGCTTTCAACCAGCAAGGGGACCACGTGGTTCTCCAACTGCAACCAAAACAAAATAAACAGATTGTAACTCTCTCGCAGTGGCTGGATGCTTTTGAAATTGTTCACGATGTACTCGTGTCCAGTGACTCACTACTCGCGCGACCACTCAATCAGTACCAATGCAACCTTCGCGTTTTACACAGGGAGGGTGCCCACTGGTTGTGGTTCGACAAACAGTTCCGTTTGGCCAAGCAGGCGGACCCCACCATTCAATGGGATTCGTTCCACCCGCAATTGTTTCTGCGTGCCCACCGACTGGGTCAGCCCAACGGTACGGTAGCCCGTCCCGGACCAAGGGATACTCCGACAGTCCCGACCTTCCAGACATTGCGTTAGGTTTTTGCTTCGCTTTCCATCGTCGCGGTCATTGCGCGGTATCTGAATGTCAATATTCACATAACTGCTTTCGCTGCGGCGTCCCCCATGCCATCAGTAGTCGACTGCCTTCCGGGTGGTGCGCGGTTCTGGCCAACGGGAGGTTCCTCCCCCACTAGGGGCGTGCGGCCTTTGCTGGCCAAACACGAACGTCGGTAAATTTCACGGAGGGGGGTCGGTCTCGGCGGGTACATTGGATGGGGGCAACGGCCACAAGCCTACCGGAGGTGGCGGATTCCGGTTCACCGGGGGACAGAAATATCGTCACGGCGATTCATGTGCGCCGCCTCGCGGTCATGTTAGAGGGGTATGATCCAGTGCAGCGGGCCTTCCTAGTGGACGGTTTCACTCGGGGTTTCAGCTTGGGGTGTGTTCCCAGTGGCGTCTGTCCTTCGTTAGCGGCGTCCAATTTAACACCGGCGCGGGACGCGCCCCATATTGTAGATGCCAAGGTTGCCAGTGAGCGCATAGCCGGTAGGATCGCGGGCCCATTCGTCTCGCCACCATTGACGGATTTCCACGTGAGCCCCCTCGGGGTCGTACCCCAAACGACACCAGGATAATTCCGCATGATTCACCATTTGTCACATCCCGAAAAATGCGTTCAGATTGGTCCCAGTACAGGTGGCTGATCATCATTTGCTGGGGTTCCAGTGGCGGCAGGGTTATTGTTACGACAAATGCTTGCCAATGGGTTGCCGTCGGTCGTGTCAGCTTTTTGAGCGTGTCAGCACAGCGGTGGAGTGGATTGCGCGCCTACGATCTGCCATTATATCGACGATTTGTTGGGCGTATTTCCCTCCACGGAGGCGGCGGCTGCCGCAATGACCCTTTTCTGCACTATGTGCGATTTCATCGGGCTGCCACTGGCGCCGAATAATACCTTGGGGCCCAGTACTACTCTTGTTTTTCTAGGCATCGAGCTGGATTCGATAGAGGCAGTGGTCCGGCTTCCCTTAGACAAATTGGCGGCGTGTAGCGAATCGATTCGGGTTGTTTTAGGCAAACAGAAGGCCACGCTGCGGGAGCTCCAATACATTCTAGGTACCCTCAATTTCGCCTGTTCAGTCATCATTATGGTCGCGTTTTCCTCCGAAGGTTAATTAATCTTACAACGAAGCTCAGGCTTCCCACGCACAAAATTCGATTGACACGCGAGGTTAAATTGGATCTCACTATGTGGCTTAACTTTCTTGCTAACTATAACGGCGTTTCTTTCTTCATGGAAGACCAGTGGTTATTCACCGATGCGTGTTCGTCAGTAGGCTGCGGAGCCATATATGGCACGAGTTGGTTTCACATACGGTGGTCACATCGCGCGAAGTCACTGAACATAGCCGTGCTGGAGCTGTACCCTATTTATGCCGCCCTTCAAATATGGGGCATTTCCTTTCGCAATCGGCGTCTCTTACTCCACTCCGACAATGAGGCGGTCGTCGCGACCATCAATCAACAGACCACCGATGATGCGCAGTTGCTGAGTATTTTACGGGCTCTGGTTTTCGTTTGTCTCCATTTCAACATTTTGATTCGTTCGGAACACATTCCGGGCAAACACAACGTATTCAGCGATCTTCTCTCCCGTTTTCAGATCTCGAAATTCCACCAGCTAGCCCCATGGGCCGACCCGGATCCGACTCCGGTGCTTGCGTCGCTGAACATCGACACCTTGTTGGAACTATGACTCGGCTACTCGATGCTGCCCTTACTCCGTCATCTCGGACAGTATACACCCGGCACTGGGGGCTTTTTGTTCAGTTTGCTTCCCGCTTTAACGTACGACCGTATCCACCCGTTACCGTGAGCACGCTGGGGCTCTTTCTCGCCCATCTTTTCCAGATCGGGTATAGCACCGCCACGGTACGTAGTGTTTTGTCGGTCATCGCATATCAGCACAAAATTCAGGGCTTGGCGACTCCCACTACACATTTCCGGATTCACAAATTGCTCGCGGGTTTTCAACGCTTGCGCCCTAGCGGCGACACGCGCCGACCAATTATTCGTCCTATGTTACACTCTATGATCGCTGTATAGCCCTGTTGCGTGGCATCACACACTGAACTAGTCCTTTTCCGCGCACTATTCGTATTCGCGTTCTACGCGCTGGCCCGTATCGGCGAAATGTGCACTCCACTCTCTGCCCCTCATCTAAATGTTCTGCTCGGTTTCGATGTCACGGTCACGCCCGCCTCCATCGACATCTGCTTCCGGAATTTCAAGCACAGTGTTAATAGATTGCCCCAAGTGGTCGCCATTGGCAAGTTAGAGGACCCAACCTTTTGTCCGCATAGACTCATTTCCGTCTTCACTAAACATCGCGGTTCCACGACGGGCCCCTTCTTCTGCTCACCGGACGGTCGGGGCATCACACGGGCGCATTTCAATGCCGTTCTCCGGAGAGTGTTGTCAAGTCTGCGATTGGATGACCGGGATTTCAAGTCTCATTCCTTTCGGATAGGAGGGGCATGCTTGGCAGCATCGCGGGGTTACTCCGATGAACAAATCCGGATGCTCGGGCGCTGGAACTCCGACGCGTTTCGTAAGTACATCCGTCCTCCGCAGTTGTCATAACAAGAGTTCCGCGATTGCACGTTTCCGTTCGTGTGTCTTGCCACCCTCGTATAGCACAGTCACAGCGGCCGAGCGGGCACCCTTCCATCATTGCCGGGCGTCGTTATCTACAGTTCCGTTTGCCGACTAGACGGGCACGCACAGTCCGATTTCCCGCGACTTGGCGGGGTTTGGTAGGGTTATCCGGCCTGTAAGTCGTGTCGCAGCACGCGTGTGGGATCTCGCTGCCTGGTCTCTCCCTGTCCTTGTTTTCTGTTTTCCGAACCCCCCCCCCAATTTTCTGTTCCAAGCGGCGCACGAGCGTTGTCCGCGTATGCGCTACACAGTTTACATGGCCCTCTGGGAGGTACTTCATGGCCCGGTTTCCGTTTCCTGTCCGACCGACATCCGCCCCTGCCTCTGCTGGTGGTGCGCAATGGTTGCACTGGTTTCACTGTGCTAGTGATGGTTTTTTGGTTGTTTTTTTTTTTTTTTAAGCGCTCATCAGTCTCTGGTAGCGCCGGTTTCACTGTTCCAGTGATGGTTTTTTAGTTATTTATTTTTCACTGTTCTAGTGATGGTTTTGTGGTGATTTTTTTTCATGCGCTCATCAGCCTCTGGTAGCGCCGGATTCACTTTTATAGTGATGGTTTTTTGGTTGCGCTCACCAGTCTCTGGTAGCGCTGGTTTCACTGTTCCTGTGATTTTTTTTGGTTATTTATTTTTCACTGTTTTCAAGCGCTCATCAGTCTCTGGTAGCGCCGCAGTCTATGTAAACATACACTCAGATTCATAATGATACTGAGTCTATTGCATTCCCATCAACTTTTCATTTCTGAACGGTTGTGGGCTTCCCCCAAATTACGTCACACCGCGCTAAATATAAATCTGAAATTAGTTGTGATTGACAGGTGTAAAAATGGTCAGTTGCCAGTGCCGTCATGGCCGCTTCAACCATGTGAAGCCGATTCTAAGAATCGGAATTATTATATAACTAGGGTTTGTGACTTTTCGTTCGGCGGTTGTTTTACTGACAATAAAGGGAAACAGCTTCCGGGATCCAAAATAAAATGTACAATAACTAAGACAGATCTACTTGAAATTATCAAATATGTCAATGTATGTGGATTTCTTGGACTCAGAACGAATTAATTTTAGATTGGCCAGGCGATTTGTCGCCCATGTTGTCAAAAATAACACAAATCAACGGCCACGAATCAAAAATACATGAATGTCGGGACTATCTGATAAAACAACTAGAGAACTAAACAAAAGTACCTTGACATAACAAAACGATCTATCAGCTCCCCAGTACCGACAGTAGCACCACCGCAGCCAAAACGAGCGAAGAGCAACACAATTCTACCACCAACGCCACCGAAACCCATCCGACCTGACACATTCCGGTGATTCTTGATTTTAAACGTTCGACCGCTCGTACACAATCTACTTTATTTGTCGATTTGTGAATTTCTCTTCCGGTATAACATGACGTCATGCATACTATTTTTAACAACCTTTAGCCACACCTTCGGAATTTCCACACCAAGAGAACGTGACATGTTACTAGTTTTTTATTGGGGCACACATTTCTTGGAGCTAAGTTTTGATTGGCGGTAATTACAAGGAATCCCGGATTTGGGAAATGAAAACTGAACGAAAGGTCGTCAGACCCACTATTTTTTATATGTGGGTATGTAGTTTACTCCAGACTGGTAGCGCCGGTTTCACTTTTATAGTGACTGTTTTTGGTGGGGTTTTTTTCCAGCGCTAATCAGTCTCTGGGGTTGCGGTGGGTTTTTTTTCATTTCCCCGCCCTGGCGTTGCATAATTTTACACTTTCTTTTTATAGGTGGGTTATTTTCTCAGTCTTTCCACTGGTATGTTATTGGCTTCTGGTGGGTGTATGCCGAGCTCGCGTCCAACACTTCACTCGGCAAGTTGCATATTGTTCAATCGGGGCCGCGCCACATGCCGATAGTTGTCATAATTTCGGTAATTCAATTAAAGAATCGCCATTACGCAAATATGTCTTAGTCTTTAATTATTTAGCCCACCAGTGGTAACCAGTGAATTGTCGTAGAGTAGGGAGATAGGATATACAATAAATTTTACGAAGGAAAATAATTTTATAGACGGTCGACCTTAATATTGTATCGACCTGCGACCGGGGTCAGCTGTTTAGAAAGTTCGAGGTCAAGTGAACGCCAACCACGAGGATGGCATGTATCTTGATTGATTGATTGTGCTCGTAGTGACGTTGTCGATACCCGACTGCCCATTCAAACGAATTTCGCACAGACCACAAGGTCAATAAATTCTACCCGCCATCCCACCCCCTTCAGGTGTGGGCCTTTGGCCCACCACTCCCTCCGGTGACTGATTAGTGGCTTGGTTTGGCACGGCCCGGTGCCGGCCATACATTTGTTTGGTTTAGGCGTGTGGCGTGGTACACCCAGGTTACATATTGTTCAATCGGGGCCGCGCCACATGCCGATGGTTGTCATAATTTCGGTAATTCAATTAAAGAATTGCCATTACGCAAATATGTCTTAGTCTATAATTATTTAACCCACCAGTGGTACCCAGGGAATTGTCGTAGAGTAGGGAGATAGGATATATATATGAAGATGTTTACTGTATTATTTCCCAAATAAATTGGTGTCTATGTAGGGAAATGCGCTACGCAATAGACGTCATTGCATCAGTCATCAGGGTACGCCATGTACGATGAATTTTCCATACCATGTTATGTTTTAAAGTTTTGATATCTGGTACCGACTAGTCGACGCAACGCTTTGAGTTATGGTACTAAAGGCATCTCATAGTGGCATTGTATGCCATGATTTGGTCAGGAGAAGTGTGATTTGCATATTTGACCCTTCATATGTGCTTAAAATGCAGGAAGGCACATGTCAATGGTCACATATAAACCCGGAGCATAAATTCACTCAATTTTGCCATTTTAGGCACATTCATTTTTTGGATCTCATCAAATGTGATAAACATGGATGAAAAGACACTTGCTGAGCCCTCATGACTTTGAGTTATGGCAATAAAGGCATCTCATAGTGGCATTGTATGCCTTAATTTGGTCAGGAGAATTGTGAATTGCATTTTTGACCCTTCATGTGTGGAAAAAAACGTATGAAATCACACCTCATGGGTTCCCAAGACATGAACCCAGAGCATAAATGGACTAAATTTTGCCAATATAGGCAACATTCTTGCCAGGGAATGTGTACATTTCATGTTGGAATTGAGCAAATGTGTTAAAAATGTATGAAAAACAACTTGCTGAGCCCTGATAACTTTCAGTTATGACAATAAAAGCATCTCATAGTGGCACTGCAGGCCATAATTTGGTCAGAAGAAGAGTGGTTGTTATAAGTATGTGGGATGGGTTGTTTAAGTATGTGGGATGGGTAATATAACTGAATGGGATGGGTAGTATACGTGAGTGTGATGGGTAGTATAAGTGAGTGGGATGGCTAGTATAAGTATGCTGCATGGGTAGCAAAGTACGTGGGATGGATGGTATAAGCACGTGGGATGGGTACCACAAGTGGGTGGGATGGGTAGCATACGTGTGTGGGATGGGAATTATAACTGGCAGGGATGTGTTCTATAAGCGTGGGGGATGGATATTATAAGCACGTTGTATGGGTAGCAAAGTACGTGGGATGGGTGTTATAAGCACGTGGGATGGGTAGAATAAGTACGTGGGTCGGTTGTATAAGCACGTGGGATGGGTAGTATGAGTGAGTGAGATATGTAGTATAAACCTGTGATCGAGGGGTGAGCTTTGATCCTAAATTGTGCACGTAACCATTTATCTAGCTCAACAACAGCCCTAACCCTAAAGCTGTGATCGTTGAAATACGATTTGCCCATAAAAGATCAGCGCTAACCATAAATATGTGATCGAGGGGTGGGCTTTAGCCATAAACCTAGACCTATGAAGGACGAAGTACGCTTTGGTCATAAAAGATGATACCTAACCATAAAGCTCTGATCGAGGGGCGGGCTTTGACCGTAAAGTGTGCATTAACCCTAAAGCTGGCCCTAACCCTTAACCTGTTATGTGGGAAATACGCTCTAAATGAGCGCTAACCATAAAATGCGCTTTGACCCAAAAGTTAACCCTAACCTTATCCCTAGCTCAACATCAGCACTAACCCTAGACCTGCGATCGAGGAAATACGCTTTGCCCATAAAGGATGAGACCTAACCCTGTGATCGAGGAAATACGATTTGCGCATAAAAGATGAGCCCTAACCCTAAACCTGTGATCGACCGGCTGGGCTTTGACACTAAAGTGTGCACTAACCGTAATGTCAACACTAACCCTTTCCCGTGCTCAACATCAGCCCTAACCCTAGACATGTGATCAAGGAAATACGCTTTGTCCATAAAGGATGAGACCAAGACCGTAAACCTGTGATCGATGGGCTGGACTTCGACACTAAAGTGTGCACTAACCATAAAGATAACCCTAACCCTTTTCCTATCTCAACATCAGCCCTAACCCTAGACCTGTGATCGAGGAAATAGGCTTTGCCCATAAAGGATGAGTTCTAACCGTAAACATGAGATCGAGGAAATACGGTTTGCCCATAAAACATGAGCCCTAACCCTAATCATGTGATCGAGGGGTGGGTTTTGACCCTAATGTGTACACTAAAGCCTAAAGCTAAACCTAACCCTTTCCCTAGCTCAGCATCAGCCCTAACCCTTTAACTGTGTTCGAGGAAATACGTTTGCCAATAAAGTATGTGCTCTAACCCTAAACCTATGATCGAGGGGTGGGCTATCACCCTAAAGTGTGCACTAACCATAAAGTGCACTAACCTTAATCTAACCCTTTCAATACCCCAACATCAGACCTAACCCAACACATGTGATGGAGAAAATACGCTTTGCCCATAAGGAATAAGTCCTAACCCTAACCCTGCGATGAAGGGGTGGATTTCACCATGAAGTGTGTGCTGACCATAAAGCTAGCTAACCATTTTGCTAGTCCAACATGAGACCTAACACTAAACCTGTGATCGAGGAAATACGCTTCGCCCATAAAACATGAGTCCTAACCCTAAACCTGTGATCGAGAGGGTGGGCTAACCCTAACCCTTTTCCTAGCTCAACATCAACCCTAAGCCTAAACTTTTGATCGAGGAAACAAGTAAATCAAAAAGAATTTTCAAGGTACAATCATTTGATTGCAGACCATGTATGCTGAACTCAATTCCACTTAGTTTACATACACATTTCAACAAGTCAAACACGTCGAAAAATTAGTTTCAAATATCAACGGCAATTTTTTTTTCTCAAAGTAAAATCATGAAAATGTGTATTTTTATTGCAAACTGTGTATGCTGAACTCAATTCCACTTAGTTTGCATGCAAATTTCCCCACCTTCTGACAAGTCAAACATGTCGAAAAATTAGTTTCAAATATCAACGACAAATTGTTTTTGTTCATGTAGAATCATGATAATGTTTACATTTTTGATGGAAAACCGTGTACGGTGAACTCAATTCCACTTAGTTTACATTAAATTTCAACACTTTTCGAAAAGTCAATTAAGATGTAAATTAAGATCTAACCCTAACCGTAACCGTGACACAATACCCTAACTCTAACTCTAAACCTAACACTAACCCTAACGCTAACCCTAACTCTAAACCTAACACTAACCCTAACGCTAACACGACACTCTAACACGACGACACCCTAACACGACGTTCTCAAGTGTAACCCTTGATCCAACTAACTAAAACTCGCAACGGTTACGGCCTATTTTACACGGAACAATATCATCGATCGATTTTAATGCGTAGTGGAGTCGCAGGTTTCTCAGAAATATGAATAGTAATTCCCAGCGGCCAGATTCGGTTTCATTTTCATTCTGTTGTTCTCCGAATTATTGTAATGTTTGTGAACACTCGATTCCCCCGGATTCTTTAGTTGTTAACACGGACGTCGCCGGACATTTAAGGTAATGTTAAGGTAGTGTCGTTGCTCATGTTAGCACTTTCTAGCACAATATTGCAAGCAATATTCGACAGTCAAAATGATTATTGGCCTCGATCAGTTTTCATATGGTCGTCATACTGTCTACTAGGTGGGGTATACATGCGCACGATTACATTTTCGGGGATGCTATATCAAATTTTAAATTTTCATCATCTGTCATCATCATCATCTATTTACAAAATTGGTTTTATACACACAATAGCACCGGCAATTATGGAATAAAGCTCATTTCGTAGTAGTATGATTATAACTACTTTGGCTTTCGCTTAAATACGAGCATTTGATTGGCCAATGCCCTTAGATACGCTTGGTAGCGACAATCTATACCAGCCGAGGGAAATATCGTTTCCCGCATCACAACGCGCAGTGATACTTTAAGAAATTGGGCGACATGTATCAACGGTCGCCCCCACATCATGACGCCATTTCATAAAAGCGTCCATAGTTACAATACCGTGAAAATAAAATTAACGATAGTTGATCAGTATGTAATTCGGCATCAGACAGTTCTATACATCGACAGACGCATCGAAAACGACGTTGATTGCATATATTAGTCTAGTTCAATGCGCAAAACGTATTTTATTTTCAGATGTTGTATGTAGTGCAAAATCTCTGGGTTGACAAGCAGCCAGAGTTCCGGCTTGTGCAATAGATTTCAGCAATCGTCAGAAGTCTTCAGTATGTTCTTTGGTCGTCAATGCACATGAGTTACCTAGACTAGTTTTCAGTTTCAGATTTCTTCTTCACCCAGGAGAGACCACATACTACAGATTCCTTGATCTGTTTAGCGCCAAGTTTTCAGGTGACGTCTCGAATGCCGATCTTCCAGTTGCACAGACAGTTTGGTAAAATCCTAGATGACCTCAAATTTTCAGTGGGCTTTCCTTTATTTCGCAGGATAACAAGTTGTTTTCTTGGCAATTTCAGTGTTTGCATTTCGTTTCAGTAGCCCTAACCCTAACCCTAAACCTACTTAAAACAAATTAGTAAATCACCGACCGCTATGAAGGTAGCCCATGTTTCGTCTGTTAATACTACCATGTTATTATAGTAGTAATTATATGGAAGTAGCCCGTGTTTCCTCTGTTAATATTCCCATGTTCATATACTAGTAATTAGATAAAGGTAGCCCGTGTTTCCTCTATCCTTCCCATGTTATTATCCTTATAAGTAGGTACACCGGTAGTCCATGTCTCCTCTGTTCCTCCCATGTTATTATCATATTATGCCTATGGGGGTCGGACAGGGGGGGATTTTTTTTACGGGCACGTATTCGGGGTGGGTTTGTGGTTTGGTCAATGGGACTAACAAACATTTTTTTCCCTGACTCAATTTTTTTTTTTTACTATTTTTTGCAATGAATTTGGCTTAAAACACCTTAGAATAAGAGAAATAATGTAATTATAACTGCTAAACTGACTGCAGGCAGTTATCGTGTTGTATTTTGTTGCAAATTTTGAAATTCAAGATGGCCGCTGGTAGCCATGTTTTTTTGGCCGACTGACCCCGAAATGACTCGTTCCTATTTACATGCCAATGTTAACATCCATGACAAATAGTATGCACATAAATTCCTATACAGCTGATTACAGTGAATTCCCACCGCAAATCTCTGTTTTAGTGTTAAAAGGGGGTGGGTGTTTCAAAAAATGGTCGGAAAAAATTTGGACGCAGGGTGGGTGGGGGCCCCAACAATGGTCGAAAGTAAAAAATCAGCATACGTGCCTGAAACTGTTTTCTGACCTCCCCCCTAGAGGGCATTTACCAGTACAGGTAGTCGCGGGCTGTCTGTCCGAGCATATCACCTTGTAACTTGGGTGTTGATTATCAGAGTTTGTTAACTTTTGTCATGGTGAAAGCACAGGTTGGTACCTACATTAGTTAGGCTAATTATTCAAGGTATGTAACTTTGTTCCAAAATTTTGTTGTACGAGAAATGTCGATTTCATGACAATTAGGTGTTGGACATTGATTTTTATCTATAGTTCAAATTGTTGATGTAAAGTGCAGACATTTAGCACCTGTGGACCTTGTTGAAATTTTCTGTGGTTCGACGGATCACATCCATCCTCAAGCTACTTATGTCATTTACTGGCATTTGTTTATAATGTGTAGGGGTAGATTTCTTGAGACCCCACCACAGTTCAATTCACACCAGGTTCTCATCTTCAGATTACGTTGGCCATGTAATTTTACGATTAAACCGTAAATTCACATTACGATGATGTTGTCATTTTACGATAGTTTTTCTGTCATAATATTACGATCAGTTTGTAAATATACGATCAAATTTGTAAATGTCAGATTTCGTTGATCTCGTAATTTTACGACAGTTACTGATGGTCCAATTGCTGCCAACAGTTTCTGTCGTAATATTACGATGAATTTTTTTTTGAGTGATGATCATTTACATATGCCAGTAAGATTTTTGTAATTACGGATAATTAATCATCAAATCCTACGAAAGATTAACAAGCGGGCGCAAATTACGTTTACGTATCATCATATTATTAATAAATGACAAACAATCACTATGCCAGACTTGGATATTTATTTTTAGGTGTTGTGAGAGTAACAGATCATGAGTTGATAGAATGCAAATATTTCACTGATTGGCTTGATGCACTGATGAACAGCGTGATGACAAATATGTTCTGCCCATTGATAGTAACATTAATGTTTGAGACAGTTGTTTGCTCTTTTTCCATGCACACAATGATCTTGACTTTAGTCACATCAAGACAAGTTTATTTATTTCAGATATACATTTCTTGAGGCTCCTTTCTGAAGGCTTTCGTGAAGTTTTTTTTTCACATCAACCGCCCCATATGCAACATGCCATATACTAGTACAGTAATGCTCTAAGTAATCGACTTCTTAACCACAGCAGAATCATGGGTAACTTTTCAGGATTTAGTCGGAAATATGGCTTGTTGCCATTCATCGGAATGCTCTCCCCGACAGCTTTCCGGTGATTATCTTACTCGTATTTAAATTTGCGCAGTACTATTTTTCGCGCACCCATCGGTGCGCGAATTTAAAAGTGAGCGAAAAATAGTATGACTCCTGACAGGAAAAATACAAGCACTGTGTTGATGAATCACATACAATACGGGAGGCTATAGACTGAACAGACAATTAGACCTGCTTGTATGACTATATTTACGTACGGGCAACCAACATAACAAACATTACTAATATGTGAAGCGATAAATCATCATCGATGTTGAAATACATGTACTTGTAATTAAAAAAAACACACGTTCCAGGCTGAAGATGCGCGAAACATGTCCTCGGGACAACCGTGGAGTGACCAAACATCCTGGATTGTAGTTATGTGAACACAACCCTCAATTGTTGATTTTGTTCTGAAGACATGCAGCTGCGTCTGTACGCGGTTATGGTTTTACTTCTTTCGAGTTCATGTCAATGAAGTCTATAAAAATTTCAATGTCAGAATAATTATTTAGAGCACATGCTCACACACCCATCTTTTTAAAAAAATGATGATGCAGATATGTCTTACATTATATAAATCCATTGTGATGGTGTCGAATACAAACATATCACCAGGAATGATCAAGAACTGAAACTGTCATGATATCCAAGACATTTACGAAAATATTTTTGTCAGTTTTGAATTCGCGCAGCTAGGTGCGCGAATTCAAAGTGCGCGAATTAAAAACTGAGCGAAAAATAGTACTGCGCGAATTTAAATACGAGTAAGGTACTTAGAGCATTACTGTAGCTTAATGTCATCTCTACTAAGGCCCATATGAGGACCCAGTAATATAAATATAGTGTTTTTGCAGTTATAAATTCTTATAATATCTTAAACTGTTACAAATGTCATATAAGGGCACAAAAGGTCTTTAGTAAAACGTTTGCATCATGGTGTAAAAAACGCGTTTTTGCCTCTTGTGCCACCCACCGCCCCGGCGTACTTTCCTGCATATTTTTCATAACCCCACACCCCCACCGGCCCCTGTATCTCCTCGTGTTGATAATTTCCTAATCACTCCATTGGACTGTAACATTTTTAATTACTTTTTTTTTATTGAATTAATATTTGTTTTCGCTCCTTCAAAATGTAGTCAAGTTTGAATAGAATGTTCTGTATTGTGTTAGTTGATTATCATACCGGTTTATTGCATCATTATTTCATGTGATTATCTTTGTTTCTTTTATTCGTTATCGTAACTCTTTATGTAATGAGGAAAGAAATATATTTATATATATAAACCTCAGTGGAAAGCCACCTTTGTGGGTGCACCTGTTTCGTATACGGTATACTGAACATTTGTGCAATTTGCTGCAAGAGCATAGTTTAGTTCTGGATGAGTGCATGATACTGACCACATTAACAACATTTAGTCCGCTATTTTCCATTCTTCTACCCATATAGTGGGGTCGTTCTATATGCCTTGCATATTATCATATTATTTTATAATAGTGAATATGGATGGAAAGTTAGAATTTTACACTTTTTATTTGTGTTCTACATTAAATGAAGGCAAATACTACGAATTATTCTATCATTCTTGGATCCAATCCCCGGCGATGGCTATAGTTCGAATATAATGACATTGGGGAGAGTTAAGTTTTTGCCTATTAATTCAAAATTTGTAATGTCATGACAATAAAGTTAATACCTCCGGGTAGCAAATAGTCCATTCGTCCCAACCATTTATGATAAGATAGGCTAGGTCCAACGAGTTAGTTTTGTACAGAGTTGGCGTGTGGCAGTTTCCCTGAATCGCCATGATTTGTTGACGCTGAACGTTACATTTTCTATATTGACGTCGCGAAATCTCAAACAAACCAGAAAAAAACATAAGAACGTTCCGATCTAGTATCACCAAGTGTCACACATTAACTAATACATCGTTCTATTTATTGTGATTTGATTTGTCTTTTAACCAATTGTCTATTGCTGGTCTAACGCTGAAAATAGGCTATTTTTTCGGTATGGTACCGTCACAAATAGTCTTACCATACATAACTGCCACCAATTTCGACAAGGCCAAGAATTTTTTCCTAAACAGTATAGATTTACCTTCCAGAACAAGTTGGTTTCAACTTGTTCTACATAGGGTAGGGGTATCTCGAAAAATAAGGCCCTGTTTGGATTTGGCTGCTCCACTACATACAACAATTACCTTATATAGTGAGTTATTTGGCGATTTGAATTATACTATTGATAAAAACAAAACTTCTATATCGTCTAATGGTTACGGTTAATCGAGGAGAGGTTACAGATTTTTCTAAGCGATCGACTAATGTGGTACAATCAAGTTCATCATAAAACTTCAATTATCTGAACCACCATTTATTTCTACATGTTCTACACAAGACTAATGCTGCCACAATGGAATGTACTCACAGTGTGCAGCATGAATTTAAAGGGGCTTCCCAAGATCACATTTTATCCTCCGGTTGGATAAATTTGCCAACTAAATGAGGAATATCTTTGAAACATTATTATCAATGCCCAATTATATTGGATATACCTTTAGTCATCAATCTAGATATTGGGAAAAGATCTGCAAGAACAAATTCTAATTTAGTGTATGTAAATGTCGTTTGCACAAAGGTACCGCAGTCTAAATAGGCGAAAATATTTCAATATCCGAAGAAAGGCAAATCATCGGGTACGGGCTTACACACTGTGGCAGTGTACGGAAGAAGAAACGATGGTTCTAGTGTCTACCTGCGGATTATCATGCGCTGCTTTGTACATTTAACTGGGCTGGAATTGAAATATGTTGACTTCAAATCGATGGAAGAAGTAACGTTCCTTATCGTTCCGGCATTTATACCTGCGGTTCTTCATCCATGGGAATTAGATGAGAAAGTCTCACTTATCAAAGTACCTATATACAACTAACATGCATACGTGTATAATAATTAGTTTATATCTATATCGTTCATATAACTACCTAAAATAACGTAGATATATTTGTAGCATTTCACACTGTTATTAATGCATGTTCTTTCTGTGGTTGTGAGACTTAATATTATAATTAGGTTAGAATGTGTCGCTCTTCAAAACTATTATATCTATTAACATACGTCCATAATATTTATGACACATGTGGTAATATCGTGATTAGCTATGCTTCCTGGTGTTTGCTTCATATAATTATCTCGTTTATTTGATGATATAAAATAACACACACGTATTGTAGGTAGCATTTGTTAACCTTCAATGTTAGTAGAATGAAGTGAACTTAATCAGGGATTGGTGGGGAAATCATAATATATTTGTCTGGGTGACCATACCCTGGCCATATGTTATTTTACCAAAGTATCATCAGCGTCTTTATTCTACTGACGTATATTATATACATGTATAGAGAATCTACAACGAGTCCCAGTTTATAACGGAATTTAAAGAACGAGTCCAGTAAATTAGATCTGGACCGATCCTTTGGAGAGGTCCAGACCTAATATACTAGACGAGTTTTGTAAATTCCGCTATAAACTGGGGACGAGTTGTAGATTATATTTATTACAGGATCCAAAACCTCGATAAAACATACTTAAATCAACAAATGGGACGTGAAACTAAGATCGGCTTATATTGGGCATGCGATGACGTTTCACGCAACTATGTGTTGTTAGCTCGCGTAAAGAAATGTTTCCAGATAAAAGAGCCTTTCATTCATTATGTCCAATAGTACAGAAGATATCGGTTGATATACAATTATGTTCCCAGTTATTGCTATAACGTATTGTACAGATAAACACAGCACATCGAGATATAACTAATAGAATAGATACAATCATAACTATCAAGATCATATTCTGAATTGGATGTGACATGTACTACCATCTTATATGTTGGAAGTATCAGACCACGATCGTTCCACCATACCGATGGCATGATACACGTCACATGGTAGGTGTATCATATACATCATACCTTATTAGCATGCATGATATTATACACCATACGTTGTAATAACTACTGGCGTCGAGAGATACGAAGAACCACTCTCTCTCCATCAGCCGATCAGACTAGACCTCTTTTACCGATGCTCCTGCTGTGTTTATCACTATGACTTATACACATATAAAGTTATCAACAGCTACGGACAGTTATTGTTATCAATGTTCCCGACACGGCCAATTCAACATCTAAACCCTAGACACCGGGACAATGGTGCTCGTGAGCTTCGAACCAGAACTTGTGTTTTCGCTCATACGTGAGTACTTACTATACCAACCAGGAAGTTTCTTTTGATCTAATAATTCAAATTACATAAACACAATACCCGCATTATGTTCTAGAGCAGTTCTATAATGTCACAATTAGAATATGCATGTGCCAACCCAACTCAAATTATTCATTTCTTATATACCTGCAATTTTGCCTTTTCTATTCCCAATTACTTTAGTAATTAAAATCAAGATGAATATGACACAAAGTCACCTTTCCTGTCCTTCCTTTTCGGACGACGTTAATTATAGTAGCGCCCAAATTGATGGAGAGATAGAGCGAATGCGATCTATTTTGCATGAAACCCACGACAATCACGAGGTACGAAACGCAAATGACGGCGTCGTACTAGATCGCATTTCCACACAATTGGATCATTTTAATAGTGCAATAGACCAACAGTTGGACGCCACACGCATTTCGTCAGCAATTCAGATGGCAACTGGTGTGACAAATGTTATCACCCCTTTTTCGGGAGACCCTAAATCTTTTCTTGAATGGACCAACGAATTATATCGTTATGGCCAAGCAATTGCTGCGACTGATCAAACATTAATTAAATTTGCTCTGCAGACCAGCAGAGGTTCAGTTTTCGAATTTTTAACTCAGTTCACACAAGAACGCATAAATGCCGATGGTGTGATCAGAAGTACATGGGCAGAAATCAAGCAGGAATTAAAAGTTCGATATAGCGAAGCAAAAGATAACAGAGATGCGCTCCTTATTTTTCAAGCAGCACAGCAAACACCTGACGAATCTGTACAAGTTTTTTCTGATAGATTACAATCATTAGCGATCGATGTGTATGGGCTAGTAAATATTCGACAAAAAGTCGCCCAATTATATATTTGTGAACAATTCATCACAGGATTAAAGAGTAATTATTGAGAGATAAACTTTTGCGAGAAGATCCACAGACCTTAAATCAAGCAACTGATCTCGCTTTAAGAGAATATACTATTCAACACCGATTACAGTCTTATTATAGCCAGAATAATAAGAATACTGATCGTAATTATCGATCATTTCGTGATATTAATTATTCTAGTAGGGAAGGCAATAAATTTCATGGACGGAACACTGGTAATACATTTAATGCGCCCGCCACACCAGAAAGACGATGGCCAAGGTATTTACAGGGTAGAAATTTAGCTCATGTTATTCGAATAATAATCAGCGCCCACGGAATGGATCATATTCTAAACAAAATAGATATGATAACACGCGAAGTTGGCCTAATGTTCAACATATACGACAATCACGAACTTCTATGTTTAATCCACAGACCCAAGCATTTCAATTATTATGCCGATATTGTTGGAAATCTGGACATAATATCACATGGTGTCGAAGACGTTTGGATGCAATGAATAAACATTATTTAAACTAAAACATTCCACCCAGAGCGGAGCATCTGAGTGGAATCGTGTAAAAAGCAAGAATAATAATCAAGCTAACGCTCCATCATGGAATAAATGGCATGCACACAGAACAAACGGGAAAGAATTCGGGAAATAATTATGTTGGCATAAATCACATAGAGATGGTAAAAATAATGTTCACAGGCCATTTCATCAAAGCTTACAGCATATAAATAAAAATAAAATATCCGCGCCCGTGAAAACAAGAGCTCCATACACATCGCATAAGCCTTACGATAAGCCTTACGATCATAAACAAACACCACCGGTGATACAACACCAGAAAAATATTAAATCAAATTTATCAATTCCGGAATATCAAAATAATTCAAACTTAATGAAAGGCATAAATGCACAAGTGGCATCATCGATATTGATTACCATAGGCACACAAAAATATCGAGCCATTCTGGATAGCGGGGCCGATATCAGTTTATGTTCATTAAAATTTTATAACAATTTAAAATATAAACCGCAAATGCAAGAAACGCAGTTTCATGCAACATCTGCAAGTGGAGATGCACTAACCATAAATGGTTTCATCATATTAAATTTCCACATTAATAAATTAAAGGTCTCACATAAATTCTATGTGTGCTCAAACATGCATCGATCTTTATTTATCGGCAGAGATTTTCTCAGTGGAAACGGCGCCAGACTATACTTCGACCGCCAAATAATGAAGATTCGCGGAACAATCATTCCGCTTATACAAGATATTCACGTTGCAACCTTGGTCAGAATACAGTCTGCCCATGTTATTCCACCAAAGACAACGATATTAACGAAAGCGCGTATAATTGGAGGTAATAAATTGTTTGCCACGAAATTTCTGCAGGTGGAACCAATAGACGAAGGGTTTATGGGAAATGAACCTGGGTTGACAGCCGAATATACTGCAAGCACTAACAGCGATAGTATACCTGTACTCATAAGCAATTACACAGATAAGCATTTTAATTTGCGACGTGGGTGTATTGTCGGCAGGGTGTCTGCTGTAAGGTGTTTGGAAACACCTCATCCGAATAACAATGAAATAAAAGAACAGATTAACTTGGATGATGTACAAGTTCCCGATTCATTTAGGGACGATTTAATACCACTAATTCGAAATAATAGTGATATTTTCGCTACAAAATTAACCGAATTAGGATGTACCACGGCTGTCACCATGAAGATTCCCACGGGGGACCACCCACCAATAAGGTTAATGCCTTATCGATGCCCATTAAAAAAGCGTGAAATTCTTAGTGAAAAAATTGATGAATTATTACAAGCCAAAATAATTTCACCAGCCCCAGCAAATGAATGGTCATTTCCGTGTATGGTTCTAAAAAAAAAGGATGATTCATATCGTTTTATAGCCGACCTTCGCAGACTTAATGCTATCACAAAACCCACATTCTTCCCAATCGATCAAATCGAGGATATCTTGGCCGAAATGAGGGGAGTTAAATATATAACAGTTCTCGATTGTTTTTCTGCATATAATTGCATTCCAATACATCACGCGGATCGAAGTAAGGCAACTATAACGTGTTTTAGAGGGAATTTTTCGTTTAACCGCGCCTGCTTCGGTGCCATTGGAAGTTCTAGTGCCTTTCTTCAACTCATGAATCGTGTGTTGGAGGGGATTACAGGATGTCGCGCCTATGTCGACGATTTAATTTTGTACTCAGTGGATAAGAAGTCCCATTTAAGACTTCTTCAAGAAGTATTTGATCGCCTTAGGAAGTTTAATGTGAAATTAAAGTTAAAGAAATGTTCATTCTTTAAAACAGAATGCTCATTTTTGGGACACATCGTTGACCAACATGGTGTTAGACCAGATGCTCATAAAGTGAAAGCAATTCAAAATTTAGCACCGCCAACAAATGTGAAACAAGTGAGAAGTGTTATAGGATCATTCTCGTGGTTCCGGAAATTTATTCCTAAATTTAGTGAAATTTGTGGACCTTTGGTAGAATTAACAAAGAAAAACACAAAATTTGAATGGACGGATGAATGTGATACGGCATTTCAAAAATTGAAATCTGATTTAACAGAAGCCACATATCTCGCATATCCAGATAAAAATAAACCATTCATCATGTATACTGATGCCAGCGCGCATGCTATTGCAGCAGTGATTACACAGTCACGTGACCCAGGTGACCCGTGTATATCAAGATCGAATACGGAAAATCCTATACATTTTATTTCCGCACGGCTGAATAAATCTCAAATTCGTTCATGGAGTACATTAGAACGGGAATGCTTTGCTATTTATTGGGCAATAAAGAAACTTCAATTTTATATCAGCGGGTCTCCGTTAATTATAAAGACTGACCACAAGGTATTAACTCATATGTTATCTGCTCCCATGGACAATAAAAATGTCGCACGTTGGGCTGTGTGCATAGCTGCCTACAAGCCGCAGATAATCCACATACCCGGCAAAGAGAATATATTTGCAGATTATTTATCACGACCGGAAAAGTTACAAACTGGTATGTCAGAGGTGCCAGATCAGTCCGACGTAACCGGCCCTGAACGAGAAGTACCAATGGATGTGGAAATAATTGACACATCTAAATTAAACACAAAACAATATGCAAATTGTCGCATAGACAAAATTCTACCTGAAAATCAAGAAGCAATTCAGTTAGAGGGGTTTGACATGCAACTTGAACAAGAACGCGATATCGAAGCAATAGAGATTGTTCAAAAATTAAATTCCACCAAACCACCCCGACAAATAGGAGATAAATATATAGTAATTAAAGATGTGCTATATTTCATCAGTAATCATGATGATGATCCAGATATACGCCTATTTATTCCCGCAAATATTCGACAAGCTGTACTCAAACAATACCATGACTTAGCAGGGCATTTTTCCACAGTTAAGAGTTTTGCAACAGCAAAACTTAAATATTATTGGCCAAATATGTATAGAGATATACATAATTATTGTCAAGCTTGCATGATTTGTAAAATGAGGAATTTATCACAACAAAAGGCCCCAATACAAGAGATGGACCGCCCTCCATTTCCGTTTGCGACAATAAGCACTGACATACAAGGACCGTTTGAAACAACAATGTCCAATAACAAATATATTTTAACTTTTATTTGTTGTCTGACTAAATATGTCGAGGCATTTGCGATTCCCGACAAACGAGCAGAAACGGTGATAATGATATTTTTAGATGAGGTCATTAGCAGACATGCTTGCTGTCTCAATTTAATGACTGATAACGGCTCGGAGTTCAAAAATAAAAAGATGGATCAGGTGTGCAAAGAACTAAACATCCACCATATATTCTCCAGCCCCTACCATCCAAATTCGCAGGGCTGTGTCGAGAGATCGCACGCCGTACTAAATTCTGTTATATCAAAATTGGTATTACAAAACACACACACTTGGGACATGTATTTGTCACAAGCCTTATTTGCAATGCGTGTTCACGTAAATGATACAACAAAATTCAGTCCATTTTATTTATTATATCATAGGGAACCCACTTTAAGTCTTGATAATATTCTAAAACCCAGATTGAAATATGTAGGGGAAGACTTTACATCTATCGCTTTACAGGAACAGCATAGAAACTTTCGTTTAGTTCTATCGCGTTTAAGATCTCAAATCAGAACACAGAGAAAGAATGAAAAAAGGACAGAGGTTTTATTTGAAATAGGCGATCCAGTTTATTACAAATCGGGGCGAAAAACGGGTAAACTGAGTTTATCATGGCAAAGTCATTGGAATATAATTGAAAAACGTAGTAATGTCTCATTCTTAATTAAAGATCAATTAAGTGCTCGAACAGTCCGCTGTCATGCCGACAATATTCGTAAAGCCGACACTGCATGGAAAATTCCTCCCAAAGATACAATACGACAATTGCGAAGACAGCGATTTGTTGTAAATAGTTCTAACGAAGACCCAGAACAACCTGCGTCATCAGAATGGTCGTCTAGTGACGAAATTCCACTTGCGCAATTAATGAAACGCAAACAACTAAGAAGGAAAAATTCTTCAAGTGACGATGACATACCGAGATTGGAGTGGGCAGATAGATTGCGCGCAAATGAGCAAAACAATAATAATTCAGATGCTTTTGCGGCCGAAACTGAAGAAATTGAAAATGTTGCCTCTGATAACATAAACCCATATGTACAAACAACTGTTTCTGACATGGATATCGATTTAAATTCGCGTTCATATGATGCATCTACACAAGCAGGCGTGAATGATATCATTCGTGTTATAAGCACACGGGAAACAAAATAGACAATTTGTCCGACAGAATTAATATCAGGATTCCATTAAAGTCATACTTACCAGTATAAATGTGCAACAGTTATGCATCCGTAAATAATTATATATTGTAATCCTGACGGAATAACAAACAATGTATAACAAAATCCTGAATGTTCACTTTCCGTATAACAAAGGAATAGAACTGATAAACAATTGAACTAAATAACACAAACATGATTTAAATCATAGTCTTAATATTCGTAGTCTACGCGGGTCTAACATAAATATATCCAACATTGTGCCACTGCACGCTTAAATTAGTGCCGACAACACATGCAAACCTTTATGTATACAAAGCATGAGGTTTACTTGATTTCTGTATCTGGACAACGGGTCCAGGAATATCGTGTAAAACTATTGAGATGATAAATTTGCACATACAATTGAACTGACCAGCATGATTATTGCATAGACTCCATAACTCAGCTGACATGCGTGTTATGTAGGTTATTGTATAGGTCAACACCGCGATGAGTTGCCAATTGACCATACATACAATACAACGTTCAATCGTAGCTGTCATCATAATAAAAATAGATTATCATTAATCGTCATTGACCATGCATCCTTAGCATTCGATTTGTGGGCCCACGAAACATTACCCAGATGGATTGAATATAGGTATAGCGGAATTTCGAGTGATGTGCACAATCATCGGATTCCTGGTTTGAATAGAAATATTCAGGGATATTTAACCCTGGTGTTGGTAATGGAATGCTAAGCGTTATTAAATAAGAATGGTCGTTCGATGGATTATACCAAGCACAAGTATAATACTATTTTATTCACTCTGTAAACCGCATATTGAGTTTAGTTTACAATGATAAATATGACCATATAATATAATATGATATAGATAGCGGAGAAGTACATGTATGTGGTATTTCATTACCACGTGATTGTTCATAAATAGCTGTGAATAGTTTAACGAAATCGCAATCATCTACTGATTGGTTCTAATTCTACTGGAATGGTGAACGCTAATTCACCCGATTTTAACAATAATGTCACACCAAAATAATTACACGATTGTTGATTATAAATATCGTCGCGGCAGGCATGTTTGGTTATCGCACAGCAATTGTATTCAGCGACAATTACATTTTTTATGAAATTTTATGGCGTGATATACATATATCTAGCGGTTCCCTTTAATGTCATGATTCAAGACATATTTTTTAATTCCTACGATCACCTTTTCTTGATCATAAACCCAATTCCCTTATTGTCCATATCCCTCTTTTATTGCATGACCATTTTTCTTTACATTTTATGGAAATGCTCTACGAACAGGTTCAAAATTTATGAAAATGCAAATTGCATTGGCGAGTCACTGATTTTGTTTCAGGATTCGTACTTTGGACATATTTTGGTTTCAAGATGCTTATTAGCTATTGTGGGTTTATTGTGTTCTTTTTACAAACACATTATTTAGACTTCGTGTCATTTATGTCGAACTAAATGGGTTCGCCAAACACGATTAATGGTTGGTACTGTAAGTCAGGCAAATGACATCACACGCGATGGACCATCCAATATACACCGTGCTGACACACCAGACACGCAGACCGGACCAGACATTGGTGTTTCAACCACATCTAGCGACACCGCTGCTGACCTTCGACCGTTCCTGACACTGTCCTCACAAGATTATCGGACATAGCTATTCCACCGACTGTCCAAAATAAACACTCGTTGCTGCATTTCCTCGTTCGGCGTCTTGTATACAGTCGTTGTTTCAACGTTGCGTTGACGCCGCCACAGCTCCTTAGATGTTAACTAAATGACGCATATGCTGCCAGATCGTTCATGAATATCGCTGATACGTTTGATACACATTGGCATAAAATAATTGACATTTGATCGCAACTGTACACTGCTGTTACATGTACACCGATCATTACACGTTACGTCATTGACTCCACGTCGCTTGCTGACTAAGACCAGAGATGTCAAAGACGATATCCTGTGAAGCTACATATACCTTCTCAACTGATGAATATATCGGTTACTACACATTCTCACGCCGCACGGACAATAACATTTATCATCCTTAATTGTTGATGTCAATTAACTGTATCCTGCATGTGTGATTATTCTCTACTTCACACACCAGTGTTCTACATGGTGTTGATTATCCGACCTTGGATAGAATCGTTTGCCGAATATTTATATTGGACACATATATCACATTATACCCGCCAAGCCAGAACTTCTCTACAAATTCCTGGATAAATTAACTATTCGCTGATAAACCAGTGCTCCAGTGACTTACTGTTCGATGCTAATCCAGTAACCTAGTGACATACTGTTTACCAGACTCGCCATGGATAAATAACTCTCGTTTCGTTTGCTGTTGAGTTTTTATGTATGATTATCCATGTGTTGATTTTTTTTAGGTTCGCCACTCGCGATTATACTCATAGATCCAAATATCTTTCTGTACCCTCGGATTTTATAAAAATTTTAGTTCCCAATACTATATATAGTTTTGGGAACTCTTAAAGGAGGGGACTCTGTCCGATAGTACAGAAGATATCGGTTGATATACAATTATGTTCCCAGTTATTGCTATAACGTATTGTACAGATAAACACAGCACATCGAGATATAACTAATAGAATAGATACAATCATAATTATCAAGATCATATTCTAAATTGGATGTGACATGTACTACCATCTTATATGTTGGAAGTATCAGACCACGATCGTTCCACCATACCGATGGCATGATACACGTCACATGGTAGGTGTATCATATACATCATACCTTATTAGGATGCATGATATTATACACCATACGTTGTAATAACTACTGGCGTCGAGAGATACGAAGAACCACTCTCTCTCCATCAGCCGATCAGACTAGACCTCTTTTACCGATGCTCCTGCTGTGTTTATCACTATGAGTTATACACATATAAAGTTATCAAAAGCTACGGACAGTTATTGTTATCAATGTTCCCGACACGGCCAATTCAACATCTAAACCCTAGACACCGGGACAATTAGAGTTTGTTGGAAACATATTGGAAGCCATAGTATTTTGAGACGTAGCGTACGGAATATAAACAAACGACAAACCGGAAGTAAAGGTCACCTGGAACGATGTCATGTTATGCAACGAACAATTCATATCATAATTTATAGAGTGGGTTTATTGAATGGAATAAGGGTAGGACCATGTAATAAATATGTGTAATCAGCCTTCTTTCAAAAGCGACAATTCATTTCACTGTGTATTGTGGCATCCTGATGAGGTAGTTTAGTTTCCATAGAAACATCCAATTTACTCAGTTATATCCAAGTGAAGTCATTGAAAGGCAACTCGCCCGATACTATGTTGACAGCATATCACCTGCGATGTTTGCATTATATGTGGAATTATGCACATTTCCCATTTGCAAGTTGATATGATTTAGCACCTGTTATCGTGGCAAACCAGAAAATACCCCAATTGAGACCATATCTTGTTATTATTAGAACACACCACGGGGAACGTAAAGGCCATTTGTGTTTATTTATTATGAAAAATGCACAATTCTACACATCCTCCCAACTAAAATCAACGTCTCAGAATTGACAGCCGATCATTTGTATGTTTATTGGGTTACCATAGCGGCATCATCAGTCTCGTGTGGACTCGATTCATCAGTCTGGTGCGGACTCGATTAATCAGTCTGGTGTGGACTCGATTCATCACTCTGGTGTGGACTCGATTCATCACTCTGGTGCGGACTTGATTCATCAGTCTGGTGCGGACTCGATTCATCAGTCTGGTGTGGACTCGATTCATCACTCTGGTGCGGACTTGATTCATCAGTCTGGTGCGGACTTGATTCCTCAGTCTGGTGTGGACTCGATTCATCAGTCTGGTGCGGAAAGAATGTATCGGATCTTAACCCGCTTATTATTATACACCTCATCGCTATGTTTCACAGCATGACGATAACAATCTGACGTCTTATCGTCACCTCGCCAGTTACAGGGACAATGCACTCGCAGTGGGTAAATATGCAAACATTATACGAGTCTGTAAAACATATCACCACTATATATAAGTTGCTCTTGTATTATTGATAACGAGCGTCCGCGAGCTAAAATGATTGTTAAGTAAACAAACTGTTACATTAATGTGTCAACAAACATTGCTTATCGTTACAAAATTTAAATAATTTAGTCTGAATATAATTTTCATAATATTTTTCATTGCTTTGACATTTTCCATTTTGATTACACGTTGGCACCTGGACTGCTATCGTATTGTTATACGTGACAGTAATGTGTACATATTATACCAATGCCTTTGACATGTGAAATCTCGCTATTGGATATGTATAATAAAGAAAATAAGCACAAAGTCAATGTATTTGTTCATGTACTTGTTGATGCTAGTTATTTTACAGACGTATATAATTTTTGCCTATTTACTAATTGCGAGTCGATTGTAAACGTGTCATTCGATTGAGGAATCCGAGCTGTTTAGACTACGAAACTATCCTGTTGTTATACCATCATTAGGACTGAAAGTGAAGAAGGAAAGGCAATTAGTAGGTGTAGTCCCCATAACCAAAACTAACTTACAATTTATTTGAGAAGTCCAAATTATTATATAGGTCGATACATGTACTAAACATCTAACTGCCGGGTTGATTGGATCATGCCACGAATCTATACTCTGGCTGCGACAGTGGAAATCATATACCACCCGTTCAAACACTGGTATCTGGTGTATGTGCTGCGTGGCCTGTGCTGATCTTGAACTTAATAACTTTTAACATGCAACGCAGGGGTCACATTTCTTTGTTAATACCTGTTCCGAAATAAATGGTGTTGTATGGCTAATTGAAGACGTTTGCTAGCCGATTTCGCGACAAACAATGAATTGATTCACGAGAAAAATGTAATGATTGTAAGAGACACGAAAGCAACATCGGCTCACGCATATCTAGCCATACAATCTCGAAATATGTTATTGAAGATCAGGTATTCCATGAATTGTTTGTTCAATGTTATAAAGTTTCACATCAGAACATAAACAGTTCACTGGTTTTGAACTGGTGGAGTATAATCTCTAAGGGCGTAGCCAGAGTGTAGATTAAGGGTATGTTATACCGACTCTGAAAAATTTACCAAAGGTATAGCAATGTTGCATTGGTATTTTAACCTGCACTCTTAGATATAGCAATTGATTTAAGTACTCCAGAGTACAAGTAGCCACATCGGTACCAAACATAATGATACCATCTACCCGTATAATCCGTGTAACGCTGTGTACAAACCAGCAGGTCATAGACTTCACAGAATACCGAATCGTTGGCTCCAATCTAATTGGATGAGACGATTACGTGTGTCGAATGCAAATGATCACATTGAAGTGAACAAAATGGCCGCGCCTCGACTCGCCGTCATCTATCGTTTTACAGTATCTTATAACAACGGAGAAACACTGATGGACATTGTTTTGAATGTTTCTACGGAGTCTGTGACGAACTGATAGGCCTACTGAATTATAGTGTTGTTATATATGCATGAACTGGTTGTAATGTTGTAGGCCGCGAATGACCGTGGTTATACAGCCATTCAACCGCGATGGAGTGGTATCACGTGAGTAACATTATTCTTATACAGCATCGCTTTATAAATGCATGACATTCTTATGTCTCATCTTAATGGCACTTCGGGCGCTAGGGGCGAAAGCGACACAATGGGCATCATTAGTTGCACGCCACAATTTAACATCAAAATGTCCCGTTAAGGTGTTCGCCAAAAAAGATAAAGCATGCAATATATCGCTTTTGGTGCACAACTAATGTCGCATGTTCTGTGGCTTTCGGTACGCGCCAGAAGCGCCATTAGGATGTGGCCCGAACAGTATTCCACTGACCGTACATTCTACATTGGCTTCTTCCACGGCATCGCCTTTTGTCGTGACTTATTTCGAGGGCTGAGTTAACTATACACAAAATAATACTGAACAAGTTGTTCACTGACCGACATTCGCGATTGTGATCGTCCTCCCTATTTTCCACCCTTCTGATTGGCCCATGACCTGTCACATGCCGGGCGACAAATCACACTGTCGCCCGATAACCCGGGAGACATTGTTTTTGTCGCCCGCCTGATGATATGTTGCAAGAATATCCGCAAACACACACTGCAGTAACTCATCTATTTCACATCACTACGACGTACTTAAAAATCATAGATCTTATATACCCCACGGATTCGCAAAACACACCAGTTGTGGTGTTTGCTAATTTGCACATATTTAGTGAACACTAATATTAAAAAATTTAAGTTGATACTTTTTTCGGACAAGCGTTATTATTTACTTTTTACATCGTAATATCTCGTTGATTCAATTTGTTCATGTCGACATTATATGATGCAAGATTGAAATAGAGGATCCCTTAAGGTTGGTTGGTTATAAATGTTTGCTGGTAGACAACGTAATGCATACGTTTTTTCGCAAATGAATGGTACTGTACGCAAATCCTCCGCGGTGTCTGCAATGTGATCATATAATTATTTTATATGAGGATCGCCATGAGCATTGACACATATGAATGTACATTAATGAAATTGACAACTTCCAAATAGCTTTCTGGGAAGAGCGTTATTAAATGAACATCGCGAGTAAATTGCGCACACAAGACGACAATGAATATGCCACATTGCAGAAGACGAGAATATACCTACATGTATATGGCTTATTTGTTTACATTGCATGGACCGATATTGATGATTTAACCACCAAAATGATCGTAAATAAACGCGGATTATCAAACACTTAAAGGCCCCACTATCGCTTATGGAACAGAAATCCTATGGGACGATAATTAGTTACTGAAAATATACATAATCGGGAAAGAAAGCACTCGTTACTCAGTGCAACATCGTGCATGTGGATGGCAAGGATATTTTATGTGGTATAATCGGATAACAAAACAGTTGTTGCCCTTCTTCTCGGGAGACATTAAGATTTGTCACCCGCTCGAGAACGGAATGTCTCCCTCGGAGCTTCACTCCTCGGGAGACATTCCGTTCTCGAGCGGGTGACAAATCTCAATGTCTCCCTCGACAACGGGCGACAACTGTATATTGTTTTATCAGTTAAGCAACTAAATAAGATTCATATAAACATCACATCAATAATGCGGTTATACCGCGAACACGAGGTGGTACCACAGTGATAAATTGGTGGTCAATTAATTAGAGGACAGCTGTATACATGGATCGATGGATCATGTTGTTAGAGGGTTTGCTATGTAACTCTCTTGGATGTTTCAATCGAACATATATGTGACTGTTACTAAGTATATCGTTGTCATACATGTACATGTATTCGGATGTGATGTGCACCCACTAGTATGAATCAAGACATGAAGTGCACCTGTCACATGTGAGTGACTGGACAATTTGACATCTGTGTCTGGACAATTTCAGACCAAAACAAGTATGCCAATTAAAATGTATGACTTTTACATAAATTTGAGTGATACCGGTAACTGAGTCCCTTTGTTCTTCTGTTTTAAAATGAGTGACCGATTCATATGATTCAGATTGGTCGAAATTATTATTACTCGTTCTTGAAAGGCTCCCATGAAATAACAGTGCCGGTATATTGAGACTATGGTTGCACTATTATGCACAAGACTCCATTTGTGTGAGCTCAGCATTTGTTTATAAACCGGTACACCACATAGAGAGTGTACGATAAGTAAAACACTCAACACCGTGGCGATATATTTGGGAGAGTGATTCACAGTGACCCATTCAACACCAAAATATTGTGGCGAGGTCTAGTGAGCGCTATGGCGGTATGTTGCAAACAACATGGGGTTAGTTTTAATTAACTAAAGTTCATTAGTGAGGTCTTCCCATTGTTGAGTATTTTGCTTATCGCACACCACTGACATGTACGTACTTTGCTACAGGTTATGTAACATAATTTGGCTTTGTTTACATAACACAGCGTACAATATGACAATATTTACGCGCTATTTATGATCGGTATATAGGAAAGTCTGAATGAACAACAAATTGATATATAATAGCCTGATTGGGCTAACAGCCTAAAATAGACCGATCAGTCTTCCTGGCACAGTGCACACTGTATAAGAGAGGGAACTCTAAATGTATGTATTGAAATTATGTTTGTTTGAATATTTGCAAATGTTTATTTTGAATATTCTCATTTTGCGATTTATTGTAAAGATGTTTGAGATTTATTGGAAAGGTTTGCGGTGAGTTATCGCAAAAATGTTTGTGATTTATTGCAAAGTTGTTATGGGATTTATCGCAAATGTTGATCCCTTAACTCATATGCATGCTGGCCGTGAAAGACCGATCGGTCTATTTTTGCTCGACCGGGCTATACTAGATCGATAGGTTGTTCATCCAGACCTGTTTAAGATGTCTGATTTATAATGTTTACTTTAATTACACTCAAACTAAGAAGTTTGGCCGATTATTCCAATCAGACCAATGTTACACCACGTGCAGGGAACAGGTCGGGTAAATCCTGACCCAGACCTGTTTAACATGTCTGATTTATAATGTTTACACAGAAGCCCATTGGCGCCAATGCATACAAATATATCTGCGATCATTTACAAACCTTTGCTACAAATCTCAAACATATTCTTATAAATCGCAAAGGTTTGCTAGTTGTCGCAAAGGTGTTTGTGATTTATCTCAAAGTTGTTTTGCAATTTGTCGCAAATGTTTGCTCCCCTTATCCCACATGCATGCTGGCTGTGAAAGACCAATTGGACTATTTTAGCCCGATCGTGCTATTATAGATCGAAAACATTTGTGATAAATCGAAAATCTTAGCACCAGCTCTAGCAGGAACTCCAGAGTGCCTATTTTGATATTTGGTACTCCAGAGTACATGGACAGGTACTCCATAGTACCTCGATATTTGGAACTCTAGAGTAATTGGGCTTGAACCGTATACACATAACTAATTAGCACTATCTGTTGCATTAGGACTATGTTTCAAAAAGACGTTCAATAAATGGACTGTTTGGAACGAAACCGTGACAATGTCGATGTAGCTATGTTTGTTTCTAATAATGCATATTGTTCTTCGTTGTTCAAACCTCCACTTCCTAAGACCCCATAATACAGCATGGTGGCAGCAACCACAGCACTGGACTTCCAAGTTTACTTAAAGTGTTGCGGTGACATAACTGAAGCAATAAAATGGCGACCAAAATGCCTGAGCTGAACTGGGCCCATGAACAGATCGGGCACACATTAAAAACGGTCTACGTAGCTCGTGTAGTCTACTGTAGCCCCGATTGAGTTACGTTTTTAATGTGATTTTCACACCTCCATCGATTACCGCCGTACCACGAAAGCGCATTTTGAATTTTCGGCCATTAGTTGTGTACCACTATCACTCTACAAAGAAGCAAATAACTCAACGACTCACCACGGCTGTGATACCTTCGGAGCGATTCAAAAACACTCTGTTTTGGATAATTTACCATTATAAACGGTAAGAAAGACTCGTCAAAATATGTAGTCAGACACCGACCTAGTAGTATGGCTAATGCCATATCAGGTCGGATAGCCGTTGCGCTTTCAGCATGAACGACTAGCTAATTTGTTTATATACACTTAATGTTGTGTATAATTCCGTAATTATTTAATAAAAAAATCCAGTCGGAAAACATGTTGACAAAACGTTCTTAAATGGCCGAAGTAGGATGAGCTAACATACCACATGACTACGTGCGTATCGTGTAAATTACCGCACATGATTCTGCAACCCACATGGCTGTAACAGGAAGTTAACAGTACGCATGTGTAACAAATTGAAATTGGTTAGTTTTAAAAACTACACGCATGCGCATATTGTAGTTACCCTCAACTTGAATTAACAAATGTGATTGCCTTGCCATATGCACAAGGAACTCACAGGGGGGGGGGGGGGTTATGAAATGATGGGTCATATGCAATGATCGACGAACACACGACATGTCAGTGTTTACGTCCCAATGGATCTACAAAATATGTTGATCAAATGAAAATCTTCATCCAATCTAAGGAAGTCCCGTTCACAATTGTGTTCGTAAACGCCTTTTATAAGCTATAATATGATTGGTTGCGTTTACGCCGGGGATTAATGGTACGTTCTTAATTGGATTTCAATGTAAAATCTACCTGTTGGAATCTACGGAATGACAGATGGACAACCATAATTGTGCAACTATAATGTTACGCGAGTTGCTTCCAAATTTCAACGTAGGGTTGTGAATCGTGCTTCCGCACTTGACTTCTCTGAATGGCGTTCGGAATACATTTCACAAATAGTCGTCTCCAAGTGAAGTTGTTCACTTTATCCAATCAGGTAAGCCACATAAACTGGACAATCTTGACTTTCAAAAAGAAATAACCTTCAAAAACAAATGGATTTTTCCATAGTTTTTATGACAAAATCTTATATTTTCGGGAAACTCACTACCAAACGCTAACAGGTCTTAACTAAAACATCATTAATTGCGCCTAAGCCGTTGTAAGTCGTTGAATAGTTTGCTTCTTTGTAGACGTGATATACAACTAATGAACGAAAATTCGAAAGGCGCTTCTTTCGTAGTATGGCGGTAATCGGTAGAGGTGTGTAAATCATATTAAAAACGTAGCTCAATCGGGCTACAGAAGACAAAACGAGCTACGTAGACCGTTTTGAATGTGTGCCCGACCTGATGAACATTTGATTGACTCACACCGCGCATTCAAGATGCGTATGGCGGCGGCGGCGGCGGAAAACGCCGCCGGCGTTTGCTGCGGCGGAGTATGCGGCGGCGGAGTATGCGGCGGCGGCGGCGGCGGCGGCTGTTGTTGATACAAATGTCAATGCAATTATGAGTGATTTCAATATGCACACTCTATTGTATAGGTAAAAAAATTGGCGCGCGTGCGGCCCCCTCACCCCCTCACTGCCGCCGCGCCAATTGTTTACCTATACAATAGAGTGTGCATATTGAAATCACTCATAATTGCATTGACATTTGTATCAACAACAACAGCCGCCGCCGCCGCATAATCCGCCGCCGCATACTCCGCCGCCGCAAACGCCGGCGGCGTTGACGTGCGCGTTACTATGACTGACCCGCAGTTTATAAGGGTATACGTCATGGATGGTATTTTGGCGTATATAAAAATTACTACTTCAGAGTACACTTTGAACTTTAGCCGGAATGGGGACTCCGCACTATTATGACTTTGATCTTAATAAATATGTACCCTACGATGACTCGAAGGACCTACCCAAGACTGAAGCGAAACCTGAAAAACTTATAAGGAAACCCGGAGCTAAGAAGATAAAAGTTAAAGAGATAAAAGGAGAAAGAGCGAAGAAGACAAACATTGGAAAAGATAAAAAGGAAACTCCAAACGACATATTCACTGAACTAAAATGAGTAATTTACCTAAATTTTCGAAGGCTATTGAAAGGCCGGTGGAACAAACGCCGCCGCCGCCGGCAAACGCCGCCGCCGTCAATACAGGACAGATTTGAGGTTATAAGGAACATTTGTATAAAGGAAAGCCATATAACCCCGAGATATTTTAGTCAAGTATAAATGAAGCACCAGTGTTCAATTTGCTCAAGTGAGTATGTGCGGAGCCATGATTTGATAAGACATGTACAATCTAAGCACACTGAGTTTGTTAATCGACACCCACAGCAGCACCACCAAGCAGCAGCAACAAACAGCAGCAGCAGCAACAGGCAGCAGCATCATCAGCCACAACAACCGCCATTACAGCAACACCAGATACTACAACACCAGCAGGGGAAACAGCAACAAAGCGACATAACATCCTGCTTTGATGATTCAATGGCCAATGTCCAAGAAGATTTTATTTTCAAGCATCCATTCATGGCATGTGTAAGTGGACCGACATTTAGTGGGAAGACGTACTTCGTGAAAACCTTGCTACAAAAGTCTGCCTCAAAAATATCACAGTGTCATGGATAAAGTGGAGAAATATATGAAGAATGGTTTTGAAGATCGTGATGCAGTGAAAATGTCAATATTGAAGTACAGACCATTGCTAGAAAAGTTCATGGACGAAACAAATGACACATCTGACGAAAGTGATGACAATTCGGACGAAAGTGACAGTGAATAGTTAATATAATAAATTGTACTATGTACCACTTGTCATGTTATTTTTCTCTTTTTTCCCTCGCTCACTTGCTTTTTTCGGTGGCGCTCACCACCGTACCCCCATAGCTTTCCGATGAATGGCAACAAGCCAAATTTCCGACTAAATCCTGAACCGCCGGCGGCGGCGGTGCTGCCGCCAATTTCTTTGCATGCCATAGGATTATGTAGTTGCCGCCGCCGCCGCCGCCGCCGCCGCCGCCGGCGGCAGCAGCGGCGTTGACATGCGCATTACGGCCGCCGCCGCCGGCGGCGGCTTGTCGACTCGCATATATAAGAGAATGCATTGGCACAGGATACAAAATCCCGACTTCCGACTGGATTTGATATGG
The DNA here is from genome assembly GCA_032622095.1 of Siphonodentalium dalli. Lineage (NCBI taxonomy): Eukaryota > Metazoa > Mollusca > Scaphopoda > Gadilida > Siphonodentaliidae > Siphonodentalium > Siphonodentalium dalli. Next base: position 166,583,928 of record CP136062.1, read on the forward strand.
CGGGTCACATTTATGACTAAATCCTGAATTTTGTTTAATTTTTGAAATTTGTAAAATTTGTGAAATTTGTGAAGTTTTTTAAGTTTTTGAAATTTTTTGAAGTTTTTTGAAGTTTTTGAAATTTTTGAAATTTTTGAAGTTTTTGAAATTTTTGAAATTTTTGAAATTTTTGAAATTTTTGAAATTTTTGGGACATGCCCAACCGGTATACACATAGACCATGATGCAATGCGTGGGCGGAGAATATAGGTCAATTGTCTAGACTAACACCGACGGGAGTACTGCAGAGAATATAGGTCGGATAGAGTTATCGTTCCTGAAATGAGACCAACTGGGGGCCTTATCATCACGTAGGCGTTCTCACAGCAAAGGCAGAACACCAGACAATGTTTAACAGTTTCGCAGCAGAACGTCACATAATGAAGTAAATTTCAGTGCTGATGAAAATAAATCAACAGGTGATCACATGATAAGCCAGCAATATTATTGCATTACAGTGAGTGGTGTAGCGTTTCAGCAGCAAGAGCGTACGCTGAAACAACATCCGTGTCACAACCATCGTAAGTGTGTCAGGCGACCTATTTGCCCATAATATTCCGACACACTTAGCATATTTTACCACAATGTTTGTTAATGTGTCAGATAACACGGCTCTTTTTTCTCATATTGTCTCAGATGTGTCAACTGTTTTTAGTAAAGCTGGCGAGTGTGACATATTGCTCGATTCCGTGTCATCTGACCCATTCCAATTATTTCGAATAACCACATCTTGTAATACAGAGAGAACATATATATTTGATTATGGAAATGCACAACTGTTCCAAATAAAATATGTTTTGCATGCGTGCACCAGATAATCCAATGTGACTTTCCCTTGAGTAACAAATAACTTTGTGTTCATATAATACCATGACCTAATAGTAATTGAAGGCACGGTTGCCTTACTGTTATTAAAATATTCTTAGTATATATTTGAGTATAAATATAATTGACAGGGGCAAACAATTTAGTACCGTACTGGTATACATATATATGTCGCAAACAAAAAATGAGAATTATGTACGTCCGAATATACATTGTATATATGTGGCTATATTTTCATGTAGGATGATTTGCGTCCATTTGGAATAGGTCGGTATATAGATGTTTCTATTTTTCAGTGTACCTATAAATGTGTTTTTGCACACTTATAATTTCGTGTCTGAATATTTTATATAAAAGGCGCGGTATTGTAACGCTACCATCAAATAGGCCTAGCCGCCTTCATCAAACTAATATCCGTGGGGAGATCTAAGCAGACGACATGCTATGAAGTTGAGATAAAACAAAATTGCAATGACAACAACGTCTGGTGATATTAGCTCTGACACTATCGACAGGGAAACAATATTGCAATTAAAGACGACAATTAACGTCCGGTGCATGGTCATTAACTGTGACAGTATCTGTTTTCTTAATCCTCTTGTAGACGATTATACCGCAAGCATGCATGCATGCTTCGAATTGGCACGACGTGTTAAACAGTGATGCTTGCTCTGGCGTTGATTGTGGGTTATATACTACGCATATGTGTGTGGAATGAGGGTTGTAGGAGAGGGCCGACGGCCATTTCAAATCTTCCCGGGTATCAATCCAATCTCCAAACTCTCGGAATGAGGCGTTTCCATGCGGACCAACACAGATACAAATCGGTATTTTTCAATTTAATTTTTTTCAAGTGGATTAAATGGAGTTTGCAGATATCATCATGTACATGTAGGTAAGTATTTTCACGAAAAATTGTTATAAGTGGAAAACGATCCAAATACATACAATATATGTGTACATGTGTATGTGACCTTAAAATGAGATACTTTTAGCCCAGAATTTCAGATTGCATCCAGTGGGTCCCAGTTTTGACTGATCTCGACCTACAAAATTTCCAACTAGATTGACTGGACCCCCCCTCTTTGGCTGACGCTCACAATCTGTCCTTGTTAGCTATACTATATATATCATTACCCCTGCGCACCAACATAAATGGTAACCGGACATTTTCCCACCGGACATTTACCCACTTGCAAAAGCGGACATTTCCCCACCCGGACATTTACCCACCGGACATTTCCCCACCGGGACATTTACCCATCGGAAATTTCCCCACCCTGCTAATACAATGCTTTATACTCTGTTAAGATATATAATTTTTATATAATTTTTATATATTTCTATATACCATGAGAGAAAGTACCGGGTACGTTTATTTGTGAATTTAACACGTGACTTCCGGGTGGTGACTGCGCAGAATCCAGCAGAAACTACAGGGTGCTCCGATATAACGGAGGAATATGCAGACAACAACAACTGATCAAATTCATTCCCAGATTCTAGAATGTACCCGACTTTCAAGTTTACCCTATTCAGTTCTTTCTGAGGATTAATTACAGCCTTTTCATCTGATAAAAATCATTGGTATATCATTAGCATAATAATTAATTACCCCCGTCAAGCGACGGTCCTGTCAGTGTCATCCGGCTTACGGCAGTTACTTGATCGGAAATTACTTCCGTATACCACATAGACCGATAAGGACTTCACCTTCGCTTCATTGCAAACAATTTTCACAAATGTACGAGTGTACGTAGATTAATTAATCGCTTGATTTCGTGACAATCGACAGTTACTGAGTTAGGCTTCACTGTAAACTGTTACAGACAACAATGATCAAGATTCCAGAATCATTCAATCAACCAAAAAGTTCGAAGTTCAAAGAAAGATAAAAAAATGAAAGAACGAATTCTGTGTTACAACTTACGTGTAAATTGTAATGTAATGGGTACTAAAATCAGAAAATTGTAGTATGTTTCCTAGTTACCATTTTCAACTTCAACTTAAGTTCAAGGAATTGATATCTGATGAGGATTCTGGTGGTGCTGTGAACACAACAGCACAATGCGTGCTCCTGGAGGCATTTTCTCCAAATCCAAGATTGTTTTAAAGGTAGGTCTGTTTGTTTTAAATTAAAAATTAAATTTTGATTATTATTTCATTTAATCATTTTTCATCATTTGACAATTTGTTGTGGTCATTCGTTGGTCATCAGTGTCACAGTCAGTGTGGTTGTCGTCATTCGTGTTTGGTTGTCGTCTGTCTGTTTTCGTCCTTGGTAGTTTGTCGTCGTGTTTATTGTTGGTCGTTTGTTTTCATCCTTTGTTCATTTGTCATCAGTCGTGGTTTTTGTGGCAAGTACACCGCAGCCCAAATGTAGTTAGCCAGTGGAGCCGCGGTGTACAATGTAGTGCATTTCGGCCGCACTGGCAATTCTAACTGCACCGTGGTCAAGTGGAAACTTGTTTTGTCCAGCAGGGTACATTATATCCCGTATATTTGGACTAGGATTACCTAAGCACAAACCAGGTGAACAAAAAATACATGTAATGTAGGTTACACATAATTTTGAAACCTGCAGGCCTGGGTCGATTTGTTTGTCATCAAGACATTTTTCGTCATCGATCATTCGACATCGTGTTCATCTTTGGCTGTTTGTTTTTCGTCATGAGTAATTTTTCGTCATCGATTGTTCGACATTGTGTTAGTCGTTGGCCATTTGTTTTTCGTCATCAGTCATTTTTTGTCATCAGTCAGTATTTTTCTTCGGTGTTGTTTGTTGCCATTTGCCATCGTCATCCTCGTCATTTATCTGTCATTTGCCACCATTCCTCTGCCGGTGTGTTTTTTCGTTAGTTGTTTTTCATCATCGGTCATTTGTTCATCAGTTGTTTTTCGGAAATTCTGTCTGTGTGTGGGACCACTTAACTGCGGTGCGGTTAGCATTGCCATCGCAGCTGAAATGCAACTACACCGCGGCGCCACCGGCTAACTACAGTTGGGTCGTGATGTAATTGCCATTCGGCATGGTGTATTTGCCACGTTGTACTTTCATCAAACTGAAAAAAGACAATACAAACCAGAAATCTAACCACGGTGTACATGCCATTCGACCGTGACGGTAGTTGCCTTTCGGCCGCAGTGAACTTGCCGTTTGGCTGCAGTGTACTTGCCGTTCGGCTGCGGTGCTCAACTGCAGTTACAAACTATGACACTACAGCCGAACAGCAAATACACTGCGGTGCCAATGGATACTTGTTTTGTCCAGCAGGGTACATGTATTGTATGTCTACTTTGATCCCGGAGTGACCATGTCCTTGACCATGACCTCGCTCATATACATGTACAATGTAGGTATATGCTCATATACTATAGGCATGTGTCTGGACCTCAACCAATCGATTGGTACATGTACATGTACATTGTATGCACGGTAGGCTTCTTTCATCCTGGAAACAATATGGGAGGTCTAATTTCACATGCGACTGTCCTTGACATTGACCTACCGGTAGCGCACATATACACTCATCGGTTTCTGGACCTCGACTGATCGTTTTTCCACTGACCAGATGCTGTATATTTTGTCCAAACGGAGGCGATCATAGAGAAATCCCTAAATAGCGCGGACGAAGTCAGGTACATCATTTGGTCTATTATGTTATATTTTAGAACTTTTGTCTCTGTGTTACAGACTTGAAAACTGCACTACTGATTGGACTCAAATTTGGTATTAATGTACCAAAGGCCTACTTTGATCCCGGGAACTATATCGGTGGGTCCAATTTCATATGCGACTGTGTCCTTGACTGCGACCTCGATATATACTCATACATTGTACATGTACATGTATACCGGTTGGCAACGTTGTTTCCTAAAGAGCCCGGATGAAGTCAGGCACATCAGCTAAGTGTACCGGTACAGACTTTCATTTTTGAGACGCGCGATCGCTCTTGCGCACCATCGCACGGGTAAAACTGAAAACCAGCGAGCGAGCGATTGCGCACCTAGGCCAAATACAGAGAGCGAACCTGATAACGCTATTATCAGTGTCTACCCAGACGAGGTCGCACGGTGTGACGTGTCAAATGCACTATCTGTCTGAGACTGAATGATTCGAAGCTAAAAATACATTTCTATGTACCGGTATGGCTTATGACTTCACATAAATTCCTCGAAAATCAAAGCGAGACCACGTGGCCGGGAGATGTTGATATTTATTCTGTCAGCTTGGAATCTGAGTATTAAATTGATTCCTTATTGATAATTATGAATTACATTTAATATAGGAGCATGTAGAATATAAAACATAGTGTGTAACATTCACTTGTGCTTATGGATAGTGGATTAAGCAGTGTTAAACCATCAAAGAGATTCATTGGACATCGATCGTGGGTAAACAAATTCAATTTACGCGGCATTTATGAATGTATTTCCGCTGTTTATGTTATCTTGATAGAAACCGCAAGCCTGGCCAAAACCCAGCGAGCGGGACTCTGCGCCCTACATTTTCTAAAAATGAAAGTCTGCCGGTACATGTGTACATGTACATATGTACATGTAATAAGTAATAATTTTGAAATAACAGTTACCAAATTAAATTTCCTCAATAATATCCTAATAGTATAGAATAATGATCATATTAAGAATGCGTTATTTTCCGCAAAACACTTTGTGTGAGCGGAGCGTTTGTATATATACAGCATGTAAATAGTGAGCGATAAGCAAAACACCGTGGCGATTGATTAGGTTGAGAGTGATTCATGGTGACCCATTCAACACCAAAATCTGAGATTTAGCTTATTAAATGGCTATACCGGTAATGCGGTATGTTGTAAATAAGTTTAATAATGGTGGCATTTCTAACAAAATTTCATATACAAGTATATGCAGTGGGGGTCTACTCGGTGTTGAGTGTTTTGCTTATCGCATACTCTTTACATGTACATGTACTGTTTGTTTACATAAGATGACGTTTGCTTACATACAATGTAACACAAAGTACATGTACTAACATAACAACATGCTGAAATTAATGTGATACATGTATTTATGATTGGTATAAGAACAAGGTTTGTTTATAATATTAATTTTGTTTATGGCGGTTTTAACGGATGTGACTGTTTTCACAGCTACCGGTACATGTATACCCAGCGCCAACACTTACCCAATCTTTAAAAAGATCCTCATGGACATATATCATAATTTTCTTCAACGTCTGGTGTGACAACCCGCTAATACCTGTAGGGCTGTAGACCGTGTAGCTTAACCTAACGGCATGTATCGTAACTCCACAGCAGTGACCGTTTCCATACTGCTGTCATTGCCAATTCATTAAAAGCGACACATCACATATTCATTATTAGCTCAACGACGTCCATGTGTGCGTGTGTGTGTCCGTCAACAATTTCCTTTGGCGCGGGCTACAGGTCGTACCGATACCTTTGGTCTGATATTTATAAAATTTGTCATGAATGTTGACATTGACATGTAGATGGGAACAAGTCATTTTGGGGTCATTGGCCAAAAAACATTGGGGCTGACAGCCATCTTGGATTTCAAAATTAAATCGATTGGCGCGGTCTACATGTCTTACTGTTTGTCTGATCATAATGAAATTTGTCATGGATGTTAACGAATCATTTTGGTGTCGTTCCACCAAAAAACATGGCCGCCAGCAGCCATCTTTGATTTTACTCTTTGCATGACTAAATCCTTTGGCGCGGGCTACAGGTCGTAGCTTTGGTATGATCTTCATCAAATTTGTCATGGATGTTAACAATGACATGTAGATTGGAAAGAATCCTTTTGGGGTCATTCAGCCAAAAATCATGGCCGCCAGCAGCCATCTTGGATTTCACTCTTTGCATGACTAAATCCTTTGGCACAGGCTACAGGTCGTACCTTTGGTCAGATCATTATGAAATTTGTCATGAATGTTGACATTGACATGTACATGTAGATGGGAACGAGTCATTTTGGTGTCATTCGGCCAAAAAACATGGCCGCCAGCAGCCATCTTGGATTTTACTCTTTGCATGACTAAATCCTTTGGCACGGGTTACAGGTCGTGGCTTTGGTCAGATCTTTATGAAATTTGTCATGAATGTTGCATTGATGTGTAGATGGGAACGAGTCATCTTGGGGTCATTCGGCAAAACAATATGGCCGCCAGCAGCCATCTTGGATTTTACTCTTTGCATGACTAAATCCTTTGGCGCGGGCTACAGGTCGTAGCTTTGGTCAGATCTTTATGAAATTTGTTATGGATGTTAATAATGACATGTAGATGGGAATGAGTAGTTTTGGGGACATCCGGCAAAAAAACATGGCTGCCAGCGGCCATCTTGGATTTCAAAATTTAATCCATTGGCGCTGGCTACAGGTCGTACTGCTTGTCTGATCATCATGACATTTTGCATGGATGTTAATATTGACATGTACATGTAGATGCGAACGGGTTATTCTGGGGTCGTTCGGCCAAAAAACATGGCCGCCAGCAGCCATCTTGGATTTTACTCTTTGCATGACTAAATCCTTTGGCGCGGGCTACAGGTCGAGGCTTTGGTCAGATCTTCATGAAATTTGTCATGGATGTTAACAATGACATGTAGATGAGAACAAGTCATTTTGGGGTCATTGGCCAAAAAACATTGGGGCTGACAGCCATCTTGGATTTCAAAATTAAATCGATTGGTCTACATGTCTTACTGTTTGTCTGATCATCATGAAATTTGTCATGGATGTTAACGAATCATTTTGGTGTCGTTCCACCAAAAGACATGGCCGCCAGCAGCCATCTTTGATTTTACTCTTTGCATGACTAAATCCTTTGGCGCGGGCTACAGGTCGTAGCTTTGGTATGACCTTCATGAAATTTGTCATGGATGTTAACAATGACATGTAGATTGGAAAGAATCCTTTTGGGGTCATTCAGCCAAAAATCATGGCCGCCAGCAGCCATCTTGGATTTCACTCTTTGCATGACTAAATCCTATGGCACAGGCTACAGGTCGTACCTTTGGTAAGATCATTATGAAATTTGTCCTGAATGTTGACATGTACATGTAGATGGGAACGAGTCATTTTGGGGTCATTCGGCCAAAAAACATGGCCGCTGGCAGCCATCTTGGATTTCAAAATTAAATCGATTCGCGTGGTCTACAGGTCATACTGTTCGTCTGATTATCATGAAATTTGTCAAGGATGTTAATAATGACAGGCAGATGGGAACGAGCCATTTTGGGGTCGTTCGGCCAAAAAACATGGCCGCCAGCAGCCATCTTGGATTTTACTCTTTGCATCACTAAATTCTCTGGCGCGGGCTACAGGTCGTAGCTTTGGTCGGATCTTCATGAAATTTGTCATTGGTGTTAACAATGACATGTAGATGGGAACGAGCTGTTTGTGGTCATTCGGCCAAAATACATCTTGGATTTTACTCTTTGCTTGACTAAATCCTTCAGCACAGGCTCTAGGTTGTACATTTGGACAGATCATTATGATATTTGTCATGGCTATTGACATTGACATGTAGATGTGAACGAGTCATTTTGGGGTAGTTTGACCAAAAAACATGGCCACCAGCAGCCATCTTGGATTTTAATCTTTGCATGACTAAATCCTTTGGCGCGGGCTACAGGTCGTACCTTTGGTCTGATCTTTATGAAATTTGTCCTAAATGTTGACATTGACATGTAGATGGGAACGAGTCATTTTGGGGTCATTCGGCAAAAAAACATGGCTGCCAGCAGCCATCTTGGATTTCAAAATTCAATCCATTTGCATGGGCTACAGGTCGTACTGCTCGTCTGATCATCATGCAATTTTACATGGATGTTAATATTGACATGTAGATGGGAACGAGTCATTCTGGGGTTGTTATGGCCGCCAGCAACTATCTTAGATTTTACTCTTTGCATGACTAAATCCTTTGGCGCGGGCTACAGGTCGTGGCTTTGGTCAGATCTTTATGAAATTTGTCATGAATGTTGACATTGACATGTAGATGGGAACGAGACATCTTGGGGTTATTCGGCAAAAAAATATGGCCGCCAGCAGCCATCTTGGATTTTACTCTTTGCATGACTAAATCCTTTGGCGCGGGCTACAGGTCGTAGCTTTGGTCAGATCTTCATGAAATTTGTTATGGATGTTAATAATGACATGTAGATGGGAATGAGTAGTTTTGGGGACATTCGGCAAAAAAACATGTCTGCCAGCGGCCATCTTGGATTTCAAAATTTAATCCATTGGCGCTGGCTACAGGTCGTACTGCTTGTCTGATCATCATGAAATTTTGCATGGATGTTAATATTGACATGTAGATGGGAACGGGTTATTCTGGGGTCGTTCGGCCAAAAAACATGGCCGCCAGCAGCCATCTTGGATTTTACTCTTTGCATGACTAAATCCTTTGGCGCGGGCTACAGGTCGAGGCTTTGGTCAGATCTTCATGAAATTTGTCATGGATGTTAACAATGACATGTAGATGGGAACAAGTCGTTTTGGCCAAAAAACATTGCCGCCCAGCAGCCAATTTGGATTTTACTCTTTGCATGACTAAATCCTTTGGCACAGGCAACAGGTCCTTGCTTTGGTCAGATCATTATGAAATTTGTCATGAATGTTCACATTGACATGTAGATGGGAATGAGTCATGTTTGGGGTCATTTGGCCAAAAAACATGGCCGCCATCTTTGATTTCAAAATTAAATCGATTGGCGCGGTCTACAGGTCGTACTGTTCGTCTGATTATCATGAAATTTGTCATGGATGTTAATAATGACAGGTAGATGGGAACGAGTCATTTTGGGGTAGTTTGGTCAAAAACATGGCCGTCATGAGCATCTTGGATTTTACTCTTTGCATGACTAAATCATTTGGCGGGGGCTGCAGGTCGTAGCTTTAGTCAGATCTTCATGAAATTTGTCATGACTGTTGACCTTGACATGCAAATGGGAACGAGTCATTTTGGGGTCATACGGCCAAAAGACATGACCGCCAGCAGCCATCTTGGATTTTACTCTTTGCATGACTAAATCCTTTGGCACAGGCTACAGGTCCTTACTTTGGTCAGATCACTATGAAATTGACGTTGACATGTGGATGGGAGTGAGTCATTTTGGGGTCATTTGGCCAGAAAACATGGCCGCTGGCAGCCATCTGTGTCTCTTTGATTTCAAAATTAAATCGATTGGCGCGGTCTACATGTCGTACTGTTCGTCTGATTATCATGAAATTTGTCATGGATGTTAATAATGATAGGCTGATGGGAATGAGTCATTTTGCGGTAGTTCGACCAAAAAACATAGCCGACTTGGCCGTCTTGAGCATCTTGGATTTTACTCTTTGCATGACTAAATCCTTCGGCACAGGCTCTAGGTCGTACATGTACCTTTGGTCAGATCATTATGATATTTGTCATGGCTATTGACATGTACAATGTAGATGGGAACGAGTCATTTTGGGGTCGTTTGACCAAAAAACATGGCGTCAGCGGTCATCTTGGATTTCAAAATTCAATCCATTAGCATGGGCCACAGGTCGTATCTTTAGTCGGATCATTATTAAATTTGTCATGGATGTTAAAATTGACATGTAGATGGGAAATGAGTAATTTTGGGGTTGTTCGGCCAAAAACATGGCCGCCAGCAGCCATCTTGGATTATACTCTTTGCATGACTAAATTCTTTGTCAAGGGCTACAAGTTGAATCTTTGGTCCAATCATCATGAGATTTGTCATGGATGTTAACAATTACATGTAGATGGGAAAAGATTCATATCTTTTGTCGGACTATCATGAAATTGGTGAAGGATGTTAACAATGACATGTAATAGGAAGAAGTCTTTTTTGGGTCATTTGGCAAAAAAACGATGGCTCTTGCGGCCATCTTGGATTTTAATCTTTGCATAACTAGGCCTTTCAACTTTCCACATTCCGAATCGCTCCATTAACTGTAACACATGAAATTATTCCCTTTCCTTGTTGAGCTACAGTGTCATTGACACTTTCATAATTACATTTCAGTCAATTCACATTTTCAGTTGCATATACATGTATACCGGTATGTGAACCAATTTCATCATTACAGAAATTGCAAATTCATCGTTGATTCCATCATCTCAACATTTCATTAAAGTGAGACTTTATGTTCACACATCGGTTCATTCAGGCAACATTTTTTTTTCATTTCTACACTGGTCATTGCATTGATCGTCTTCAATGGGAATAATCTATAATTATATATGTACATGTATATCATCGTTAACTATTAAAGTGACATTTCTCTTCCTCCCAATCAATATTGCATTAAAATGACGCTTCATATTCATTACACTTCATTCAATAATTTCTGTTTCTTCATCACTTATTGCATTGATTTCCTTCAGGTAAGGTAAGCTATGTCCGACTCAAATGTTAAAGTGACGCATCATATTCACTACACTTTATTCAATAATTTCTTTATCTACATAGTTTACATGTATTGCATTGATTGCCTGCAGCTAAGGTAATCTATGTCCGACTCAAATAATACAAATATTAGAGGCATTCCATTTCCATCCATTAATTCTAAGGAAACTTCTGCTGTGATATATATATATGTATATATATATACATATACATACATATACATACATGGTACTACATGTGCTACACCACTCGGAGAAATGTCTGTGTCATCACACTAAAATACCATGTTAGAACTTGAATTGATATATTCGTAATCGTATATAGTCACCAATAGCCGGGTTACTACCGTAGTACCTGACATTGCCCATCTAGTGAACTATTCAAACACAGCAGGCCTGGTTGATTTCGCTGTGGGATGATGGTTCACTTCCATCCTCAAGCTACTTATGCCATTTCATGGCATAATTCTGTTCTGACGTGCAGGGGTAGATTTGCTTGAGGCCCCACCACAGTTCAATTCGCACCATGTTCTCAGCTATTATTATCTTATGTTCGAACTTTACTCATATGTTTGGACTGATCATAACCATTTTAATGCTGGGTTTGAATAGTTCACTAGATGGGCAATGTCCGTTACTACGGTAGTAACCCGGCTATTGGTGACTATATACGATTACGAATATATTAATCCAAGTTCTAGCATGGTATTTGTGTGAAGACACAGACATTTCTCCGAGTGGAGTAGCACATGTAGTACCCTGTAGGGAACATCCTATAATTATTGTAACATTGAACTTAATGATCAACTTGGTGGTTGCTCCATTACGTGTCACGTACGATCATATTATAATAACAGTACCTGGTTCTCACCACCAACTTTCATACACTAAGTTTTACCGATAACATGATACGAGTAGATGGTACGTAATCTCCAGGTACGTAAATAGTACTAAATACGGCCATCAGGAACTTCCGGGAGAAAATTTTGAAAATTCGGCAGTGCTCTTGAAATCGGTTTGTATTTGATGAATAGTTTCGTTTGGAGCGAACTTGGTATAAAACATATATCCAAAAACTAGAATATAAAATTAATGAATTGGAGAAAAACAACGACTTGCTAAAGAAGCAAATACGCACAGCCCCGGGAGTGACACTAGTACAAAAAACGCTGAGGCAACCCAAACATCTAGCACAGCAGCCCTAGTCAACCAACTCCATGAGCGTGTTACAAATATTATGTTTGCACAAATAAACAAACAAATGGACAAACTGGAGAACGATATCCTGTCTGATAATACCCGGCCTTTAGAAAAATATACCACAACCAACAACGACACACCGGCACAGACCGAAGATATCTACAAAGATGCGGCGTACATGACAGGTAAACCCATAACATTCAATGAACTCTCATCACAACAAAGTAAGCGCATAGAGGCTCCATCCGAATACCAATTACCATCAGCAGCTAGACAACCGCCACCGACACGTATGCACCTCCATACAGGACCTCAACCAACCTACCATACACCTCCAGCACCACAGACAAACCCAGGTCAATGGAGACGAGGAGGAACTGAATATAGTCATACAGGACCTCAACCACCCTACCATACACCTGCAGCACCACAGACACACCCCGGTCAATGGAGACGAGGAAGAAATAGAGTAAGACAGGTAGCTCCGATTAGCAACACCTGTAGAAGAGTGTTATCCCAAGACAGGACCACATCTTCAAGCTACCAGCAGCCTTTTTTAGGGGAAAACAGCCTCTCCAACAACCGAAGATAACAGCGGATAACGAGCCAAATGCAGTACCACCGAAACAAAATGAACTGCGCATACTGACATACAACTGCAAAAACATCAAATCATGCGCATTAACATTCAATAATCTATTAGACCATGCTGACATTTTCCTTATACAAGAACACTGGCTATACCACTTCGAACTTAAGCTACTGAATGAACTACACGCCGATATATCCGGAGCCGGAAAAGCTGTCGACCCTTTACATCCCCTAACACCAGTCAGCCTTCCAAGAGGATATGGCGGAGTAGCCTGCCTATGGAACAGATCTATTGATAAACACATTCGAGTAATTCCTGATGGCAACACAAGACTACAATGTATTGAGCTGCTATCTGCTGAACCTCTACTTATAATAAGTGTATATATGCCCACCAACACCACCAATGCACTACCGAACGAATATGAAGAAATCCTTGACCAGATTCGTGAGATATACTGCAAGAAAATACAACGATACACATACGATGTATATTGGAGGAGACATGAACGAAGACATCAAGTCGCGCTGTAGCCTTCCGCAAATTGCTGACAGATACCCACTTGAAATCGGAAAACATCGGGAAAACATTCATTAATGTTAAAGGAGTTGCCGTGTCCGAAATCGATTCAATCATGTATCCAGATAACATAGCAATTCATAATGCAGAGATCCTCGAACTTGATGAAAACACATCAGACCACCAACCCAAGATGCTAAGAATCCCGTATGATATTATAAAAGCTCATCAAATGGCAAAGACAACTGAACCAGCAATAACCAGAGTCAAGTGTGATAAAGTAGACATACTCCTATACCAAGATCTACTTGATGAGAAAATGACAAAGTCACACGTCAACCACTGGGACAGAGTAGAAAATGGACTCGAAGAGACTACCAACATGATGACCGGTGCCGCCCTAGAATGTGCACCAAAAAAGAAGAAGAATAAGAACAACCCAAAACTAAAGGTTTGGAATGAAGATATTTCGGCGAAGTTACATCTGTACCGGAGAGTGTACAAGGAGTGGAGAGACGCAGGAAAACCGAATGAGGGTACGCTTCTTCATAACAAAAAAGATGCTAGAAAAGAATTCCGCTTTGAAGTCAACAAAGCACTGTGCATACGCAACCAAGATCTCCGTGCAAAAGTCCTAGGCGCCGAGAGAAGGACAGAAGTCTAATGTTCAACCTCATCAGGGGACAAAGAGGAAAGTCACACCAATGTATATCTGACCTCCATGTCGATGGCAAAACATTCTCTGATGACAATATAATCAATGTATGGTCACTACACTTCAGCGAACAGGCAAAAATGAAGGATCACGACTACAACTTTAACTTCCTCAAACAATGCCTTGACGATTACCACATCCTAAAATCAAATGGCTCTCCTGACTCTGTACCACCCATTTGAGTAAATGAGTTAAGAAAGATCTTATCAACAATGAAGAAAGGAAAAGCACCTGACAAAAGTGGCTTGATCATCGAACACTTCATCTACGCCTTTGATAGTTTACTCTCTACTATTGCCTCGATTATCAACAAAATACTGGAAAATGGTGAGATACCAACTAGCATGAACATTGGAGTAATCACACCAGTCTTTAAACAGAAAGGCGACAAATGTAACTCAACTAGCTACAGATGGATTACCATCTCGCCAGTGATGATGAAAATAGTGGAACACATCCTTCGAAAATACCTCAGAGAAGCGACAGCACCTCTACAGTCACCGATGCAACGAGGATTCACACCTGGAGCATCCCCTCTCAATAGCGCACTACTGCTTGAGGAAGTCATACGTGAAAGTAGAGACAATAATCATCCTATATTCATCGCCTTCTTAGATGCTAAATCAGCCTTTGATGTTATCAACCACCAAATCATGATGAGGAAATTACATCAATACAACAGTATACAGGGTCTTGGAGCTTGATTGATGGCATGCATATCAACTGCAAATCAACTGTCAAATGGAATGGGAAGACATCAGAAGAGTTTACAATAGAGCAGGGCGTACGGCAAAGAGTTGTACTAAGTGCTGATCTCTATAAAACCTACATTGAAGAATTATTAGGACTATTCCAACAATCTGATTGCGGAACTAGAGTTGGCAACATCCACCTTAACGCCACAGCATGTGCCGACGACGTTGCAGTTTTCAGTCATGATCGCAGTCAGCTGCAAGTCCTCATCAACTGCGCACACCACTATAGCCAGCTCCATAGATATAAATTGCAAGCCCAGAAGAGCGTAACAGTCGAAATCAAACCGTTCAAACAAACTAAAAACAACAGCAATTACACCTGGAATATGCAAGGCACCACTATGCCGACTGCAGAGACTGCTCCACATTTGGGAATAATCCGATCCACCAACATTGAAAAGACAACAAGAGAAACAGTTGGTAACAACATCAAAAAAGCTAGGCGAACATCTTACAGCCTCATGCCGGTTGGATTTCATGGAGTTAATGGTCTTGATCCCATCCGCTGTCTACGTCTGTATCAGATGTACATTGTTCCTGTGCTGCTGTATGGTTGTGCAGTCCTACAACCTCAAGGATCCAACCTACTTAACCTTGAGATGTTCCAGAAAAAAATGCTTAAGAGAATAATGTCGCTACCAACCAGAGCAGCTGATCTTGCTACCTACATCCTCTCTAGAATACTCCCTATTGAAGCACAGCTAGACATCCGGATACTCTGCCTTTACTACAACGTCTGTACACAAACTGATAACAGCCTTGAAAAGCAGATTGCTGAACGCCAAATCACAATGAAATCTACCGCCAGCCCATTCTCCAAAACACAATGGAAAAACATGACTAAAACAGCTGTTTCTAAATACTGGACACACAAAATCTGAGCAAGCCAGCATCTCTATAAGCCTCACACACCTGAGTACTCACACTTTTCAACCTGGTAAGCAACATCAAATACTAAAAGCTGACATCAACCCAGAAAAAGCCGCTGCAATGCTTGCTATTCGACTACAACTAGCAACAATGACCTACAACCTAGAAAGCCGGCATTTCACCAAGACAAAGAACGATACCGTATGCAACCTTTGTGGTGAAGAAGACGAGGACATACATCACTTCCTTCTGACTTGCTCAACTCTAAAAGATACCAGAAAAAAAGTAACAACCATGCTCACACATGAATACCAACTACTATGCTCTGCCGATTTTACCCGACTCGATGATCAGCAGAAGGTACAAGCCATCTTAGATGTCACCAAATTGGAGCATTCTATCAAAACAATCAGTAGTATGTTTAACTTGGCAGCCAACCGTTACTGCTACCTGATGCACTGATCCAGACAGAAGAAATTTATCGACCTTGGCGGAGAACGAAATCGCAAAAGGAACAATGGTATCCAGGCACACACATAACTATTTTATACATTCAGTTATTAACAGATCTCACGCTGGTTTCGGGGAAACTTGTACATATGAACCCCATATGGAAGTACATGTACATATTATGAGATGGAGGTTAAGTGACCAATTTTGAATGAAGATCTCGATGCAAATCGGCGGAGCAAAAGTTACAGACTTGTACCTACTTCTGAGTGTGATTTGATGTGGTATTGGAAACAGCAAGTATCTATCTGGCGGATCCACTTAGAACTTGTTCCATTTTAATGTTGGTGTATTTATCTATGAAATTTTATATTGATTTTTCAAATGTAGGTCAAATGAAGTGATGTACATAATTCCATAAAAAAAAAATCTCGATGATCGAGTTACTAACTGTTGTTTCCAATACCACGTCAAGTCACACTCAGAAGTATGTGCAACTCTGTTACTTTTACGCCGCTGATTTGCATGGAAATTCCCATTCAAAATTGTTCGCTTGACCTCCCCCCTTAAACAAACCGTTAAGCGCCCGCACACAATGTGATATATATTGTACAACAAATATCGAGCACAGGTTATAGGTCAAATTGTAGCGCGTGTTGTGGAGAATAGCGCAACATATTGTCACACGATTAGATCATGACATGAATCTCTACTCTGGCTAACGCCCGTAGATATCATATTCCACCAGCACGAAACCTTGGAACTTTTTGAAGTTTTGACAGGGAACCTTATAAATTTGAAAAAATAACACAGGGAATATATGTCTTAGTTATTATCTGTTCCTTAATAATGTACTTTACTGTGGGTGGAGGTCCCAACTCGAAATTTTATGATTAAAGCGGATTTTTGAGAGATTTTGCTTTGCTGACAATTATAGCATTCCCCCTGGGTAAATAATTCAATGTTTATTGTGATATCGGCTCACAAATGTCATACTTTTTACCTTTACTCCTTCGATCTGTCCTGGTGGACAACTTTTGATGTTGCTATCAGCGTTATGTATATACAGGTTTCCTTCATCCGGTTATTGTTGTACATATAGAAAAACAGGCAATTTTGAGTTGGGACATTCACCCATTGTGAAGTACATTATTAAGGAACAGATCATAGCTGAGAAATATGTTCCCTGCATTATTGTTCCGACTTTATAAAGTTCACTGTCAAAACTTCTTCAAGTTTAAAGGTTGTTTTATTAATAGTGGAATATGACCTATACGGGCGTTAGACAGAGTAGAGATGCATGGCATGATCTATCGCTTGACCAGCCCTGCGAGTAATCAAATAGTTTTGAATATGTACAATAGAGTCGTATGATTTATTCCAAGTAGACAATCAGATTCAACTTGGCATCCAGCGTGTCCTTAAACTTCAAGTCCAAGTTGATTAGCAAAGCTGGAGTAGCGGGATATTATGGACAGCGGAATATATTCATGCCTCTACAATACAATTACAACTGAAAAAAAAGTGGACTGGACATCAGCAAATTGGTGTCTATATGATATCTGATTGCGAATTTGTGTGGGGAAATAAATCAGGTATATAGGGCCTACTGGTCTATATAACTTCACACACTTGTAATATTAATATTTATTGGAAAATTGAATTAAATATCTGCGATAAATACACATATATACCTGTACCTATAGCCTACCCATGTTAATAATAACCCAATGTTGCATTCCTGAGAAAGTCACATGACTAAAATAGGACAAATATTGTGCAACACATATCGCTTCATGTGTGGCCTGCATTAGGCATTACAACTTTAAATACATTGACAGAGTTACATGTAGGGTGACAACCGATGTAGTTGTTGGCTACCATATTCTGCAAAAGCTGTGCATACACTTAGTTATACACATTTATCATCTAATTTCTATTATAAAATAAATTTCGGAAAAAACCTCAGTCCCCAGAGTTGGACAGACATCCCCCGGGCCCACATCCAGCTTTTAACTTACGGTAGCTAGACACATACAAATTTGGGCATTTATATACTGTAATAGAGTTTCATTCAGTATTATATATACGTATAGACACACACACATGTTGGGTTGATGTTTGCCATATTTTCCAATTACATTTCATGAACTTTGCGCACATTTTGATTTAAGAAAAACAATTAAATAAAAAAAATTATATTTTTATCAGATCAAATTTTATTTTAAATAATTTTGTTTTCAAACAAAAATGGTACACATATTCACGAAGTGACATGCCAGTTCCAACATGTGTATTAGTAATGTAATTACATGTACATACCAGTAACTAACAATGTCTTTCAGTAATACAGAGGTCAGAGGCTGTTTATTTGACATAAATGTATATAATCGCCTAAATCATGCATTTATCATTGTTTACATTGCATTGATATACAGGCTAGTACATTTCCATACATGTTTATCATTCATTGATTTTCATTACAGAAACCATACTCGGTGCATACATGTGTAAATATAGACATGAGTTATTTGCCATGCACTGGCACCAATGTCGCTACCTGTACATCATCACAGAAAGAAATGAGAAAAAAACACTCTGGACAATCTACAATATATGAAGTATTACATGTAGGTAATCCATCAAATAGGTATCACATATACATGTATTTGCTAGCAGTGGTACTTTTTATAAGTAATTTGGCGCCCATGTGCTATATGTACATGTACGGTATATCGCAGCAAGCAAAGTCATTGTTGTTTTTACAAGAGTCTGATAAAGTCTTTGTTTTATAATTCTAATTTCCTATATGTTACAGTTACACAAAGATTTATCTGGCATTTTGTAATGTCTGATTAAAGTTGTACATGTACATGTAGTATTTAGGGTCATTGTATTCAACGCCAAACATGCCTCAAATATTTGGCCACTTCACATATTAAGGGGACTGAGGCCTTTGTCCAGTGTTTTTCCAGGATTTTTAAAAGATGATATATGTATAATTTTCCTTGGATAAACACGAACACGCACATTGTGCATGTAGCTTAATGTATTAAAATTAACCTAAACTCAGCGTAATTCGTGCTGAGATCTGAAAAAATACTGTAATGTATCTCAATTTTGCCTGAAACATCAAATGTTTTGGCGATCAGGTATCCATTTTGTGCCAAAAAATTCAAAATTCTAAGATTTAAAATGTTGGGGAGGGGCTGTTTTTGTTTTGCAATGTGATGAGCATTTAGTGATTTTTTGGAATCATTACTAGTACATGTACACATATACATGTAAAACTATTTAATACTGCATGCACCTGCGTAGTCTGTACATACAATGTACATGTTCCTGAATGTATATGCACAGCTGAGTTGTAATATAATATAATCTCGCTTTGATTGCAGTTATTTTAAGCACTACAGTACAATATAAAAAGAAAAGCCATCCAGTATATTTACTAATAATGTGGATCAATCTGGATTCACGGTGGATATCCATCTCCGACTTTCAGTTGTGGGGGGGGGAAATTTTGACAATAACTTTATACCGGTATATGGAACATAATTATACCTGTATTATATTGGTTCCAGTTTTACCATGTTAATAGTATATGAGATAATTACTTTATTTTCATGACAGTCAATGCCAGCCCTACTAGTATATGGATGTTGGATTTCAGGATTAATATATGAATAAATGGATAATTTTTTTATGAAGCTTGTCCAACGGTATGTACATTTGTTTAATCTATGCAACTTTTGTTTCAATGATACACAGTTATGTTTAACATATTTGTGATCCACTCAGAGATGTGGCGACATGGGGGGGGGGGCGATTTGGCAATTTCATTTTCAAATTCTGATTCAGATCTGTAAAAATACCTGAATAATGGGCTGCCCAGTGGATTATAGAAGACTTGGACTATATCGTGGTGAAAAGTAAATGTTATCCTCACTTGTGGTGAGAAATAAATACCCCCACCCCATTACATGTGAGAAATAAATTTTATCCTGATGAACGAACAACATTAGTGGGTGCGACCACTTTTATGCCCCCCCCCAAATACACTTTATTCTGACCCCCCCCCAATTAATTATTTCTGGTGACCGAACCATCTTAGTGGACATGAGTCACATGACTGCTTTGGCGTATCAATAAATTGGTTGATAATGACTTGAATACCCCCACTGTCGTGGTTAGTCCAATGCTTCTCGTAGTAAATCCAGCTAAGATATTGGGATTGCTAGACGATGGCATATAGCCATCCAGAATATCTTAGCCGGTTTTAATACGAGAAGACTTGGACTATGTCGTGGTGATTAGTAAATTTGTAAATTTTATCCTCAAGAACGAATTATTTGACGGTATCAATAAATTGGTTGATAATGACATAAATATTTGTTCTGGCACCCCCCCCCCCCCCCAATACATATCATTCTGGTGGCCGAACAACCTTACTAGACATGAGTCATTTGACCGATTTGTGTACCGTTGACAATAAATTTGTTGATAATGGCTTAAATGTTGTGAGAAGTAAATTTTATCATGGAGACCGAACCACAATGGACATGGCCAATTAATTGACAGTATCAATAAATTGGTTGCTAATGACATCAATATTTGTTCTGACTCGACTCCCCCACACCTCCAATACATGTTGTCCTGGTGACGAAACAAACTTAGTAGGAATGCCCACTTTGACTGTATCAATAAATTGGTTGATACTGACATAAAAATCTGATCCCACCCCCCCCCCCAATAAATATTATCCTGGTGGCCGAACAACTTTAGTAGACATGAGTCACATTACCGATTTTGTTGTACCGGTATCAAAAAAATTGTCGATAATGACATAAATGTTGTGAGAAGTGAATTTTATCCTGGAGACCGAACCACAATGGACATGGTCAATTAATTTACAGTACATATCTCAATAAATTGGTTGATAATGCCATAAATATTTGTTCTGAATTGCCCCCCCCCCCCCCAATAAATTTTATCTTGGTGACCAAACAAACTTAGTTGGAATGCCCGCTTTGACTATTAATACATTGGTTGATAATGACATAAATAGTTTATCCTGGTGACTGAACAACCTTAGTGGACATACATGTAAGTCACATGACCGATTGATGTATCAATAAATTGGTTGATAAGAGACATAAATGTGGTGAGAAGTAAATTTTATCCTGGAGACCGAACCACATTAATGGACTTGGCCAATTATTTGAAAGTCAATAAATTGATTGATAACTAGAGGTCAGATTCCATGGAATCAGATATACTTCCATGGTATTCCATCCCATCCCATCCCATCCCGACCTGACCTTGGTCTTCAAAATGGTCAATCGAATGTCAAATCGGGTAAAACATGCGGATTTCCACGAAATTTGATACCTAGGGGTACTTTTGTCCGGGGAGTCTTTTGGGCGGGTCAAGTCGTGACCCCGACCTGACATTGACATTCGAAATGGTAAGTTCAAGGTCAAATCGAGTAAAACGATCGGATTTCGACGAAATTTTATACCTAGGAAAACTTTTGTCCGGGGAGTGTTTTGGACAGGTCAAATCGTGACAATATGTTACTTTTACAGTAGAGCGGACATACCTATATAGTATATCGGTGAGCATATTCATGCATTTGCCTTGCTTCTTGCTAAGTCCGTTTGAATTTGCGTCATGAAGAGAGGGTTTGAATTTGAGTAATATATATCACCCGTCACAACGTTATACGCTACCAGGGTTAAACCGTTCAATATAAATCATTAAAAAGTGTACTAATCTTGCGTTTATATACTACTTATCACATCCACTCATCGAAAAGTTTTTATCTCAATATATGATTTTCGGAGTAATTTTGCCCATTTGATCTTCGGTGGAATTTTCCAAATCTGAACCCACCCGACACAAACACTCCCTTGAGCAGGTTGCGTTTATATTAGAGAGGTCAAATTTTAGAGTCATACCTACAGTATACCGGCTTATGTACCACCGCATTAAACTCGCTCCTACATCGGCCCGTTTGGATTTGGGGCTAAAAATCGGCTAGTGATAGACTACAGAAGTATACATATTTATGATATATAGCGTTGTCACGAGTAAACCGTTCCGTTCCATCTGAAAATTAGAAAATTGCGCTCTAGATGCGCGTGAACACTAGCTATCAGATGTACTCGTCAAAAAAAAAATTCTCGATGTTTGAATTTGAAGTATAGCGGTCAAGATTTGGGGGGGGGGGCGTGAATAGAATATCCAAATGTACCTGCTACGGCATTACCTTGCTCTTTAATTAGCCCTTTTGGATTTGGTGGGAAGAATAGGTGCATTTTCCTGTTCCCCGTATAGCGGAAAGGGGTATATATATATAGTCACGCATTTCAATCAGTTTGGATATAAAGTTTAAATATACACAGTTATATGCCTATATATTTAATACTAATATATTTTCTTATAAATTAATAGCGCAGTGCGTAGTCGAGTGGTCAGAGCGTCAAACCTTCAGTTTGTGTTTTTATTGCGACGTGAGTTCGAATCCCGTCAAATTATCTTTTTTTATTTTTTATTTTTAACATGTTTTGGTGTATTTTAATCATCAAATACGAATAATACCAAACTAAAGATAATGTAAAGATGCTTTTTATATTCGATTTCAATCAGTTTGGATATAAAGTTTAAATATACACAGTTATATGCCTACATATTTAATACTATTATATTTTCTTATAAATTAACAGCGCAGTGCGTAGCCGAGTGGAGAGAGCGTCAAACATTCAGTTTGTGTTTTATTGCGACGTGAGTTCGAATCCCGTCAAATTATCTTTTTTTATTTTTTATTTTTAACATGTTTTGGTGTATTTTAATCATCAAATACGAATAATACCAAACTAAAGATAATGTAAAGATGCTTTTTATATTCGATAAATAACTAGAATATAAACAATATACAAATTGATCTTACGAAACTGATGATGTTTGCATGTTTCTATGTGTTTATCGTTGTTATCGCAAATGGAATAATTGGCTATACGTCGTCATTACGTTAGTAGAAATATACACCATATAACGAAGTCTTGTGTGATCAAATTAATGTAATGTTTGTATTTTGTTTGGTTGTATATGATATGCAGTGCGTTGAAGATGCGAAAGAAAATACAAAAGTGAAATGCACGCACGCAGATAGCTCATGACACACTATACACGATAAAATGATAATTTACCACACACCATGGGCTACACAATTTACGAATAGGTGGGTTTATATTAAAATCCAAGTTATTTGCTTTATAACGGCTCCGATATGAACTCATACCAATATAGCACTCTGGAAATGATTGTTGGAATTCGACGGGCGTTCTATCAGTTCTCTGGTAGAGGAATGAGACTGGCCCGCGGCAAGACGGGTGTATTCGAATCGGAGGTAGGTTCCATCCCACGGAGGATGGGGTAGCCGGAGGAAGGAGAGAGGGGAGTGACAAATTTTTGGCGTATATATAGATAATATATATTATATATATAAGCGGAATTATTTTGAAGAGCTCTTTTCATTTGACTGAGAAAAAAATAATGTTCTAAGTCCAAAAGTTTTGGTTGAAATATTGGAGCCTTTTTCAAAAAGTGAAAACAAAATGAACGACTTTTCTGGGACAGGTCGATTTGGATCCGTTTTGGACTCTGGATTTCCCAAAAGTCATCTCCGTTTCGCGTGTAGCATAATCTGAATCTTCGGAGGAGATGTGTTATCAAGCACATGGGCCCAAATTGCAAACTTTGAGGGCCCGTAACTCTTGCATTTCTTCTCGGATTTCAAAAATCCTTTCCGGTATGAGTTTGTTTTCGTTCGGGAAATACATAAACTTAAATATATGAATGTCAATCAAAATTTTATTTTGCAAACAATTTGCCCCCCACCCCAGTGTCAAAATATATGTCCGACCCTGTCAAAATTTCCTTCTCTGACTAAACTGACAACGGTCAACACGACTATGAAAACCACATGCAGTTATCTGGAATGATACAAGAGGACAACAGAGTACAATCAAATAGAGGTTTGCCAACTATGGGCGGTAACTCCTCAGGGAAAGCGCGGACACAAGTTCTGAAGCCCGTGGGCAGTAGGGCATATCGAGATGTGTATACAGTCCAATTTTCGATGCTCTGCTCCTTATAATTTCCGAGATAATAAAATGACATTTTTTCATATAAAGGGAGATAACTCCACGGGGTAAATGCGGACAATATCCGTTATGAGCCAAAGGCATAGAACTCATTTACCCCAACATACTTACCAAACTTGAGTTTTCTAGTACTAATACATTCCGAGATTTGGGCGTTGAAAAATACTGTAGTATAATAATAATAATAATAATAATAATAATGAAAAATAATCGAAAAAGGGCCATAACTCTGTTAAAAGATATTGGACCAACATCCGGATACCATTATTTTTAGTAGACCTTAGATGCCTTCATTCGCTAGAGATTTCGCGGTCCTGCTCCCATTAGTTTCTGAGTATTTCCAATTAAACAGAAAACGGCCGCAGTAGAAAAACAATATACTTCCTTGGTTACACCATGGAAGTATAATAATAGGATCAATCATGAGTGGAAAGAATCGCAGTTTATGGACGGAAAATATGAAGTATGGTGATTATATGTTGTCCTAATATGTGTAGGTCGATCTCAAGTGTTTGGACGTGACCCCACCCCTGCCTCGAAATTGGGTGACGGGATTGGGAAAACATCAACCCCTGGCACAAACTGCTAAGTTTGAGGCCCCGTAACTTCGTCAGTTTCCAACGGATTTTAAAGTTGTTTCCAGTTTTGTGATTTGCGGCTGACATAGATTGCATAGTATAAATTTCATCTGATTTGGATACGGATAACACTTTGATTATTTGAAAGCATATGGGCCCAAATTCAAACTTGTACGGCCAAAATCTCCGCCATTTTCCAACGTATTTACGATCTGTGTTCAGCTTCGAGATCGGCTGATGTTGCAGATATTATATTCCAAGTTTCATCTGATTCCGAGAAGAATTAAAATTCGGCACCACGGACCACCCCTCCCCAGACCCACAATAATGAACCGACACTGGCAACATTTGGCCCACCGCGTGCCGTCTCCAGTCCGTACGCATTTTCGTATCAGATGACATCCTATGTTCGATATCTTCGGAGGAGATGTGTTATCAAGCACATGGGCCCAAAATTGCAAAGTTTGAGGGCCCGCGATTCTTTTAGTTTTCGATGGATTTTCGAAATTCGTCCAGTTTCTAGATCGGCTGATGTTGCAGATGTTATATTCCAAGTTTCATCTGATTCCGAGAAGAATTAAAAATTGGTACCACGGACCACCCCTCCCCAGACCCACAATAATGAACCGACACTGGCAAAATTTGGCCCACCGCGTGCCCTCTTCCGTCCGCACACGTTGGCGTATCAGCTGACATCCAAACTTCGACATCTTCGGAGGAGATGTGTTATCAAGCACATGGGCCCAAATTGCAAACTTTGAGGGCCCGTAACTCTTGCATTTCTTCTCGGATTTCAAAAATCCTTTCCGGTATGAGTTTGTTTTCGTTCGGGAAATACATAAACTTAAATATATGAATGTCAATCAAAATTTTATTTTGCAAACAATTTGCCCCCCACCCCAGTGTCAAAATATATGTCCGACCCTGTCAAAATTTCCTTCTCTGACTAAACTGACAACGGTCAACACGACTATGAAAACCACATGCAGTTATCTGGAATGATACAAGAGGACAACAGAGTACAATCAAATAGAGGTTTGCCAACTATGGGCGGTAACTCCTCAGGGAAAGCGCGGACACAAGTTCTGAAGCCCGTGGGCAGTAGGGCATATCGAGATGTGTATACAGTCCAATTTTCGATGCTCTGCTCCTTATAATTTCCGAGATAATAAAATGACATTTTTTCATATAAAGGGAGATAACTCCA
This sequence comes from Siphonodentalium dalli, assembly GCA_032622095.1. Taxonomy (NCBI): domain Eukaryota; kingdom Metazoa; phylum Mollusca; class Scaphopoda; order Gadilida; family Siphonodentaliidae; genus Siphonodentalium; species Siphonodentalium dalli. Next base: position 166,610,260 of record CP136062.1, read on the forward strand.
CGGGGTAAATGCGGACAATATCCGTTATGAGCCAAAGGCATAGAACTCATTTACCCCAACATACTTACCAAACTTGAGTTTTCTAGTACTAATACATTCCGAGATTTGGGCGTTGAAAAATACTGTAGTATAATAATAATAATAATAATAATAACTAGAGGTCAGATTCCATGGAATCAGATATACTTCCATGGTATTCCATCCCATCCCATGTGAGTGTTATGCGTATATGTGTGTTCCTCTTCGTGCGAATGCATATTGGTGCCTTACGATCCGATGGTGGACTTGCATTGACATTTCTAAATTTAATATATATTTTGGTACTTCTGTCTGTCTGTTTGTTTGTCTGTCAGCTATGGCCGGGAAAACTGCTGGACGGATTTTTAAGAAATCTGATAAATGTGGGTACTTTTGTCCAGGGAGTGTTCGGGACGGGTCGAATCGTGACCCCCGACCTGACATTGGTCTTCAAAAAGGTCAATCGAAGGTCAAATCGGGCAACACTGACGGATTTCCACGAAATTCGATACCTAGGGATACTTTTGCCCGGGGAGTCTTTTGGGCGGGTCAAGTCGTGACCCCGACCTGACATTGACCTTCCAAATGATCAGTCCAAGGTCAAATCGGGTAATACGAACGGATTTTGACGAAATTTGATACCTAGGAAAACTTTTGTCCGGGGAGTGTTTTGACTGGTCAAATTGTGACAATAGGTTACTTTTACAGTAGAGCGGACATACCTATATAGTATATCGGTGAGCATATTCATGCATTTGCCTTGCTTCTTGATAAGTCTGTTTGAATTTGCGTCATGAACAGAGGGTTTGAATTTGAGTAATATATATCACCCGTTACAACGTTATACGCTACCAGGGTTAAACCGTTCAATATAAATTATTAAGAAGTGTACTAATCTTGCGTTTAGATACTACTTATCACATCCACTCAACGAAAAGTTTTTATCTCAATATATGATTTTCGGAGTAATTTTCCACATTTGATCTTCGGTGGAATTTGCCAAATCTGAACCCACCCGACACAAACACTCCCTTGAGCAGGTTGCGTTTATATTAGAGAGGTCAAATTTTGGAGGCATACCTACAGTATACCGGCTTAGGTACCACCGCTTTAAACTCGCTCTTAGATTAGCCCGTTTGGATTTGGGGCTAAACATCGGCTAGTGATGGACTACAGAAGGATACACATTTATGATATATAGCGCTGTCACGAGTAAACCGTTCCATCTAAACATTAGAAAATCGCCCTCTGGATGCTCGTGAACGCTAGCCATCAGATGTAGTCGTCAAAAAAAAATTATCTCGATGTTTGAATTTCCCCCCCTTTGCAATTTTCGTGGAATTTTCCTAAAGTCTCAACCCACACTGACACGCATTCTCCGTTGGGCATGTTACATTTATAGTATAGCCCTCAAACTTCCGGGACGTAAATAAAGTATGTCAACGTACATACTACGACATTATCTCGCTCTTTAACCAGCCGGTTTGGATTTGGCGGGAAAAGTAGTTGCAATATTTCCGTACACCGTAGCGCGGAAAGTACTGGGTAAAAACATTTTTAAGCGGTATATTGGAGTCCGAATCTCTCGTCCAATTCGGAATATGCAATAAAAAATTTAGAGCTCTGTACTTATAAAAAAAAAAAAAAAAAAAAAAAAAAAACCTCAGTTTATTCATCCCGGTGTATAGTATGTCCCCTGTTTATGGGCGGTAACTCTTCAGGGAAAGCGCGGACACAAGTTTTGATGCCCGTGGGCAGTAGGGCATACCGAGGTGTACATACGGTCCAATTTTCGATGCTCTGCTCCTTATAATTTCCGAGATAATAAAATGACATTTTTTCATATAAAGGGAGATAACTCCACGAGGTAAATGCGGACAATATCCGTTATGAGCCAAAGGCATAGAACTCATTTACCCCAACATACTTACCAAACTTGAGTTTTCTAGTACTAATACATTCAGAGATTTGGGCGTTGAAAAATACTGTAGTATAATAATAATAATAATAATAATAATAATGAAAAATAATCGAATAAGGGCTATAACTCTGTCTTGAAACATTGGGCCGAAATCCGGATATCATTATCTTTAGTAGACCTCAGATGCCTATATTCGTTAGAACTCTTGCGGTCCTGCTGCAATTAGTTTCTGAGTATTTTGAAATAAACGGAAAACTACCCCAATAGAAAAACAATATACTTCCTTGGTTACACCATGGAAGTATAATAATAGGGCGAATCATGAACTGAACAATTCGCAGTTTAGGGATGGAAAATATGAAGTAAGATGATTGTGTGCTGTCCTTAACATTTGTGTATTGATCTCAAGTGTTTATAATTGACCCCACCCCTGCCTCGAAATTGGGTGACGGGATTGGGAAATTGTCACACCAGGCCCAAAATGCAATTTTTGAAGGACCATAACTCCGTGATTTTCCAATGGATTTTAAAATTGTTTTCAGTTTTGTTATATGCTACTTACTGGGATTGCATATTATAAATTTCATCTGATTCGGAAAAGAAGAACATTTTGGTTATTGGAAAGAATATGGGCCCATATTCAAACTTTGAGTTCCAAAATCTTCGCCAGTTTTTAACGGATTTACGATCTGTTTTCAGATTTGTTATTAGCGTGTATGATAGATGTTATATTCCAAGTTTCATATAATTCGGAGACGAAATAAATTTTGGTACCTCGGACCACCCCTCCCCTGACCCACAACACTGCACTGACACTGGCAACATTTGGCACACCGCGTGCTCTCTTCAGCCTACACACATTGGCGTATCAGATAACATTCAAAGCTCGACATCTTCGGAGGAGATGTGTTATCAAGCACATGGGCCCAAAATTGCTAAATTTGAGGGCCCCTAACTTTGTTAGTTTTCAATGGAATTTTGAAATTCTTTCAGTTTCTAGATCAGGTGGTGTTGTAGATGTTAAATTCCAAGTTTCATCTGATTCCGATAAGAATTAAAAATTGGTACCACATACCACCCCTCCCCAGACCCACAATACTGTACCGACACTGGCCAAATTTGGCCCACCGCGTGCCCTCTTTAGTTCGCACACATTGCCGTATCAGATGAAATCCAAACTTCAACATCTTCGGAGGAGATGTGTTATCAAGCAAATTGCCCAAACTGCAAAATTTGAGGGCCTGTAACTCTTGCAATTCTTATCGGATTTCAAAAATCATTCTTGATTTGGGTTTGTTTTCGTTCAGGGAATACATATACTTAAATAGATGAATATCAATCCAAAAAAAAATTTCAGAAAATTTTGCCCCCACCTCAGTGTAAAAATATATGTCCGACCCTGTTCAATTTTCTTTTTCGGACTAAACTGAGAACGGTCATCACGGCTATGAAAACCAAATGCAGTTATCTGGAATGATACGGGAGAACAACAGAGTTCATTAATATAGAGGTTCCCCTGTTTATGGGCGGTAACTCTTCAGGGAAAGCGCGGACACAAGTTTTGATGCCCGTGGGCAGTAGGGCATACCGAGGTGTACATACGGTCCAATTTTCGATGCTCTGCTCCTTATAATTTCCGAGATAATAAAATGACATTTTTTCATATAAAGGGAGATAACTCCACGAGGTAAATGCGGACAATATCCGTTATGAGCCAAAGGCATAGAACTCATTTACCCCAACATACTTACCAAACTTGAGTTTTCTAGTACTAATACATTCAGAGATTTGGGCGTTGAAAAATACTGTAGTATAATAATAATAATAATAATAATAATAATGAAAAATAATCGAATAAGGGCTATAACTCTGTCTTGAAACATTGGGCCGAAATCCGGATATCATTATCTTTAGTAGACCTCAGATGCCTATATTCGTTAGAACTCTTGCGGTCCTGCTGCAATTAGTTTCTGAGTATTTTGAAATAAACGGAAAACTACCCCAATAGAAAAACAATATACTTCCTTGGTTACACCATGGAAGTATAATAATAGGGCGAATCATGAACTGAACAATTCGCAGTTTAGGGATGGAAAATATGAAGTAAGATGATTGTGTGCTGTCCTTAACATTTGTGTATTGATCTCAAGTGTTTATAATTGACCCCACCCCTGCCTCGAAATTGGGTGACGGGATTGGGAAATTGTCACACCAGGCCCAAAATGCAATTTTTGAAGGACCATAACTCCGTGATTTTCCAATGGATTTTAAAATTGTTTTCAGTTTTGTTATATGCTACTTACTGGGATTGCATATTATAAATTTCATCTGATTCGGAAAAGAAGAACATTTTGGTTATTGGAAAGAATATGGGCCCATATTCAAACTTTGAGTTCCAAAATCTTCGCCAGTTTTTAACGGATTTACGATCTGTTTTCAGATTTGTTATTAGCGTGTATGATAGATGTTATATTCCAAGTTTCATATAATTCGGAGACGAAATAAATTTTGGTACCTCGGACCACCCCTCCCCTGACCCACAACACTGCACTGACACTGGCAACATTTGGCACACCGCGTGCTCTCTTCAGCCTACACACATTGGCGTATCAGATAACATTCAAAGCTCGACATCTTCGGAGGAGATGTGTTATCAAGCACATGGGCCCAAAATTGCTAAATTTGAGGGCCCCTAACTTTGTTAGTTTTCAATGGAATTTTGAAATTCTTTCAGTTTCTAGATCAGGTGGTGTTGTAGATGTTAAATTCCAAGTTTCATCTGATTCCGATAAGAATTAAAAATTGGTACCACATACCACCCCTCCCCAGACCCACAATACTGTACCGACACTGGCCAAATTTGGCCCACCGCGTGCCCTCTTTAGTTCGCACACATTGCCGTATCAGATGAAATCCAAACTTCAACATCTTCGGAGGAGATGTGTTATCAAGCAAATTGCCCAAACTGCAAAATTTGAGGGCCTGTAACTCTTGCAATTCTTATCGGATTTCAAAAATCATTCTTGATTTGGGTTTGTTTTCGTTCAGGGAATACATATACTTAAATAGATGAATATCAATCCAAAAAAAAATTTCAGAAAATTTTGCCCCCACCTCAGTGTAAAAATATATGTCCGACCCTGTTCAATTTTCTTTTTCGGACTAAACTGAGAACGGTCATCACGGCTATGAAAACCAAATGCAGTTATCTGGAATGATACGGGAGAACAACAGAGTTCATTAATATAGAGGTTCCCCTGTTTATGGGCGGTAACTCTTCAGGGAAAGCGCGGACACAAGTTTTGATGCCCGTGGGCAGTAGGGCATACCGAGGTGTACATACGGTCCAATTTTCGATGCTCTGCTCCTTATAATTTCCGAGATAATAAAATGACATTTTTTCATATAAAGGGAGATAACTCCACGAGGTAAATGCGGACAATATCCGTTATGAGCCAAAGGCATAGAACTCATTTACCCCAACATACTTACCAAACTTGAGTTTTCTAGTACTAATACATTCAGAGATTTGGGCGTTGAAAAATACTGTAGTATAATAATAATAATAATAATAATAATAATGAAAAATAATCGAATAAGGGCTATAACTCTGTCTTGAAACATTGGGCCGAAATCCGGATATCATTATCTTTAGTAGACCTCAGATGCCTATATTCGTTAGAACTCTTGCGGTCCTGCTGCAATTAGTTTCTGAGTATTTTGAAATAAACGGAAAACTACCCCAATAGAAAAACAATATACTTCCTTGGTTACACCATGGAAGTATAATAATAGGGCGAATCATGAACTGAACAATTCGCAGTTTAGGGATGGAAAATATGAAGTAAGATGATTGTGTGCTGTCCTTAACATTTGTGTATTGATCTCAAGTGTTTATAATTGACCCCACCCCTGCCTCGAAATTGGGTGACGGGATTGGGAAATTGTCACACCAGGCCCAAAATGCAATTTTTGAAGGACCATAACTCCGTGATTTTCCAATGGATTTTAAAATTGTTTTCAGTTTTGTTATATGCTACTTACTGGGATTGCATATTATAAATTTCATCTGATTCGGAAAAGAAGAACATTTTGGTTATTGGAAAGAATATGGGCCCATATTCAAACTTTGAGTTCCAAAATCTTCGCCAGTTTTTAACGGATTTACGATCTGTTTTCAGATTTGTTATTAGCGTGTATGATAGATGTTATATTCCAAGTTTCATATAATTCGGAGACGAAATAAATTTTGGTACCTCGGACCACCCCTCCCCTGACCCACAACACTGCACTGACACTGGCAACATTTGGCACACCGCGTGCTCTCTTCAGCCTACACACATTGGCGTATCAGATAACATTCAAAGCTCGACATCTTCGGAGGAGATGTGTTATCAAGCACATGGGCCCAAAATTGCTAAATTTGAGGGCCCCTAACTTTGTTAGTTTTCAATGGAATTTTGAAATTCTTTCAGTTTCTAGATCAGGTGGTGTTGTAGATGTTAAATTCCAAGTTTCATCTGATTCCGATAAGAATTAAAAATTGGTACCACATACCACCCCTCCCCAGACCCACAATACTGTACCGACACTGGCCAAATTTGGCCCACCGCGTGCCCTCTTTAGTTCGCACACATTGCCGTATCAGATGAAATCCAAACTTCAACATCTTCGGAGGAGATGTGTTATCAAGCAAATTGCCCAAACTGCAAAATTTGAGGGCCTGTAACTCTTGCAATTCTTATCGGATTTCAAAAATCATTCTTGATTTGGGTTTGTTTTCGTTCAGGGAATACATATACTTAAATAGATGAATATCAATCCAAAAAAAAATTTCAGAAAATTTTGCCCCCACCTCAGTGTAAAAATATATGTCCGACCCTGTTCAATTTTCTTTTTCGGACTAAACTGAGAACGGTCATCACGGCTATGAAAACCAAATGCAGTTATCTGGAATGATACGGGAGAACAACAGAGTTCATTAATATAGAGGTTCCCCTGTTTATGGGCGGTAACTCTTCAGGGAAAGCGCGGACACAAGTTTTGATGCCCGTGGGCAGTAGGGCATACCGAGGTGTACATACGGTCCAATTTTCGATGCTCTGCTCCTTATAATTTCCGAGATAATAAAATGACATTTTTTCATATAAAGGGAGATAACTCCACGAGGTAAATGCGGACAATATCCGTTATGAGCCAAAGGCATAGAACTCATTTACCCCAACATACTTACCAAACTTGAGTTTTCTAGTACTAATACATTCAGAGATTTGGGCGTTGAAAAATACTGTAGTATAATAATAATAATAATAATAATAATAATGAAAAATAATCGAATAAGGGCTATAACTCTGTCTTGAAACATTGGGCCGAAATCCGGATATCATTATCTTTAGTAGACCTCAGATGCCTATATTCGTTAGAACTCTTGCGGTCCTGCTGCAATTAGTTTCTGAGTATTTTGAAATAAACGGAAAACTACCCCAATAGAAAAACAATATACTTCCTTGGTTACACCATGGAAGTATAATAATAGGGCGAATCATGAACTGAACAATTCGCAGTTTAGGGATGGAAAATATGAAGTAAGATGATTGTGTGCTGTCCTTAACATTTGTGTATTGATCTCAAGTGTTTATAATTGACCCCACCCCTGCCTCGAAATTGGGTGACGGGATTGGGAAATTGTCACACCAGGCCCAAAATGCAATTTTTGAAGGACCATAACTCCGTGATTTTCCAATGGATTTTAAAATTGTTTTCAGTTTTGTTATATGCTACTTACTGGGATTGCATATTATAAATTTCATCTGATTCGGAAAAGAAGAACATTTTGGTTATTGGAAAGAATATGGGCCCATATTCAAACTTTGAGTTCCAAAATCTTCGCCAGTTTTTAACGGATTTACGATCTGTTTTCAGATTTGTTATTAGCGTGTATGATAGATGTTATATTCCAAGTTTCATATAATTCGGAGACGAAATAAATTTTGGTACCTCGGACCACCCCTCCCCTGACCCACAACACTGCACTGACACTGGCAACATTTGGCACACCGCGTGCTCTCTTCAGCCTACACACATTGGCGTATCAGATAACATTCAAAGCTCGACATCTTCGGAGGAGATGTGTTATCAAGCACATGGGCCCAAAATTGCTAAATTTGAGGGCCCCTAACTTTGTTAGTTTTCAATGGAATTTTGAAATTCTTTCAGTTTCTAGATCAGGTGGTGTTGTAGATGTTAAATTCCAAGTTTCATCTGATTCCGATAAGAATTAAAAATTGGTACCACATACCACCCCTCCCCAGACCCACAATACTGTACCGACACTGGCCAAATTTGGCCCACCGCGTGCCCTCTTTAGTTCGCACACATTGCCGTATCAGATGAAATCCAAACTTCAACATCTTCGGAGGAGATGTGTTATCAAGCAAATTGCCCAAACTGCAAAATTTGAGGGCCTGTAACTCTTGCAATTCTTATCGGATTTCAAAAATCATTCTTGATTTGGGTTTGTTTTCGTTCAGGGAATACATATACTTAAATAGATGAATATCAATCCAAAAAAAAATTTCAGAAAATTTTGCCCCCACCTCAGTGTAAAAATATATGTCCGACCCTGTTCAATTTTCTTTTTCGGACTAAACTGAGAACGGTCATCACGGCTATGAAAACCAAATGCAGTTATCTGGAATGATACGGGAGAACAACAGAGTTCATTAATATAGAGGTTCCCCTGTTTATGGGCGGTAACTCTTCAGGGAAAGCGCGGACACAAGTTTTGATGCCCGTGGGCAGTAGGGCATACCGAGGTGTACATACGGTCCAATTTTCGATGCTCTGCTCCTTATAATTTCCGAGATAATAAAATGACATTTTTTCATATAAAGGGAGATAACTCCACGAGGTAAATGCGGACAATATCCGTTATGAGCCAAAGGCATAGAACTCATTTACCCCAACATACTTACCAAACTTGAGTTTTCTAGTACTAATACATTCAGAGATTTGGGCGTTGAAAAATACTGTAGTATAATAATAATAATAATAATAATAATAATGAAAAATAATCGAATAAGGGCTATAACTCTGTCTTGAAACATTGGGCCGAAATCCGGATATCATTATCTTTAGTAGACCTCAGATGCCTATATTCGTTAGAACTCTTGCGGTCCTGCTGCAATTAGTTTCTGAGTATTTTGAAATAAACGGAAAACTACCCCAATAGAAAAACAATATACTTCCTTGGTTACACCATGGAAGTATAATAATAGGGCGAATCATGAACTGAACAATTCGCAGTTTAGGGATGGAAAATATGAAGTAAGATGATTGTGTGCTGTCCTTAACATTTGTGTATTGATCTCAAGTGTTTATAATTGACCCCACCCCTGCCTCGAAATTGGGTGACGGGATTGGGAAATTGTCACACCAGGCCCAAAATGCAATTTTTGAAGGACCATAACTCCGTGATTTTCCAATGGATTTTAAAATTGTTTTCAGTTTTGTTATATGCTACTTACTGGGATTGCATATTATAAATTTCATCTGATTCGGAAAAGAAGAACATTTTGGTTATTGGAAAGAATATGGGCCCATATTCAAACTTTGAGTTCCAAAATCTTCGCCAGTTTTTAACGGATTTACGATCTGTTTTCAGATTTGTTATTAGCGTGTATGATAGATGTTATATTCCAAGTTTCATATAATTCGGAGACGAAATAAATTTTGGTACCTCGGACCACCCCTCCCCTGACCCACAACACTGCACTGACACTGGCAACATTTGGCACACCGCGGGCTCTCTTCAGCCTACACACATTGGCGTATCAGATAACATTCAAAGCTCGACATCTTCGGAGGAGATGTGTTATCAAGCACATGGGCCCAAAATTGCTAAATTTGAGGGCCCCTAACTTTGTTAGTTTTCAATGGAATTTTGAAATTCTTTCAGTTTCTAGATCAGGTGGTGTTGTAGATGTTAAATTCCAAGTTTCATCTGATTCCGATAAGAATTAAAAATTGGTACCACATACCACCCCTCCCCAGACCCACAATACTGTACCGACACTGGCCAAATTTGGCCCACCGCGTGCCCTCTTTAGTTCGCACACATTGCCGTATCAGATGAA